>CAJHNH020000136.1:330000-557500 GCA_905116865.2 Candidula unifasciata
AAACGGGATCCAAATCCAACTTCAAGAAATGTTACAAATGAAAAAAAATATTTAATTATTAATCGTTTTCCAGTCTTCTACCCACTGCGCCAAAAGTGTACACACGTCAAGGTAATATAGGGCGTTATGTTTATGAGGTTGAAAGAGGTATTGGTTTTTGTTTTTCTTTGGCACTGATATCTAAAATATAACTCTTTGAGTCGCTGTGATGTCAAGCTTCGCGTGTCAGTCTCGAATATCGAATTTTAAAACACAAAAAGCCTAATAAATTAGTGTAGTGCGTACTAAACATTAAAACAATCAAGTTTTTACCTTTTTTCTGGACTGTTGACCAAGCTATCTAGACGCTGCTCTCTTAACCCATGTCCGAGCCATCTACAATATCTCAAGTGAATCTCTCCCACTGCCAGGTGCCAATATCCTGCCCAGAAGATGACATATAGCACACACGACTAGCACAACGAGCTGCGATCGGTGACCGTTCACGGTCTCACACGAAACTACCAATAATGCAGCCGTTATCTGGCCTGTGTCACTTCGACAGTCCCAATAACAAGGCCATGGTACCCGTAATGTACATTCAACACTCAACAAAGACACGGCAGAAATGCTCTGTTTTACAGAAGATGAAATGCAAGCAAGGCTGCCGACATTTTGTGTGGCAATAGTACCACATGCCAAATCCTTTTTTAAGAACCAATCCACATCAAGGGGTACACTGATTTTTTTTAAATTTAAAAACAGTTAAGACGTATTTGTGTGTGTGTTTGTGTGTGTATATATATACATATATGTGTGTGTGTGTATGTGTGTGTATCTATATATGTTTGTGAATATACATGTGTGTGTGCATTTATATATATATATATATGTGTGTGTGTGTGTCTATATATATATATATAAGTGTGTGTGTATATATATATATACATAGATATATATACATACATATATATAGACACACACACACACATATATATATATATATATATACATATAAAATTCCCCAAGTTTACTTTTGATCATAACTTAAATTCTGTATCTATTACATTATGTTTCTCCTTCATCTGCCTTTTCACCCCCAGTGGAGCATAGGCCCTCAACCAACTCAGACCTAGTATTTTTATTCTTCGCGTGGTATGCAGCTCTACGAGTCTCCTCCCCGTCTTTTTAATTTCACTCTCAAGCTTCCTTATCCTTATCTGTGTTTTTTGTTGTTGTTGGGTTTTCCTTTATTGCTATACCCCTGTGGGTTCCAGTGCAAAGACATTCTACTTATACTGTTTTCAGGTTTTCTCAACGTGTCCTATCCAACGTCAGCGCCTTTTTCCTTCACCTCTTGGTCCACTTGAACTTGTTTAGTTCTCTTCCAAAGCTCTACATTTAAGTGACTCTCTTTTTTTTCTGCACAGGCATCAGATAATGAATATTTGTGGTCTTTTAGTAATTGCCTTAGTTGTTCTCCCTGTTTCCGTTCCATACAACAGTACTGATTTCACATTAGAATTGAAATTTTTAAGTTTAGTATTTCTTGTAATGTCTGTTGACCTCCATAACTTCCCTAATGTTATGAAAGCTCCTCTTGTCTTTTGTATTCTTATTTTAGTATCTCTATCAGTTCCTCCACCTTTATCTACATTACTGCATAAATAGGTGTACGACTCTACGTCTTAGAAAGTGATAGGATACCATTAAGAGAAACCACATTTTTATATGCCCGATTTATTCTAATTATCTTTGTCTTTCCCTCGTGGATTTTCAGATCTAGCTGTTGTGATCTCGCATCGAATTTATTTATCTTGCATCTGATTCCGTGTATGGGACAAAAGACACATATCATCAGCGAAGTTGAGATCATCGAACTGTTTTGTAGTGGTCCACTTAATTCCAAACTTGATGTTAGCAGTTGCAGTCTTCATAATCCAGTCTATAGCCAGTAAAAATAAAAGAGGCGACAAAAGACTTCCCTGTCGCACACCTGTTTTTATTTCAAATGCATCTGTTAGCTTTCCCTCATGAAGAACTCGACATTTCATGTTTTTATATGTTGCCTTTACAAAGTTAATAATTTTCTGTGGGATTCCATAGTGCCCCATCAATTCCCTATCAGTGTTGTCAAAAGCATTTTCATAGTCTATGAATCCAATGTAGCGTAGTGAATATATGTCAATACTTTGCTCTACCACTTTACGTAATGTGGCTGTCTGGTCAGTACAGGATCTGTTTGTCCACAAACATGCCTGTTTATCTCTTAGCTTTTTATCAATTTATTTCCAAAATAATTCTACTTAATATTTGTTAGGAACTGAAAGCAACATATTTCCTCTATAGTTTTTACTCTCCTGTAGATCTTTTTTGTGGTTGGGGGAGGGGGGGGGGTATATGGTTGATGTGTTTATATTGATCTCAATCACTTGTTTGTTTGTTTTAGTATCCAGAAGCCATGAGTTGTTAACCCTTAGGCTCGGTATTATGGATATCGCAACCTTTCGGCTTTGATTCCATTTTAAAAACCGTAAATCTGGGATAAATGTGGCTTTTCTGCCTACCCCCGGGAGTGAACCCGGACCACAAGGAGTTCGTCACCCGCTCACCGCGCAATCCGGTTTAGCCAACTACGCTAGAGAGACGGGCATCCTCAATCACTTCTGTTGTGATACTTTCTGGACTTTTGCTTCCTTCAGAACATTGACAGCTTTTCTAAGTTCCTCTTTAGATGGTATCTCACAGTTGATATCCAGTTTTATTTATAAAAGTTGGATATATGGAGAAACCTCTGGCGCTGGTCTATTCAGAAATATTTCGAAATATTCAGCCGATCTGCTAATTTGATTTTTAGTGTTAGTACCTTTCCTAACTATTTCTGATTGATCCAGCTGGCTGACTATATTTACATACTAATTTGCTTGTGTTGCTGTAAAGGTCTGATTGACTTTCGTTTGTTTGTTGTTGTCTCCGCTTCTTGTGCTAGTTCATGCAAATATTTCATTTATCTGTCCTTATTCGCCTCCCAACTTCCTTATTAGCTTCTGCGTATTTTTCCTGAACTCTAGCTTCAGCAGCTCTAGTTTTTCTATTGTTTAATTCTGCCTTTTTACTGTCCCTTTCTTAGATCATTTTTAATGGTTTCTGGTGTTATCCATGCTTTATGTTTCCGTTCTTTTTTTACCAAAGACTTCTACTAAAGATTCATTCCAGATTCTCTTGATCAGATCCCAGCAGACTTCAGCGCTAAATCTTAAGCTAACTGCTGCAACACCTGGTACTTATTAAATACTGATAATTGTACCTTAACCTCTTTATCCCTAAGACAACCCACATTATACTGGTTTCTATCATTATAATATGTTATTTATCTTTCAAGTTTTAACTCGATTTTACTAACCAACAGAAAAAAGTCAGTAAATACATCTCGTCTCTGAAAGCCCTAACATCATAAAGGGATGATGTAAAAGAATGTGTACACATGTATGATCTGTTTGATTGGTTGTCTTATGGTCTGGTGGTACCCATGTTGCCTTGTGTACACTTTTATGTGGGGAAAATGCTCCTACCAAAAACATACCGGTTTCCTGCACAAAAATGTGTGGACAATTCTATATTTCCATTTATTACTCTTAGTAAATAGTTGCCCCATTCTCTCCAATACCTGTGTTATCTGATTTTATGTTAGCATTCAGATCACCCATCAAAATGTTTGCATTGCCCTTTCTTTCATTATTTATAATATTTAGAATTTGCATGTAAAATTCCTCATTAACTGATACATCCTAATCATTTGTTGGTCCATCACACTGTTTAAGTATTACCGACTGTTTTGCTGTTCTAAATGACACTCTTATTATTTTAGGACACAGCTATCCATTCTGTAAGTTCCTTCTCTGCTAATTTCGACAGCATTGGGGCCATTCCTTCACTTTAGGGAGTTTTTAAAAGGAGTAGAAAATTATAGGGAAGAGAAAAGTTGGTAAGAACAACAAATAGTTTATGTTAGCTTTACAAAATCGATCACAATAAACAAACAAAGGACGTTGCGGCGATTAGCCTTCATCAGAACATAAAGGGCAACACAGTATGGAGAATTTTCCTCTGTATGTTCTGAGAACAAAATAGTTTCCCCTGAATTTAGAGTAATTTTCCCTGCCCTGGTCCATCAAGTTTCACACAATCTTAAAACACTAATTCGATCATGTTTGATTTCCCTTGACACTTCCATTGTTCGTCCTACATCGTACAAAGTTCCAACATCCCAGGTGCCAATTCTGGAGGTTGTCCTGGGTGAAAGGAGGTACGTCGACTATCCAGACTCATTTCTGCTTTCTCCACACCGTGTCATACTCAGGGCTGCCAATAGGACTTTTTTGAAAAACCCAGCTAAGATAACCAAAAAATCTAAGCAATACATAAGCAAAAAACAAAACAAAACAAAAAATTAAAAAAACCCAGATGTTGAAAACTACAAATTTTATAGTTATGAAACGAAACCTTTACCCACTTTTTTATATGGATATATATATATATATATATATATATATATATATATATATATATATATATATATATATATATATATATATATATATATTTTAAACCAGATTTTAAAATTTAAACCCAAGGCGTCAAATAAAAACCCATATTTGGGAGTAAAAAATAGGGCTGTACTGAATAGTGATTTTCACTATTCGACCGAATACGAATAGCTGGACCAACTATTCGGCCGAATACGAATAGTGAATCATCATCATCAGGTGCTTTGCCGACTGGCATGGGCGATTATGCATCGCCACAATCTGCGATCTCCTGCAGCATGTATTAGTTCGTGTGCTGACACACCTCCATGCCATGCAACACAGATCTTTCCAGTGGTCACCACATGTTCCAATTTCCCTCATCTTATAACATGGTTGAAAAATGATGAATGTCTCCGTCTGATGTTTGTGAGTGGTTGTCTTCGGGCTCCACCTCTTTCAAAACCTCTTGGTTGCTTTTTTTTTTTTTTTTTTTGCTGTCCAAGGTGTTTTAAGCATTGTTCTGTAAAACCACATCTTTGAGGCCTCAAGAAATTGTTTGGCCTGCCTACCGATTGTCCAGGACTCACAGTCATATGTTAAAACTGGGTGTATGTAGCATGTAAGAATTCTTTTTCTAACCTTCAATGACAAAGATATATTGCATAAGATGTTTTTCATTTTATAAAATGCAGTTTTTGTCTCTTTTTTACTTTCCCATGGTTGGTTTGGTTTTTGTGGCTTTTGATTTTACAGGATGAGGTAGCAACTTCAAACCTAAGGCTGTTATCAAAGCTGTTGAGGTGGCTTACAGTCAACGCAGTTAGTCATCACTTTCTGAGCTAACCTTTATATTTTTACGCTCGCTCATACTCGAACGTAACCCAAAGAGCAGTTTTTTTTTTTTTTTTTTTTAACAGAAATATTATAAATGTATAAACCAAATGTCACAAAATAAAACTAAATCCAACAGGGAAAAAAACCTGAACATCAAATACACTGGCATATTAAACTGCAATAAAAGATATGAAATAGAAACATCTACCAGTTGTCTGGACGGACACTTAAACTGGTCTTTGACAGTGAAATAAAAGCTCACTTGACAATTCAGTCATGGATACATTTGCGTCGACAGTTGCTTTTTCAGTACACCGTCAGTCATCTTTTTAAGGGTTGAACACAATGTCAGAATTTGAAATACTGATGCTAAATGTCTCAAGTGTACAAAAATACTGGGCATCGTACTAGAAGTTTACAGTTTTGCTCTGCAAGAGTCAAATAGTACCAACTAGCTTATGCATAAAAGTACCAACTTCGGCAGCCCTGGGTTGTAGTTCAAGCAGAGGTTGTTGGGTCAGATCAATTTCCGCGCTTGGATTCGCTAGTTGGACACTGGGGCAGGAGCGAGGACAACAGGAGATAAGGGACGGGTGATCTTCAGGTCGGCAAAAGGGCCCATTGTTTCACAGCAATGCGATTACGCGTGATTTCAGGCACGGCGACAGCAAGAAAACTAGCAGTAAGGGAGGGGGCGCTCACCCACCACGGCCTGCAAATCTTCTAGGCAATAAATAAGGGGCGTCGGGAATCAAGGGGTGAAATAAAACTATGGGTGTTTCGTCCTTTTTAGGACATTTTTTGTTATTTGAAGCCCAACACTGGCTTTTGCCAGGGGCCGCAATATAGGCAGGCCATGTATATGGCCAATTGTCTGAACGCGGTTTCTGATACCTCTCCACGGCGATCCTCATCCACATGGTGGCAATTTGTGTCATCGGGTGTTTATCGCTTGTGTGATGTCCTGGTGGGATAGAAAGTCAGTCAGTCAGTCAATCAAGGGGTGTGCTTCTAGTTTAGGAGCATAACAAAATCAATAATAATGTGCTAATGGTAAATGAACATCTGAAAAGTGTTAAACATTTTTAAAGAGAAATTAGGTAGGATAAGTCAGCCTCGTTACATAATTTTTGGGCGGCTTCTCTCTACTCCTCAAGATGAAACAAGCTGGGGACCCTTCAGGGGCCTGAGGGGCCCCCTCTCCCAGGTTCCGGCTCCCTTGGTGTAGTCTGAACGGTTTGGAAAGACCAGAGCAGTATCACACGTGACTGTCATGGGGTTAAACAAATAATTTTTAAAACAATAAAAATGAGGTTCTGGTTCAAGACTTAAGACCAAAAGTGGATGAACACCCAGAACTTGTTGGCTGAAGTTTACAGCCAGTGAACGCGAAGAAGAAGAAGAAGAGGAAGAAGAAGAAGAAGAAGAAGAAGAAGAAGAAGAAGAAGAAGAAGAAGAAGAAGAAGAAGAAGAAGAAGAAGAAGAAGAAGAAGAAGAAGAAGAAGAAGAAGAAGAAGAAGAAGAAGAAGAAGAAGAAGAAGAAGAAGAAGAAGAAGAAGAAGAAGAAGAAGAAGAAGAAGAAGAAGAAGAAGAAGAAGAAGAAAAAGAAAAAGAAGAAGAAGAAGAAGAACAAGAACAAAAACAAGAAGAACAAGAAAAACAAGATCAAGAAGAAGAAGAAGAAGATTTCTGGATTGTGTTGGGACTAATTGTTTGTTCATCAGTTTTTCAGATAAGACATTGATGGACATTCTATTTGATTTTCACTGGCTCAGTGACGGAGCAATTGGTGACCCAATTGTAGTGAAGTTGAAACCTCGACTAAGACTAAACAGAAGAATCTTATAACCCCTCCCCCCTCCACACACACACACAAACACACACACACACACAAACACACACGCGCACACACACTCGCATACACACACGCAGACACACACACGCATACACACACACACACACACACACGAACACACACACACAAACACACACGCACACACTCACGCATGCGAATACACACAAAAACACACTCAGACACACACACACACACACACACACACACACACACACACAACACCAACCTCAATCTTTGTGTTTTTTATGTGCATAGACACGAAACAAAACAATTCTAAAAATCAGAAATCACAAGCGACAGGTCGGATCGGGGTTCACTGCTTAACCTAATTAAAGTTTGTTTGGTTGATTGCGGCAGCGTTCTCTATACATAGGCATTGAGATATGTCATAAGAGGCATAGGCGCGGGAACCTAGGGGCTCGGGTTGGGGTGGCAAAAAGGGGGGGGTGTAAGAGGCCTAAGAGGCGTAGGAACAGACATGCGGTGTCGGCGCCGAGTGTCATCGCACTGGACAAAATGGAAAAAAAATTAATAACTGACTGACTGACTTTCTACCCCACTATGACATCACACAAGCGATAAACACCCGATGACACAATGTGCCACCATGTGGATGAGGATCACCGTTGAGAGGTCCCAGAAACCGCGTTCCGCCATTAGGCTATATTTATGGCCAGGCTATATTGCGGCCCCTGGCATGAGCCTGAGTAGCGTCTGTCTGTAGAAAATGGATCCTTTACTTTACTTATTACTTTTACTTTAAATAATATGAAATGTAAACAGATGCTTTAGAAGATCATTTTTATACATTGGTATAGGGGGCATCCTTAGACTACTTAAAACTAGGGCTGTACCGAATATTCGTTGCGTATTCGCTTCGGGGCCGAATAGTGGACCTATTACCTATTCGGTATTAGGCCGAATAGTTGCGGTCGGGCCGAATACGAATAGTAGTTACCTTACACCCGCTTCTGCATACACGGCCCTAATGCTGACAACATGGAACGACTGGTTTTGTTGAAAGCTAATGCATCTTTCATGACCAGACTGCACAAACAACATGTTAAAAGAGGTATGGCCAGAGCAGGAAGGCAAAGAAAAATAAGAAACCAACACAGAACTGGTGTCGTCAGCCGCTACACGCTGCAGGATTGAATGAGAAGGGAATCCGAGCACTTATCCTCTGAGTGGTTCAACTTTCAATGAGGATAAAATGTCGACTTACTAACTACGAAGTTACTAGGTTGAGAAAAAAATGATGGGAGAAGGAAAGGGGACCTAACACACTAATTATTTGCCTAGAAAATGTGTATTTTCATTAAAAAAAAAAAAAAAAAAATAAGATACAAATGGTCTTCCTGCTTAAGCCTACATTCAGTGCAGTATTATTACGAAACAAAAAATTAACAACTTCAAATAATCTTCCCGATCACGCCCCCCACCCCCACACCCCACCCAAAAAAGGTACTTGCTTGTTATTTCTAAACAGGTAACAGATTAGGCCCTCCTTGATAACACAAATCTTTTGGATTTCTACACATGAAACTAATTAAGCACTTCCTGATAACACACCTCTTTGATTTCTACACACGAAACTAATTAAGCACTAATGCGGTGACTGTTATTGTAAGTTAGGGCAGATACCCCCACGCCCCCCCCCCCCCAAAAAAAAACCTCAAGGGACCTGATGGCCTAAGTTCTGTCGCCTAGTGTAGTTTACAGAGAGGCAGCGATGTCTGGTTCTTCGACTGAACACATTCGATTTGAGCAAATGGTTCTTTATTTTTAGGCGACCACAAATGACGTTAGGGGCAGTCCAATAGTTTAGAGGGTGGTCGATCGGGTTTTCTGTGCCATTACAAAGCTATAATCTACCACCTTCTAAAATATGGGACTGTCCCGTGACCTGTGGATTTTCCCTGTTTGAGGTCGGCTAAAAATAAAAAACTGACTAAACTTCTAATAAGTCGCCTTTTACGACATGCTTGTAAAGGAGCACTGGGTATATTCTCCATCCATAGTACACTTTACCCCACTAGGACATCACACAAGCGATAAAACCTGATGACACAAAGTGCCACCACGTGGATGAGGATCACCCGTGGAGGGGTCCCGGAAACCGCGTTCAGCCATTAGGCCATATTTATGGTCGACTATATTGCGGCCCCTGGCAAGAACCAGGGTGGGGCTTCAAAATAACGAAAAATTGCATCTCACAAGGAGATGATTAATTACACTGAGGCAGTCTTACACTGAGGCAGTCTTACACTGAGGCAGTATTACACTGAGGCAGTATTACACTGAGGCAGTATTACACTTTCTTGCGTTTAAGATAGCCAGTTTGCGAGCCACCACGTTGTAACGGATAGACGCTCGACTGCGGATCCGAAGGTCGGCGGTTCGAATCCTACAGAACCGGACTTGTTTTTCAAAAATGACCTTGTCTGTCAGATAGACCCAGCCGTGGGTGGGTACCAGGTAAAGTCGTGGGAAGCAAAGGTGACCGCCAGGATGTTGACCACATTACTCACAGACTGTCGATTGGTCTATGATTTTAGTGCTTATACACATCGATACCAAAAGACAATTGATAAACACCATCTTCATTCCAACACTCTGCTACCAGTGCCAAACATGGACAATCAACAAGACCCATGAAAGAAAAATAGAAGCCTGTGAAATGAAATGTCTAAGAAAAGCAGCGAACAAGACCAGACTAGACAGGATAAAGAATATAGACATTAGAAACACTGTCAAAACTACGCCATGTTTAGACTACATAGAACATCAAAGAATGAAATGGTTTGGACATCTAACCAGGATGAAAAATGATCAAATAACATCACAAATTTTCAACCAAAGAAGCTCAGGATATAAGGCAAGAGGAAGACCAAGGAAACGGTGGATTGACGGGGTCTCCGAAACCTGCCAAAAGCATGGCCTCAGAACATCAGATGCTGCCCGCCTTGCTTATGACAGGAACTTGCATCTCCCCACAACGCTTAGCGGCATACGTGGAAGGAAAAACTAAACTAAACTAACACATCGATTCACAGGTGAAACAAATAATTTATCGATATAGAAAACTTAACCAAAATCAAGATAATTATCTGACGAAGGATATTGTAACAATAACATATATCTACATAGAGCTATTTAACAATGTGAAAGTCTTCAATATTTTAGAGAAATTCGCCGATATTAGGAAAAAAAATTAACAATGACCAAACCTGTACCAAAAACACCTCTAGAATCGAAACGAGTCGAAGTCTTAACTACAAGTACCACGAATTGCACACCTGAAATTAGAATAAGTACGCGCGGAGATTTCTTCCTATTACTTTCCATATGCAAATTAGCAGGACAAATGTTTAAACTTTCTCCCGCCCCTTTGAATGCTTTTGAAACTTTTTCAAAGTTGGCTCCAATTTCTTCGTTTACGACACAGTGTTGGGCTGTGTTTCCACATTGTTGGAATAATTAAGGCTTAAAATCGACAGCACAGTTGCAGTACTCACATCTCGACCATTCGCCCAATTTTGAGTAGCACTAATTTCCCCATTCTTTCTGCTGGCCGTAGACTGCGGTTTATGCAAGGGGGCGGGTTAGACATTTGTTGTGTTTTTCTGTTTGGCCTGGTGCATGAGTTTCTTAGTGCCTCAGAAATACCAGCGGTCTCCAAGATGTGCCCCCCAGCCCCAACTTTACTGTTGATTTATTTATAATTAGTGTTGTCTTGGAATATATTTAATTCGTTCCTCATGTGATTCTCTTTGGATTTATTTTCAATACGTTGTGTTTTCACGCAGTAGCATTCCAAAAGTAAGAAGGAAAAACAATACTATACTGTATGTTCTATAATCTCTTCGTTTACTAGAATAGTATACCTTATAATATATCTATTGTTACTATTTCATAATTTATTAAATATTTCAAACTCATAATGGGCACCCATTGGCAAAATATTGCGACATTTCTGGGTGGACAAGAAGAATATAGCGAATATACTGAGTGGACAAAAAGGATAAATCATCCAAGAAAAAAAAAAGCTGGCTAATTTTCAATGGATTATGGGGGATTCACACTGGATATTTACCAGCTGAAATGTAAGTAGTTTCTGCTGTTGTTTCCGTTCTATGTTCTGCCTATTTTGTTCACTCAAAAAAATTAACTATATTTTATTATTATATTAGTATAAGCTATACTAATTTTCTCTTGTTTTCCATATTATTTTGTATACGTGTATAAACCTATATACACGTTTTGTTCTCGAGCTTATTCCTGTGGTTATTCTAGGAGAGTACTTAGGGAACATCGAAAAAACGGGACTGTCAGGGTGAAAACAGTAGAGCAGCAAGCAATTATTGATTAAGCCAAAGTTCTTGAGGGAAGAAAAATTAAAAACTGCAAAATTGTTTTTCTTTGTGACTTCATGTCAGTCTTTCAGGCGACTCAGAGGGATCCACGAGACAACATGGAGAGAGAACTGATCTGCCAGCTTAACAAACTCGCAGGAAAAAACCAACTCGTTCTCCAGTGGATTCAGGCTCACTGCGGCATAACAGGAAATGAGTTAGCAGACAGATCTGCAAAAAAAAAATGGAACAAAGGAGAAACAACACACCCATCCATTGTCATTACCAGAAATCAGAAAACTTTTCAATGAAAAATGCAATAAATTGTGGAGAGAACAAACTAACAGTAAACATCCACAAGACCCCATCAGCAGACTCAATAGAAAGCAACATACAACAGTTTTCCGTCTATGAACAGGACACTGCAGGCTCAGCTACCACATACATAAAATAAAGATTGTGTAGTCCCCACAGTGTGCCTGTCAGACAGGACCACAAACACATGAGCACATTCTGCAGACCTGCCCACTCTACCTACAACTTCAAAAAGACAACTGGCCTCAAGAGCAAAGTGTGCAGAACAAGCTATGGGGAACTATGAAGGACCTGCAGCTGACCTGCGAGTTCATAGAGGCAACCCACCTGATGGTCTGATCTGAGCATACGAAACCGAACGCGAAGTGGAAGAGGAGGAAGAAGAAGAAGAAAATGGGTCGTATCGTTAGCCCGGGGTGGTGACGTCACGTAAAGCTGACGTCTTCAGCCCCACTTCCTATACTGAAGACGGTCTTGCTCACACCATCCTGTCTTCAACGTCCTTATGTTACCACTTATGGTGGAGCTGTAGGATTGAGGACGGGGGAGGCGTGGCTTATTTAGCATGAGTAATCAGGGCAACGTGAACTGTGCATGTGAAAACTGTGTTTACTTCACGCTATACTACACATAGCAGCTGCTCGTCTGCGGATCTGAACTGATACATATGAATCATATCCAGCCACAGATGGTGTGTTGATTGAAGCAGAAAGATTTCAGTTTTGGTCGATACGTTGCACAAGATTTCAGATATAGGCCTACTATTTTATGTACTCCAGTTTTAACATATGGCTGTGAATCCTGGACAATCGTTAGGCAGGCCAAACAATTTCTTGAAGCCTCAAAGATTTAGTTTTACAGAAGAATGCTTAGAATACCTCGGACAGCCAAAAAGAGCAACCAAGAGGTTTTGAAAGAGACGGGAGCCCGAAGACAACTTATCACAGACATTAGAAGGAGACAGTCATCATTTTTCAGCCATGTTATGAGAAGAGGGAAAATAGAACATGTGACCACTGGAAAGATCTGTGGACGGAGGGATAGAGGAAGACAACGATAGAAGATTCTTGACAGCCTTGTTGCAGGGCATGGAGGTGTGTCAGCACACGAACTGATACATGCTGCAGGAGATCGCAGATTGTGGAGAGACATGATTGCCCACGCCAGTTGCAAGGCACCTGATGATGATGATTTTATGTATCAGCCATTCAGTACATAATAATAATAGTAATAATAATATAAAATATAATATAAAATATTACTATTGTGCACTCAGACAAGGCTTGATCCCACCTCACCCTGCCCCTAGAATTTAAAAAAAAAAGGGGGGGGGGGGGCTAAGCGGGCTTTTTCTCCTACCATATGTTGTGTGTGTGTGTGGGTGTGTGTCTCTGTGTTGTGTGTGTATGGGTGTGTCTCTGTGTTGTGAGTGTGTCTGTGCCCCTCACTGGCAGCACAGTATTTTTAAGGGTCGTACTTTGCCATAAAGCTCTGTGACCGAAGTAGCTCCTTTACCAGGCGCGCTGCAACAAAGAAAGCATTGCCATGAATTTTTTTTTTTTTAATATATATATATACATTTTTTATTTGAGGGGGGGGGGGGGGGAGTCCTCAGACCCCTAGTTATAGGAGTTAGCTGTAGCTTTTCTGTCTTTTGTGCTACTGCTTGTGCCGTAGAGCGTCGCAGAGATAAGTTAGATGTAGTTTTCTGTATTTTGTGTTACTGCTTGTGCCGTAGAGCGTCGCAGAGATAAGTTAGATGTAGGTTTTTTTTTCTTTGGCTAGTTGCGTAGCTTGTGGTAATGTTATACTGCGTTTCTCTAGTGTTTCTATAACTCCCTCCGCTGATTTCTTTCTTGGTCGACCCCTTGCATTGTAGCCTGCTGTTCTCATGTTGTGCTCTCTAGCTACTGGCAGATTTTGTCTATATGACCAAACCATTTGGTTATTTGATGTTCTATGAAACTATTCACTGACACCGTGCCTACCATTGCTCTTAGTTCTTCGTTGGTACCTCTGTCTCTTCTTGTTTTTCAAGCCGCACTACTTATACGTCTTTTCTCACATGTTGATAATTTGCGTTTGTTTTTTCTAGGACTGTACATGTCTGGCACTGATAGCACAAATTTGGTAAGAATAGCGCATTTACCCACTGCTTGTGTGTGTGTGTCGCCACCCGTTTCGTTAACTACATGTCTGCAGAAAAAATTCATATTCTCATTCAATTTGTAAATCTGATTTTAGGGGGAATAATCCTAGCGCTTCATGATGCAGATTCGTTTTTTGATTCCACAGATGTGGGTAGGACATAAGAAAAACCATCTTTATACTGTAGGACAGTGTTGCCAAAACCTGTCTTAGTCGCGGCGCCTTTTTTTTTTTTTTAATACAATTTTTTCCACGGCACCCCAACCTAAGTAAAAGTATGACTATTCGTATCTAAGAGATAAAAAAAAAATTAAACTAGTGTATCTTCGAATATTTTGCGGCGCCTCTGAGAAGAGGTCCCGGTTCCACGGGGTGCCGCGGCTCACAGTTTGGGAATCACTGCTGTAGAAATCATGTTGGATGTAAAAGCCTGTATGTAACTCTTCATTTAAGTGGAATCGATTGATTCTTGTGCTCATTTCTAAAGAAGTGCTTGGAATCCTTATTATTCCTAGCGTTCGGTTGAAGGATATGAGCATATGTAAGGAATTATAGCAGGAGAGAAATATCTGCGTGCAGACATAAGAACTAGCTGAGATATCCGCAACATATTATGTATGTATTATAATATTATGTTGTAATGCATGTAGTATGAGGTACAGCACTAACTGGAGGAACTTTGCAGATCAGAGGGGGCCAGAACATTGATGCTAGTTGGCGATTGCAATGAAAGTTACCTGTATTGCCACAACGTAGCAGCCTGTTATAAGAAATGAAGATGTTCCCCACTAGATGGCTGTATTGATGCTACTAGTCCTTACCTTACAAGGAACTAACTCGGCACTGATGGATAAATCACTCTGTTTAAATCAAGAGAAGAACCGAGCCTGGTTCCATTGGCTGATGACTTCAAGACGGTCTTGCTCACACCATCCTGTCTTCAATGTCCTTATGTTACCACTTATGATGGAGCTGTAGGGTTGGGGACGGGGGAGGTGTGGCTTATTTAGCATGAGTAATCAGGGCAACGTGAACTGTGCATGTGAAAACTGTGTGTTTACTTTACGCTATACTACACATAGCAGCTGCTCGTCTGCGGATCTGAACTGATACATATGAATCATATCCAGCCACAGATGGTCTGTTGATTGAAGCCGAAAGAATTCAATGCCATTATCTCGTTTGGCTATTTCTGCTAGTGGTGTACAATTTCTAGTCTGATACAGGAAAGGATTGAACCGCCAACCTAAACTGACTGAGTATCCAGAGATTGCAACAGTAGATTGCTGATCATGAACATTCATTTATAATTTGCCATGTTCTTGGTCGAATTGTTTATGCATCCCGTAGGATTTTAAACTATACTTCATTGGCACTACATTAGATTTTTGTCCCTGATACTGTGGCTCATTAATACGTGTTGTTTGAGCAATAAAATGTGAAAAGTTGTCTTCAATCTTATCATTTTAAACATAAGTATGTATGGTGGTTATACATACTAATTCTTCGTCTTTACTGTGAAACACAGTTGGGGGCATTGGAAATTGTAGGTTGGTCTTTAACTAGATATTTCCCAGGTGTCTATATTTTCTATTGTAGTGGGATCCACCTACCATCTAGTTCCCACAACAGGAATTGTTGTCTGCCTATGTAATATTATCCTGGGACAAACCCCCTAAAATAAAATATAATCGAGCCACTAGCAATTTTGGCGTTCCTGGTGAAAGGAGTGATGGCTTTCTTTTAAGTCCTCTTCTAAAAAGACCAGTCACATCTACCTATTATTTCATTTCTTGTGACACCTCTTCCCCTCCCCCTCCCCCTCCCAGAACATTTGTAAAAGGACTGAGCATTAGCCTTTCCCATGTTTTCTTGGAGTCTGCGTTTATGAACGCAGGTTAAAAAACACAGAGCCATAGACCGAAATACTCGATGAGCACTTCTGTACCGACTAGCTCCGTCGGTTTCTTTTCTTATCAGTGGACACACATCAGGAGAATGAACAGGTAAAACACGGTCAATATTTGATCGAGAACTGGGTCAAAATGGCGTCGGCCTGCTCTAATGGGCCAAAGATTTCGACAGAAAGCTTCCAAACTTGGGTCACTTCTAATAATGTCGTCAATCTTGCGCACAAAGTGTATAACGAGCTGGCGATGGATTGAATGTGACCACACACACATACAAAGGGCGCTGACACACTCACAAACACACAACACTGTTTCAACTCACGTACACACAACACCGACTTAGCCCATATGCACACAATACTATCTCAGGTTATTTACACACATCATCAGTACATAGACCATATGTACACACAATTTGAGCATGCGTACACACAATACCATTTCAGCTACACACGACACTGTTTTAGCTCATGTACACTCAACACTGTTTCAGCTCATGTACACTCAACACTGTTTCAGCTCATATACACTCAACACTGTTTCAGCTCATGTACACTCAACACTGTTTTAGCTCATATACACTCAACACTGTTTCAGCTCATATACACTCAACACTGTTTTAGCTCATATACACTCAACACAGTTTCAGCTCATATACACTCAACACTGTTTCAGCTCATGTACACTCAACACTTTTTTAGCTCATATACACTCAACACTGTTTTAGCTCATGTACACTCAACACTGTTTCAGCTCATGTACACTCAACACTGTTTTAGCTCATATACACTCAACACTGTTTCAGCTCATATACACTCAACACTGTTTTAGCTCATGTACACTCAACACTGTTTCAGCTCATGTACACTCAACACTGTTTCAGCTCTTATACACTCACCACTGTTTTAGCTCTTATACACTCACCACTGTTTTAGCTCTTATACACTCAACACTGTTTTAGCTCATATACACTCAACATTGTTTTAGCTCATGTTCACTCAACACAGTTTTAGCTCATATACACAGTGATAAACACAGTCAATAATATCAGGCCGGGCACACGATCAATACAAAATAAAAGATGAATTGGCTGACGAATGACGGGATCAAAGCTGCTAAACCCCAGTTATAGGACACGGACGATGTCAATTTGAATAAGCCTACCTTGAGGAGAAGCGAAGAGACAATCATGAAGCGGGCACTAAATGTGAAACAAATGGATTCTGACAAATTTCAAGGACAATGATGACACTGTCTCCAACCCTCCCACCTCCCTTTCTTTCCTTGGTGTTTTTCTTATACACGGGAACATAACACTACAAATACTTACAAACAGCAACACGTGTAACACAGACTGACAGAATTTAAGCAAACATACAAAACACCTTACACGAAAGCAATGGAAATACACTTGGGAAATTTAAAAAAAAAATGGATTTAGGAAACTACGGCGTCCGAGAGAAACCGTTGGTGATAGGCTAAAAATGTTGGACTGGATTCCGGTCATGACATCGAAGTGATTGCACGGGAAATAAGAACTGAAGAATGGATTATAAGCTCTGTGTAACGTATAAACGGGATCCCAGGAACCGATGATTATGATAAAAGCTACCCGTGTGGGTTGCTGGGTCCTTTTCCAGGGAAATCAAGAACAGACCCACTGCCTACCCAAAAGCATGTCGTAAGAGTCGACTAATTGGGAGCTGTCTTCGAAGTCGAAATGCATCTGCCTGAGAGGCAAGGAACCAGAAGTCTGCATACAAATGAGTCAGATCTGTAAAACGGATGCACACGAAAACTCAGGTTCAGGAACAGGACTGCAGTCCAAAAGTGGATGAACAACCAGAACTTTCCGCAAGAGTTTACAGCTGGTGAACACGAAGAAGAAGAAGAAGCTGATACAAGCTAGGTTAGAATGTATTGAGCAGAAGGCCGGAGACAGCTTTTTAAACGGCAGGACTGATTCATCAAGGTGTTAGCAAATGATCTGAACGATGTGCAAAGCCATGGAGAAAAGATAGGCAGAGTTTCCTTTCCGGTTGCCAATGACACCTTCGACATGGTAACTCTTCTCTGGCTGTTGAATGGGATGGGGCAAACGCAGATCAACATCAAGTACCTTTCTAGTAGGAGTAGGCATTCGTGCATCTCCATAGATCTGTCTTTGGTGTCTGGGTCAATTCTACTGATGACATTCCTCCATACCACTATCTTACGCCATCCATCATCGTTTATCTTGGTCTACCTCTGCCTCTTTTACCAGTGATCGTTCCAGCCCTCACGATATATTCTAATGCTCCTTTTCTTATCACGTGACCAAAGAACTTTGTTTGTTTCCTTCTCATTGTTGTATATAATGTTCTACTTTCATGAACCATTTCTAATTTAGTAATGCAGTGGATACCTTCCCACTTCCCGGAAACGAAAAAGCTGATAAACTAGCTAAGGAAGGTGCAACTGAAGAACAACCCGACATACCAGTCTCTTATCAACAGAAGAAGAGAATGATCAAATAAATCAGAATGCCACCGAAACTGGCACAAGACGATTACCATATTATGGACAGACCAGAGCAAGTCATTATCCTTCGCCTTAGAACAGGGCACAATCGACTTCGCTGCCATATGTACAACAAATTTAAGATTGGCTAATCAGCCATGTGTACTTGTGGACTGGCACCTGAGACAACAGATCAAATCCTCCAAGACTGTCCCAGATTCAACGCTTTCAGGCAAAACTTCTTCTTCTTTTTTTTTTTTTATGTTTTAAAGTGTATTTATTTTCATTTGTCCAATACTCCTCAGAAAATGTCCCACAACAAAGTGACCGGCCAAGAATATCATTGACTGTGTGGAAGCTGCCTGCTGCTCACACAGACCTGAGTTGAATGAGAGCTGGTCCCTGAATACAGCGGGCTTCTCACGAATGGCAGTAATGTCAATGACTGTCGTAATCTTCGGTCATGTTGAACATTGTTGAACCACCGGGACACATTGATGAATCTTTCCTTATCATGAAAACTCAAATGTTTAAACACCCGATGAAGACTGTGGTACAGTAGTATATCTGCAACTGTCAGGCTGTGACCTACAAAGTAAACCTTGTCTTGGAGGTAGCTGTTCAACTCCTGTAACACAGCTCGCTCAGACTCCACATCCTGCAGGCTCTCGATGTACAACCTGTACTCCAGCCACTGCTCCACCTGCATGCGATCTTCCAGGGAGACATCTCTGAACTCAGCCGATGTCCTCTGTAAGTGTTTTAAAGACATATGATTCCAGATACTTTCCTCCCATCACCAACATCTAGTGTAACATCAGTCTTGGACGAGCTGAGAGATTTGCCGTGGTAAACCTGTTTGAGAAACTGGAGACTGGCCGCTTTGACGGCAGTGGGCGCCATGATGTCAACATCCAGGCAATCATTGTTAGTAATTCCGGCAGTCCAAGATATTCGTAACATTCCTCTCAAGAACCACATCACAGTTGCCTCCAAACTCTTCTTAATTAGTTTTTTATTTTTTGTATTTGTCCCAAATTGTAGATAGGTGCTGAATGAAGCCAGAGCCTTCTTAACAACATTATGGGCCCTTAGGAAAACCAATGTGCTAGGGCTCCTACAAAACCACTCATTGGAGTGAATTTTTTAATATGTATTATATCAAGAGTCGGCTTTGTGTCTTAGTCGAAGCGAACGCTTCGTGATGCCGGGATGCCGGGTTCGATCCCAGCTGCGGGCCATGCCCCTTGTGTTGGTTTCGATAGTGGTATCAAGAAAGCCGACCGTCCAGGAAAAGCAATGGCAAACTACTGGACGTAAATTGCCTAGAAAAACCACACAACAGCCAGGGGCTGTTGGGGTTGGTTATGCAACGTCCTGTAAGGATACGCAACTAACCTTATTATATCAAGTCACTTGCCATACAGCGGGGTCCGTGGCTTAGGCATCGCGAATCTGATTCGTAATCCAACGTACCGCGATCGAAACCCACTGCTGGCTGCGTGGATTTTTATCATGGTATGGGGCGTCGCAGGTCGACCCAGCCTAAAATGGGTACCAGTATGGATGTCCTGGGGAAGTAAAGACGGCCGGCGTAATACTGACCACATTACCCACCTAGTGCCCATGGTTTCTAAAAATATAGCCGCTCTTCCCATATGCCCGATGCGCCTAAAGCGTAGAAAGGGACCTTTACTTGACATACACAGATTAGCATGCGGCCACTGTGCTCGTAAGGCCCCGGGCAAGTATTCAGTGGGCCCATGCGTTAAGAGGGCACTTAGTGATGCCAATTCTTGATTTATTCATTCATCCGAAATCGTCAATAAAATCAGCATAAACCTTTTATCAACCTCACACCAAAAGATGAGAACCCTTCTCTTGACTCAAACAACATCGCCATCAATACATCAAACTTAAGATTCGAGATTCTTTCATCCTTAGGGTTTCGATTCTTTCATCCTTAGGGTTTCGATTCTTTCATCATTAGGGTTTCGATTCTTTCATCCTTAGGGTTTCGATTCTTTCATACTTAAGGTTTCGATTCTTTCATCCTTAGGGTTTCGATTCTTTCATCCTTAGGGGTTTCGATTCTTTCATCCTCAGGGGTTTCGATTCTTTCATTCTTAGGGTTTCGATTCTTTCATCCTTAGGGTTTCGATTCTTTCATTCAAAAGATTTCAAAATCAATCAAATCTCTTCGTGGAAGTACACAGTTCAAGGTTTGGAACTCGGCGACATTTCAGTCCAGACTTAATATGCTGTTAAATTAACAAGCTTTTTGTATTTCGTTGTATTTTTTTTTTTTTTTCATGGCTGCGGGAAACAGAAGCGAGTCATAAATAAAACCGTTGTCTGAGCTTGCCCGATATATGTTCCTAACTCTGTTTTTAGGCAAACGGCGATGCGTGATCTCTCTCAGCTTCTCTTACAGAAAACTGTCATTAGTTGGTCCTGGTGGATTGTGTACCTCAAGATAATGGCGAGAAATATGATCTGCTCTTAAATCAGTATTTGTATCCTCATCTTGTTCTTTGAAGCTGAAGATTAAAATCTGTTGGGCTGTTTGTGTTGTTCTTGCTCTTCTTCTTCTTCGCGATCACCAGCTGTACACTCTGGCGGAAAGTTCTGGTTGCTCGTCCACTACTGAACTGCAGTCCTGCTCCAGAACCTGAGTGTTGCGTGTGCATCAGTTTTACAGATCTCATTCTCTTGAATACAGACTGTTGATTCCTTGCCTCTCCGGCAGATGCACTCCGACTTCAAAGGAAGCTCCCCAATTAATCGACTCTTACGACATGCTTTTGGGGAGGCAGTGGGTCTATTCTTGTTTTCCCCACAATAGGGCCCCGGAACCCACACGGGGGTGTTGTTCTTGCTATTTGGCATGTTCTTGAAACCTGGTGTAAGAACAGGAACTTTAGATGCAGAAAACTAGTTTTGATAGGTTCTGGTTCAGAAATTACGCCTCCTTCGTCTTGGTTGTCATTTGGCGTTGGGACCTGGCCATTTGTGGCCAGCACGCTTGACAGTTTGTCCGGGAGGTTTTTGGGATTAGAGGACCAAATCTAAGAGCAACAAGGTTTTGGCCCAGTTGTGCGAGAACTTCCAGATTGTTCTCAATGCACTCAGGCAATAAAAGAGACAAGTAACAATTGTCCGAATTTCAACTGTTGCTCTAAATGTGCGAGTGCGCGCCTGCATGCATGTGTTTTGTGTGCGCGCGCGCGCGTGTGTGAGTGTACGCTCACAATCATGTGTGTTGTGTGTGAATGTGTGCGCGCGAGCGTGCCTAAACACGTTGAAGAATAGAATATAAAACATGATGAGTGCGGTGATGAGATCATGATGAGTGAGGTGATGAAATGATGAGTGCGGTGATGAGATCATGATGAGTGAGATGATGAAATGATGAGTGTGCTGATGAAATGATGAGTGTGGTAATGAAATGATGAGTGTGGTGATGAGATCATGAGTGAGGTGATGAGATGATGAGTGTGATGTTGAGATGATGAGTGTGGTGGTAAAATGATGAGTGTGGTAATGAAATGATGAGTGTGATGATGAGATCATGATGAGTGTGGTGATGAGATCATGATGAGTGTGATGTTGAGATGATGAGTTTGCTGATAAAATGATGAGTGTGGTGATGAGATGATGAGTGTGATGTTGAGATGATGAGTGTGGTGATAAAATGATGAATGTGGTGATAAAATGATGAGTGTGGTGATAAAATGATGAGTGTGGTGACGAAATGATGGGTGTGGTGATGAGATTATGATGATTGGAGTGATGAGATCATGATGAGTGAGGTGAAGAGATGATGAGTGTGGTGATGAGATCATGGTGAGTGTGGTGATGAGATCATGATGAGTGAGGTGATGAGATAATGTGATGATGAGTGTGATAACATGATGAATCTGATGAGTGTGATGATGAGGGGATGATGAGTGTGAATGTAAGATGATGAGTGTGATTATGAGATAATGAGTGTGATGATAACTGTGCCGATGAGCTGATAACTGTTATGATGAGTGTGATGGTGATTGTGATTATGAAATTCATGGACCAAAGAGTAGCAGCGTTATGTTATCCTCTTTTTTTTTTTTAGTCAGTGTAGGTGTGAAACCTGAAGAAAAAGAAAATCCATCGGCGAACGATTCTATCAAACTTTAAAGGTTTTTATTTGAAGGCCCTTTGTGTGTATATAAATCTTCTTCTTCTTTTGTCAAAATCTGCTTGTGCCGCTAGGCGTCGCAGTCTATCAGATGATCGGCAACCGAGCCAGGGCGCGCTCAGTCGCTTCATATGCCGTGATGTTATGAAGTCTCAAGTTGTCAGTGACTCCTTCAATCCATATTCTTCTTGGTCTTCCCCTGCCTCTTGGTGTTTCGATTTTCATGTTGTATGCTCTTGATGCTGGCATCGTTGGTTCCATTCTCATTAGGTGACCAAACCATTTCATTCTTTGCTTCTCAGTAAATTTAACGATGGGTATGGTTCCAATAGTTCTTGTAATCACATCGTTTCTCACTCGATCTCTTCTGGTTTTATTCGCAGCCATTCTCAAACATCTCATTTCACAGGTGGTTAGTCTTCTCTCGTGTTCTTTTGTTAATGTCCAAGTCTGATATTGATAACCTAATGTCGGTATAAAGATTGTATTTATAATTTGTCTTTTTATCTCAGCTGGGACAGCAGGGTGTTTTAAAATTGGGGCAAGCTGGTATGCGACATTGTTGGCTTGTTGGATTCTTGCTTCGATCTCTCTGTCTATTTTACCATTGAATGTAAAGATACTTCCCAAGTATTTAAATTCTTACACTTGTTTTAGGCTGTGATCTAGAATCTTTATGTCGATGGTCTGTTGCTCTCTACTTATGCTCATGACTTCTGTCTTTTCAGTATTGATCTTCATATGATGCTTGAGGCAACTGTCGTGTAGTAGGTTTATGTGGTCTTGCAGCTGTTTACTATCACTGTGAAATATGCATTGATCGTCGGCAAAGAGCAGCTCATTGAAGTCCTCCTGTTTATCGACATCTGTTGGTGTTATGTCTATTTTATTAATATTGTCCATAAATATTATGAAAAGTAAAGGTGTATATAAATAATTTCGTTAAATTCAATTAATTTCAGGTAAAATAACATTCAACATTTTGAAGAAACGATCCGCTGTGAGACAGCTATCCATTAACTACAACATGATGGTACAGTAAAACATAAGGCCATGTTAAAATAATCATACCTGCACAAGATTACAGGTAACATCATACTGGGGAGGGGGGCCCAATTATAACTAGTTTGATGGTTGAACGGGGTGTCTAAGCTGTGGCTTGCCATCCAGATTGCGATTATATAATCTCAGTGTGTTCAAATCTTCGCGTAGAGCACGCAGGAGGAACATGGAATATGCACTGGGACTCATGCAACTTTTCTGGGGGACACCAAGTTTTGTTTGTTTGTTTGTTTTAGTATCCAGAAGCCATGAATTGTTAACCCTTAGGCTCGGTATTATGGATATCGCAACCTTTCGGCCTTGATTCCATTGTAAATACCGTAAATCTGGGAGAAAATGTGGCTTTCCTGCCTACCCCCGGGATTGAACCCGGAACACAAGGAGTACGCCACCCGGTCTCCGCGAAATCCGGTTTAGCCAATTCCGCTAGAGAGCTGGGCACATCAAGTTTTAAAGCAATGTTATGAATAGTTAAAAAGATTTGCACACCTACAAATTGTTAGTACGTCTCCTTGATGTATGTACAGACTTCTAGCAAAGTCAAGTCAGAAGGTAGTGCCATAGACAGTTGTCAAAGTGTCAGCGAGACAGAGACCGCCATGTAGATGTGGGTGTGTGACAGAAACATTGTTCAGATCGTGGCCGGTTCAGTAATAACTTTGTAACGTAACAGTTGTGCGCACGAAAACAATTTGTAATGTTAGTTCTATAAGTAGAAGTAAAAGTATAGATCCCCTTTTCACGCTTTTAGGCGCATCGGGCCTTTGGAAAGAGCACCTATATTTTTACAGACCAATCGGCACTAGGTGGGTAATATGGTCAGCAACACGCCGACCGTGTCAGTGGAAGGCTGTGTACTAAAAAACGACCTCTCATTTTGCGTTTGTCCTGACAAGAATGCTGCCCGGATGTCCTAACGATGAATTCTGTCCGTATTCCATAGTTGTGGGTATTAAGCTCTACGATGGACATGGCCAATAAGACACCTTTTTGAGTGTGCCTGGTTGACTATGTTCTTAGTGCACTTGTTTCCATAGCGAGGTACAAACGCCGTCTGGAGGTGACAGGCTCAATTCCCAGCACGGTAACTTTAGCTTTCGTTTTTTATGTTGTCAAGTGTGGTCTTCTATCTTTCTACTTCTTTCTATGAGTGCTGATCAATACATTTTCTATTACTTTATTATTATATCATATTTAACGGCCTCAAGGGTTTCTCCTCTGTTTATTAACAGAAAGATAACGGTGAGAAAGTGGTGGAGGTTTTTGAGACAACTATAACCAAAAAGTCGTTTTATAAATATTTAACAAATAACCTGGGGTGGGGCATTTCTTTTGCAGGAAATGTAACATTTCAAGGTCTGAAGTCACGTTCTTTGTCTAACCAGTTCAGTATCGATGTTCTTGACGTGCGTACTGAGAAAACCCTGCATATATTTGCAACATTTCCTCAAAGAAAATTGAACACAGGTTTTGTTTTACATCGCAGTTCTCGCGAATGTGTTTGTTTTAGTAACCAGAAGCCATGAGTTGTTAACCCTTAGGCTCGGTATTATGGATATCGCAACCTTTCGGCATTGATTCCATTTTAAATACCGTAAATCTGGGAGAAATGTGGCTTTTCTGCCTACCCCCGGACCACAAGGAATTCGTCACCAGCTCACCGCGCAATCCGGTTTAACCAACTACGCTAGAGAGACGGGCCGCTGATTATGTAAACATACATGTGTGACTTTTTGGTTAAACGTTTCAGATGTCAGCAGATGAGATGGACTTTGGACAGGTAAACGAATTTTCTCTCTTTTCTTTTGTGTGTTTGCTTCTTGATATTGATAATGTGCATATTTGTATACAAACATAACATACTATAGTGACTGGGAAGGGGGAACCCGGATCACAAGGATTTCTTCATCAGGTCTCCGCGCAGTCGGGTTTAACCAAGTAACCTAGCCGGCTGGGCTGCTATAGTGATCAAATACAACTGCTGTGTGAATGATGGGTGTTTGGAAGAGCCGAATTTATGACAGGCCTGCGTGCCCAATTTGTGACTCTTTGAAAATAAAGTTTGTTAGTTCTTCTTAACGCTCACCGGCAGTAAACTCTGGCCTGTTGTATACTTTTGGTTGTTTGTCCACTTCTGGCCTGTTGTACATTTTTGGTTGTTGGTCCACATCTGGCCTGTTGTACACTTTTGGTTGTTCGTCCACTTCTGGCCTGTTGTACACTTTTGGTTGTTGGTCCACATCTGGCCTGTTGTACACTTTTGGTTGTTGGTCCACTTCTGGCCTGTTGTACACTTTTGGTTGTTGGTCCACTTCTGGCCTGTTGTATACTTTTGGTTGTTGGTCCACATCTGGCCTGTTGTACACTTTTGGTTGTTGGTCCACTTCTGGCCTGTTGTACACTTTTGGTTGTTGGTCCACTTCTGGCCTGTTGTACACTTTTGGTTGACCTCTGCAGGCATTGATTGTCTAGATTAACCTCAATGGCTGTACCTTTTTTGGCCGACGCATCAAACCTCTGAGGCACAAATTAACCTTCACAATGGCTGTGCTTTTTAGCCGACACATCAAACCTAGGCATTTGTTGCCTAGATTAACCTTCAAAACAGGACATAACATAATTTTATAATAAAATCCACTCATCAATCATTGGACAGATAAAAAAAATAACAATGACTCTAGAAGAATGAGGCAAATAAATATCCCCACCCAAAGGACCAAAAAGAAAACAGAACATCATAGCAAACTCAAAATACATCAACTAGAAAGACCTCTATTCAAAACACAGTACAACTTTAATGATGTTATCAATGGGTTGTGTAAAAGCTATTTTCTTGAAAATTTATTCAAATATTCATATACAATCAAGTGCATAGAGAAAAATTAAATTCTGACACAGAACAACAACCAAATGGAATCATCTCAAAGCCTGTGTCAGATACATGTTAACAAGAAAACACATCCTGTGTTGTTGTAAATAAGTTATATAAAAAGCTGAATAAGAACAAACTGCAACCAGATGCTGAAAAAAACACCTGCTACAAACATTTTAGTAGCATCTTGTATCTGAAGGCATAGACTGATTGAATGAATGATTAATTGGTCCCTCACCTGTATTAACCCATGCTTCACTTAACAGACTTCTTGAAAAGGCAACAGGTCTAATGTCCATTCTTTGCTAGAGGCCATGTATACAGAAATACAAGCATTCATACTTGGAAGAGGTGGGGGAGAAATTAGGTTTGAATCTTGTTGAAGTTATGAAATTCTCTGGGTCATGCAAAGAATATGGTAAGGGAGGTAAATTTCAGAAAGAAGCTGCTGCGCACAAAGAACATGATAAATATAGAGGCTCTGGATATACACAACCATTAAACATTGCATGGGAAACGGCTGTCACATGATAGCCGCAATATTTCAAATTAAAATAACAGGGGAGATAACAGGTACACTGTGAGGTGAAACGAGAGAGACAACAATGGCAAGTGTAGAATAGCAAGGGAAACAACCTTTCTTGCTTTGGAGACATAAGAGAGAGGCCAGTTATCCTGGAAGACTAGAAGTGTAAATGAAATTTTTGTTTATGCCCTTAATTGTTATCTAAACAAAATAACAACAACGCTCAACAAGCAGTTAAAATGAGATCCTACACTAAACATTTCTACAACATACACAAATCCACAACTGACTTAAATGTTGTAACAGAAATAAAATCTGCATACACTGCTGTGCCTGTCCCAAATAATTCATAGACGACTTCAATACATGAAATCTTCTGTGCGTTCTCTCAGATCTGATAAACACAAAAGCATACAAACACATGCAGCGATTTTCATGTCTTTACATAAAAAATATAAATACAAGCTGTGAAATGTAGGTAGGCATTTTTCTTTTGTCAGAAACCTTCTCAGTCTTATTCTTCTTAGTGTACATCAGTTGTGCGTTCCAGTGGAAAGTTCTGGTTGTTCGTCCACTTCTGCACTTGTACCAGAACTTGAGTTACATGGCTACATCCATTTTACAGATATGGCTTATTTGTGTGCAGACTGTTGGTTCCTCACTTTTCTGGCAAATGCACTCCAACCTCGGAGGGAGAAAACTTCTCAGTTACTGGCAATGTGTACTAGACAGTGAGGTTGTGTAACTGTTTGATTTACTATTATGTTGCCACAATACTGGACAAATTTGTCTGTGAATTCATTCAATTTGACATTCCCAGTGTTTCATTAACCTGTCAACTCTTGAATAATACATAGTGCAGACCTGATAAGGAGAACTCAATGGAGACCCAGGAAATAGTTTTTCTTCTTATCTGAATCTGAGTTCAAGTAAGAAAAATTGCAGGAGATAAATTCTTCACAAAAGAAATTCCCCAATCCAAAATCACGTTCAGCAGTTCGCAGTGCATGCATATCCGGGAATCCAGTTTCTCATGTAAAAATACTCTGTTTTTTTTTGCGTTACATAAATATATATTACACAAATGTGTGTATGACACAATGTCACAGTGTAACATTCTGGTTAAACACAGACATACAAGTCACTACAATCTACACAACATAAACAAACTGCATATATATTTCTTCTAAAATAACATGGTTTAATAAGCAACACATGAGAGTATATGTGACAGATTCCAACAATTATGTTGCTAACAAAACAGTCTGTATGTCAAGCTACATACAAAAAAATTAACACTACAAAGACAAATTGCATACACCCTCCTGTCAAACGTCAACTTTGGATATCTAGTCCACCGTCCCTCCATTTGAAACACCTCACATCTTGATGTCGACACTTCTGAAGCATTCCTGGTTTCTAGTGTAAACATATCTGATGGGAGCAACAAAACAGGTTGGGTTCTGTCTTATGAAGAAGACTGTGAGATAAACCTGTAGCCAATAATGGCAGCTACAGCAATCCCAAGTGGAAGAAGCCAGCCTGTCCATGAAGAGTTGCTGGAGACAAAACAAACATGGGTTACAATCAACACAGATTGTAGACTACACATGGGAGCTGCCGTGGTGCAGCAGCTAGATGCTCGCCCGTGGATCGGAAGCTGTACTTTTTTTCCTCCAAATATGACCTTATCTCCCAGGTCGGCCCAGCCTAAAGTGGGTACCAGATAAAGTCTCTGGAAGTAAAGGTGGCCAGCGTGATGCTGACCACATCACCCACCGAGTGCCGATTAATCTAAAAAAAAATAATACAGGACTAGCCCTATATGCCCAATATGTCTGAAGGCGTAGAGAAGAGTCCTTCACTTTTCTTAAGGACTACATATGAGAAGTGGCAAGTCGAATGGTTAAGAACACTGTGTTCTCATATGGAAGATGCAGCTTAAAATGCTATGTGTGGTCATGGTTGATTTTTGTCTCTCTCGGCACCACAAATAGTATCCTACAGTCAATGGTGACTGCACTAGCCAAGTGGCCTAAATTCTTAGACTCACAGACCCCCGTTTCAACACCCCAAAACTGGGTAATACAGGCAGCAACAGCAGTTTTTTTTTTTCCCCCAGTAAACTATAAATGACCTTTATGTTCTCTAAAAGAACAGAGAGCTTATCATCATAATCTGCATCAGATCTGTGTTCCTGTCATTATTTGCATGTGGTCAACTCATTATCTGTTTCTATCCAGTTTAACAGCTGTCACAAAGCTTTAAAGTTTGCCTTCTCACAAAACAACTCAATAAACTCTTCCATCCCTATCCAAACATTCCTGTGTTTTACAGTCAGCATTCTTCAGGTGGATTTGTCTTCTTCTTCTTCTTGCAATTATTTTCTTGATTTATATCAAGACAGGTTCTTGTGATAAAACTGAACTTGGAGTATGGTGTTGACTTATGGAGCCTGTATTTCCTTCTGCACGGCTGTACGAGGGACCGTTTTGTAGGACACGTTCTGTAGTGTTTACACGTGGCCGGCATGAACACAGTTGTGAACTACTCAGACGAAGCCTGTGCATATGCACGGTGGTGAACTGCTCAGACGAAGCCTGTGCATATGCTTGTTAAGTTTGCTAAGATCTGTCTTGTAGTGTCAAATAATGACCTGTCCATGCCGGTCAAGTAAGTGGTGGCCATCACAGGCCTGGTTCTGTTTAATTCTGATAGAAATTGGAGTCTTGTCAATAAACCCTAGGCCTTACAATGCTAGGTAATCACCCGCTTGTTCACTTCCCCACGGAGAGATCCCCTAGACACATACATACAAATCCACCACCTTCCATGTTTTCAATCCTCGGAAGGGGAGGGAGGGGAGCAACGAAGTTTTGAAGGGGGTACCAAGCAGTTGTGATATTAAATTAACATCATCTTTTTAAATAGTTTAATCATAAATAAAATATTAAAAGTCACAAAAACCAAACGGCACAGCCATCTTGAATGTAGTGTGTAGATCTTAACTGCACCAAATCCAACATCAGACCACAAAATGTCACATGTCATCAAGATAAATCAGTGTCAACCATCACATGGATGACACTTAACTGCCAATTGCTGGTGATTTATATGGGTGTTTTTCTCCAAGTTCTTCTTGTGCTTGGGATTTTTCTTCTTCTTCTTCCCTGTTTTAACCACTTTTTTTAAAGGTATCGTGTGGTGGTCTGGCCATATATTCAAGAAAGGGCACTACCTGAAAAAAGTTGAGAACCACTGATGCAGAGGACACTGTCACTATGCGTCCACTTCTACTGCCTCAACCTCTCCCTGGTGTAGGCCATGAAAACATGTAAGCATCCTTCAGATAAACCCACAGTACAAAGCAGGATCTCTCACCCGCCACACACCCATGTACACATGCGTATGGGCGTGCAAACACACACACACACAAAGATGCTCACGCCTGAGACCAGCAGCCATGGAATACTGAAGAAGTTGAACTCAAAAACCACCCGCTATCTTGGCTATCTGGGGCAAGATTCAACATCACAGCATTCAGGACAAACCCACATTAGCTCTGTATCCCTTCTGAACAGCCAGCAAAGAATCTCCAAACTAATGGTTGCCTGCTGTCATCTGGTTAGCTATTCCTCTTGCCTTTTCCCTGAGTCTTGATTAGTGCCCAGAACCCCCACACTCCCCCACTGCATTAAATGACAACATCATAAGAAGCAGACTCACCTAGTGTTTGATGGATCTGTCCCAGCAGGCCCTGTGTTTGTCTGTGAAATAACAAGGAAAGTGGTAACATATGCCTGCCACGTTTACTGAAATGTAAATGAGCACACAGCGGCTAAGTCAGATGACATGAACATCAAAGGAAATAACAATAACCAGCTTTGTTTTGTGACTTACTACAAACTATTGCTGAATTGTACATGATGACGCTACTGTAGGACTGCAATAAACATTTACACCCATACTTTCCCTATTTGCAAATTAAGTCACAGAGGGTGTTAAATACTAAGCGAAGCGTGTAAAGGAACTTTTACCATGCTTTTTCCTTCTATTTAGCGCTCATTAGCTGTAAACTCCGGTAGAAAGTTCTCGTTGCTCGTCCACATCGAGACTTTAGGCTTGTTCCAGAACTTAATGTTTGCATGCACATCTGTTTTACAGATCTGGCTTATCTGTATGCAGACTCTTGGTTCTTGGTCTCTCAGGAAGATGCACTCCAACTTTGAAGGCAACACAAACACAATTAGTCTTTTGCAACATGCCTGTTAGGGAAAGGCAGTGGGTCTATTCTATAACTGAGGCCCCAGAACCCAAACGGGAAATCATGAGTTGAAGTGTACAGAATGCTTGCCCCAACTGAGTGAAAACCTGTTGCCACTCGATGGATGTATTCAATATCAACCTCCCTCACAAACCAGACTTCTGGTCCTATATAGCAGATCACCACTTACGTGACACTCAGCTACTGAGCTAAGTGTTTGGCGTGACACTGTGTGCTGTGAATTTTACGTGCAATGCTTTTTCTGTTGTGCCACTTACAGTTTAGTGTTGTGAACTGCACTAAAAGTGGTGAGTGGCCGATTACGTTTAGAAAGGTATGTACTTATGCAGTTTTCAAATGGCAAATGTTGACTTACATAACTGACTGCTTGTATTATCAGTGACCTGCAATTCTGGTGTGGGACTGTTAAGTGTTGGCACATCTGATGGCTGCCTTATCCATTATCTAACTAACATGTGCAAATTATTCCTGAACTAGAGCAGCCTAGGAACCCAGGTCTATATTAAAATCTCCCTTAATGAAAGACTGGAACACAAGATCCCCTGGTTTATTACATTACATCTCTGTTATGGTTTCAGGGTCCCATTGAGGAGAAAAATTAGAATAGACCCCTGCCAGTCTGTGCAGGTGAGTTTGTACACTTAATCATTCTACACGAACTAAATAACATACACAAATCGACAACCTAAACGTTGTAACAAAAATAAAATCTGCATACACTGCTGTGCCTGTCCCAATTAATTCATAATTAGCATGCTGTAAAGGCTGACTAATTAGGGGTGTTTCCTCTGAAGTCAGAGGGCATCTGACTGAGAGGCAGGGAACCAATAGCCCGCATATAAATGAGCCAGATTTGAGCAACGGATGTGCACACAAGACTCAAGTTCTGAAACAAGACTCAAGTTCTGAAACAAGACTAATGTCTAGAAGTGGATGAACCACCAGAACTTTCCTCTGGAGTTTACTAGGAGCTGAGGAACATGAAAAAGAAGAAATGTAAAAAAAAAACCAGAAGAAATAACTGCTAAAACACACGAGTGACCATACACCACAACATGGTGCAAAACACACTAGTGACATACACAACATGGTGCAAAACACACTAGTGACACACACAACATGGTGCAAAACACACTAGTGACACACACAACATGGTGCAAAACACACTAGTGACATACACCACAACATAGTGCAAAACACATGAGTGACATACACTAAAACATGGTACCTATACTTACAGCATATTTCTTCTTTGTTTGATCATCCTGGTAGAAGAAACAAAAATAAACTATGAGATAACAAGAACAATAAGAACATACTGTTTTAGAATTGAGTAATTTACAAGCAAGCTTTATCAGCAGTCATTTCATGAACACTACTATTGTTAGTTAATCAGTCAGTTAATCAAGGTTCCAACATCACTACAGATGGGTCAACCCGTAACTGCTCCGTTCCTGAACCTCTGGAAATCACATAAAATGTCCTTCACTGAACATACTAACCCTTGTTCTGGTGTGATTAAGGTAGTTGTTTTAAGGCAATAGTTATATAGCCCAGGTACTGAGCTGAGTGCATGGCGTGACACTGTGAGCTGTGGATTTCAGCTGAAATGTTTTTTTGACTGTGCTCAACATGGTTTGTATTATGAACTGCAGATTCAGAAAATAGCAAGTGGCCTGCTGCCAGAGAACTGGTGGTGCCTCATGCGATTAATTGTGTTTGCAACTAATTATCTGTTGTAACTGCCACTTCCATCGACAATAAACTGCATTTCTGGTATCAGACTGTTAATGTTGGTCTAATGGCTGCCTTGTGCATTTAATGAGCGTGTATACAACTGGCTTTGATAAAATTGCAGTCTGTATCAATATATATATATATTTTTATCATCATCATGTGCCATGCCAACTAGCGTAGGCATTCATGTGTCTCCACAGATCACAATCCCCGGTTGACTGGGGCAGCTCTTTTGATGATCGCTTCAAGCCATTGTTTTAGGCCATCCAGCATTATCTCTCTTGGTCTGTCTCTACCCCTCTTTCCACTGATCTTTCCAGTTGTCACGATGTTCTCCAATGTTGTAAGATCAGATGCCTGTATGTATTGTTGGGAATATAAAAAATCCCTTGGCTGTTGGAAATCGAAAAGAGTAGCATAACCTCGCTGTCCAGGCAAAATTTTGACTTTAAAATCTACCCAAAGTAGTTCAGGATTCTCGCCGGTGCTACAAAGTTCATATGTCTTTAATTTTGTGCATTGCACTGAGATTCTACGGACTCAGGCTTGAGTTAGAAGTAGAAAGGAGCACTTATGGGTTACTACCCTTGTGTCATGATGTTGATCTGTTGTTCAAACCATCAACCATTATATGATAGCAAGGACAGTTCCTTCTCACAATGCCTTCCCTTCTAGTTAATCTCCAGCAAATGTTTTATAAGGCTAGGCATTTTCCAGAGATATACATGATTAGATCCCAAAGAAGCACACAGTTACATCCCAGAGATGTACATTGCTCCCAGAGAGGTACATGATTAGATCCCAGAGATATACATGATTAGATTCAAGATATTTACATGATTAGATCCGAGAGATATACATGATTAGATCCCAGAGATATACATGATTAGATCCGAGAGATATACATGATTAGATCCCAGAGATATACATGATTAGATCCCAGAGATATACATGATTAGATCCCAGAGATATAAATGATTAGATCCCAGAGATATACATGATTAGATTCCAGAGATATACATGATTAGATCCGAGAGATATACATGATTAGATCCCAGAGATATACATGATTAGATCCGAGAGATATACATGATTAGATCCCAGATATATAAATGATTAGATTCCAGAGATATACATGATTAGATACTAGATATATAAATGATTAGATCTCAGATATACACGATTAAAGCAGAGATATTCATGATTAGATCCCAGAGATATACATGATTAAGTCCCAGAGATATACATGATTAGATCCCAGAGATATACATGATTAGATCCGAGAGATATACATGATTAGATCCCAGAGATATACATGATTAGATCCGAGAGATATACATGATTAGATCCCAGAGATATACATGATTAGATCCAAGATATATAAATGATTAGATTCTAGAGATATACATGATTAGATACTAGATATATAAATGATTAGATCTCAGATATACACGATTAAAGCAGAGATATTCATGATTAGATCCCAGAGATATACATGATTAGATCCTAGAGATATACATGATTAGATCCTAGAGATATACATGATTAGATCCTAGAGATATACATGATTAGATCCAAGATATATAAATGATTAGATTCCAGAGATATACATGATTAGATACTAGATATATAAATGATTAGATCTCAGATATACACGATTAAAGCAGAGATATTCATGATTAGATCCCAGAGATATACATGATTAGATCCTAGAGATATACATGATTAGATCCTAGAGATATACATGATTAGATCCCAGAGATATACATGATTAGATCCGAGAGATATACATGATTAGATCCCAGAGATATACATGATTAGATCCCAGAGATATACATGATTAGATCCTAGAGATATACATGATTAGATCCCAGAGATATACAGGATTAGATCCCAGGGATGTACAGGATTAGATTCCAGAGATGTACATGAATAGATTCAAGGGATCTATTTTCTCCTTCATTGGGAGGCAAGCCAGTAAACTACCCACTATGTATCAATTCCTAGGGTTTACATACCGGATGCAGATCTCCCACGTAGTAACTTTCCATGAGGTCTCTGGCATCTGCAGAGTGGCCCACATCTTCAAAAGATTCTGTGGCATCAGCTCCTGGTCAAAGGCAAGATGATGACATAGTTATTGTTACACTAACCTACCAAACATGTCACCAGAGGCAACTAAGCAGGGCTGGCCTTGTTTATAAATATTTAGCTAACAATTTAATCACCTAAAACAAGTTCTGAAACAATATGGTCCGGTGTGATTTGAGGATCCAATTGAAATTAAAAGGCAAAAAAAGAATAATAAAACAGCAATGTTCAAATATCTGTCAGGATAGTGAAGAATCATCACTAATCCCCAATTCCATCACTCTATAAAAGTGTACGGCATGATATGAGCATAACTAATGGTAATTTGTTAGTGTATTCTTGCTCACACTGACTTGGAAGGTACATTTTCAAAAGCACCACATTTAAGACAAATGTGGTTTGCAACAACCATACTTCAGCAAATGCCTCGTATGACAAGCTCTGTAAGTTGTGATGATGATTTTTTTGCTTCCCTGGGGTACCCTGGTAGCACACAGATGGTGACAGTTGGTAACTAGTCAGAGTGAATTTAAATATGAACAGAGATGAGACAGACTGCAAACATGCAACCTCACACAGATATAAGTTTGTATTTGTAAAGCTCATCAGCAATCTTCAGGTTCTTTACGGAACATCGCTCTCTTCACCGCATACCTCAAAGTCTCTCTAGCAATTCTTCAGCTATGTCTTCTATTTCTTTTTGTTTACCGACTGTAACCTCTGGCAGAAAATTCTAGTTGCCATCCATGTCTGAACTATAGTCATGTTTCAGAACTTGAGTTCTGCATGCACATACATTTTGCAGATCTGGCTTATTTGTAAACAGAATGTTGGTTCCTTGTCTCTCAGGTAGATGCACAGCAACTTTGAAAAATAGCCAATGTCTTGCATCCAGTTCAGGGAGGTCCACTCTGCCTAATTTTTTCCAGAAACTACCCTGGTATGCCTTGTAAGAGCCAGTTACAATTTATTTCTAGCAAAGGCTGCAAAAGTGGACCCCTACAAAAAAACAGATTGATGATCTGGACTTCGCTGATATTATTTCTCTCCTGTCCTATTCACGGAATCAGATGCAAGATAAATTAAATATACTTGATGCGAGATCACAGCAGATTGGTCTTAAAATCCATAAAGAAAAGAAAGATAATGAGAATAAATATCTCCTTTGTGTAGAATAGAGGGAAATAAATGGTATGACAGAATAACTAATGTAGAGCTTTGGGAGAGAACTTAACAGGCTCTAGTGGACCAAGAGGTGTGGAAAAGACGCTGGCGTTGGATAGGACACACATTGAGAAAACAGAAGAACAGCATAACTAGAATGTCTTTGTATTAAAATCCACAGGTGCATAGGAATAAAGTAATGGCCAAAAAACACATGGAGAAGAGAGCTGGCAAATAGTAATGTGGTTTCTCTTAATGGCACCCCACTCCAAGACGTAGAGACATACACCTATTTGGGCAGTAATGTAGATAAATATGAAGGAACTGACAGAGACATTAAAATAGAATACAAAAGGCAAGAGGAGCTTTTATAGCACTAGGGAATTTGTGGAGGTCAAAAGAAATTAAATGAAATACTAAACTAAAAAATTTTAATTCTAATGTCAAATCAGTACTATTGTATGGGGCGGAAACATGAAGAACTAAGGCAATTACTAATAAATTACAGACATTCATTAACGGGTGCCTGCGCAGAATAGAGGGAAATAAATGGTATGACAGAATAACTAATGTAGAGCTTTGGGAGAGAACTAAACAGGCTCTAGTGGACCAAGAGGTGTGGAAAAGACGCTGGCATTGGATAGGACACACATTGAGAAAACAGAAGAACAGCATAACTAGAATGTCTTTGCATTAAAATCCACAGGTGCATAGGAATAAAGGAATGGCCAAAAAACACATGGAGAAGAGAGCTGGAGAATAAAGTTAGAAAGATGAGGAGGACATGGGAAAAGCTTCATGCAATGGCGAAAGATAGAACGACTTGGCGTGAGTTGGTTGAGGGCCTATGCTCCATTGGGGGGATAGAAAGGCAGAAGAAGAAGAAAGGCTGCAAAACATAAAACACATCAACAAATAAAACAAAGAGGAGGATAAGGTTGAGGAAACGTGTAAAAGAGAATAAAGACAAGCAGAAATGAAGGAAGGGATACTACAGAAAGTGTACAGAAGTGACAGACATGAAAATTACCTGCTTGCTCTAACAAAACTTCCTCACCACCAGGGTGCTGGAAAATGAAATAAATATTTTTTTAATGTGTAGCCTAGACACTGAAAGTTGTTGATCTCTTTGATTTATTTATATGACTTATACACTTTCTTAAAAGTTAACAGGCATTCTTTTTTTTTTTTAAATGTTAAATGGTAATGATTTCTTCTCACACTCCTCCACCACTTTGAATGGTCTGAGCAAAACTTTCTGATTCAGCTATTAAAACTGTTGTCATCTCATAATAGTTATATTTTGGCCTCATTCTCCAAATCGTAGATGCTAGATGTTTATACGGACTGTTTCAACGTAAATGTTGAAAAGATCATATAGTAGACAAACCCTGGTTTATCTCCTCTTTTATCTGCCCCTAATTCCCTTAGTCCTTCTTCAATTCTGATGGCACTCTTGCTTCCATAAAGAGTGAAAGACCTTTTCCCATACCTTCAGTGGTAGTGGGCAGTCAGTTTTAAACTTAGGCTCTCCTTTAAATATTGGTTGCTAGCTGGAAGGCGACGGCCGCTTAGTCGGAGTTCAGTCCCCTGGCTGAAGTGCAATTACGGAGTGGAAAAGAGGGAACGAAACAAATGATGTAGTTACCTGTCATCCTAGGGTTAGGAATAGGGTTTGGGGTAGGGTTAGGGTAACACATCACGGAAACCACGCAAGGTTATCGCTCATTACGACATACAGATCCGCAGGTCTGACATCTACGGTCACTAAGTCGTGCGTCAGAAGAACGCGGTCGCTAATTTGAGTCGCAGCGCGTGGTCTACGAGAGTCTTGCGTCGCAAGAACGCGGTCGCTAATGTCAGTTGCAGCGCGTGGTCTAGCTCTAGCAGCCATGTCGACCTCACTTTGTTTTTTGATTCATGAGTTGTCCACTCCGTAACTGCACTGCAGCCAGGGGAGTGAACTCCTACTAAGTGGCCGTCGACGTCCAACTAGCGACCGTTATTTAAAGGAGAACCCTAAACCTATGTTTTATAGACCAACTGACATTCGGTGTGTGATATGGTCGACATCATGGTTACCATCTTTATTTCCCATGACTTTACCTGGCACCCATTTTAAGCTGGGTCAACATGGGAGCCAAGGTTATTTTGAAAAAAATCAGGCTTCATGCGGATTTGACCCTATGACCTTCGGGGCATCAGGTGAGCATCTAGCCGATATACCAGTGTCTTGCTTCTACTGTATATTCTTTATGATCCTGAATCTCTTCCATCTATACTGAGGAGGCAAAATGTCAAAAATATGTACACTACCAGGACTAAAATCAGCCATGCAGTTCATTAAAGAGCAACAGATTATTATGTTCTGGCCATCTGGTGGCAATGCCCTAGTACCAACTGCCACAGAGAGCCATACTGAAGATAAAATGAAAATGGTAGAAACTGTACAGAAACACGTCGTGGTAATACTAATGACGATACAACTGGACACAGAGAGAGAAAATTCCACCTTACAATAGCTACCAACAGGTAGAAGAACTGAAATAATAGATCATGCCGTCAACTTGAACTTTGGTCTCCACTCAAGCCGAACATGAGGTCGTGTTTCTGAACTCTAGCTGCTATGGAATTTAATATTATATCAATCATGTATATATTTTCTTTCTTTTGGTCGTGTCGTTTCAGAAATTTATGTCCACATACATATTATTAATTCATGTAGTCAGTGTGACTAAAACAACCGTAACAACGAGTGTCAAAGTCCGGGTTTTTTCATAAACTTTGTCTCAGCACTTTAATTCTGACATTTATTCAGTCTGGAACTTTGTTCGTGTGTAACTTATTCGAACTTACCTCTTCCAAGAACTTGGTGACATCGTATACTTTATTGTGAATTATAAGGTATGTTTGCCTGCTGTCCTTTTTAGCTTTTAGCTCAGACCGTCTGAACACCTTTGCTGGTGCAGGCATGGTAAAAGCAGCGAGTTATAGCTACGGCAGCAAATATAACAAGACTGAGAAGTAGGACGACCGATGACACAGCAAAGCCGAGACCAGCTCGTCCACACAGGGCTGCCAATAGGATTTTTTTTAAAACCCAGCTTAGCTAAACAAAAACCCAACCAATACATAGACAAAGACCCAGATTGTTAAAATGTACACAATTTATAGTTACGAAACGAAACATTTACCACTTTTATAACGGTTATATTTTTTATAGAAGATGCATAACTGAGATAGGAAACAGAATACGACAGGCAAAAACTGCATTTTATAACATGAAAAACATCTTGTGCAATATATCTTTATTATTGGGAGTTATAAAAAAGAATTCTTGCTTGCTACATCTTGTTTAAACTTATGGCTGTGAATCCTGGACAATCGTTAGGCAGGCCAAATTATTTCTTGAGGCCTCAGAGATGTGGTTTTACAGAAGAATGCTTAGAATGCCTTGGACAGCCAAAAAGAACAACCAAGAGGTTTTGAAAGAGGCGGGAGCCGGAAGACAACGTATCACAGACATCAGAAGGAGACAGTCGTATTTTTTCGGCCATTTTATGAGAAAATGGGAAATAAAACATGTTGTGACTACTAGAAAGATCTGTGGAAGGAGGGATAGAGGTAGACAACGAGAGAAGATTTTTTGACAGTCTTGTTGCATGGCATGGAGGTGTGTCGGCACACGCACTGGTACATGCTGCAGGAGATCACAGATTGTGGAGTGGCATGATCGCCCATGCCAGTCGGCAAGGCATCTGATGATGATGATAAAGATTATTTTTTTAAACCAGATTTTCCCCTAGGTGTCATATAAAACCCAGATATGGGGGGAAAAACCCCAGCATTGGTAGCCCTGGTTCACGACCCCAGCTAGCAGACGTCGGACCACGGAATGCTGGGAGTCTTGTATATCTTGGTTTGGAATCCGATTTATAATTTGATTATTATTATTATTATTCTGCGTTCGCCTTTAAAAGGGGTGGTTGGCACGTTGATATTGTGGTTTACAGTTAGGCTGCGACAAAATATCTTCGTTTTCGATCCAACATATCCTTCTTCTTCTGCACTGGCGCAAGAGTGATTGACATTTTGATAAATACAGAGAATGACAGAAAATTACCATAAAGTGCCTTGCCGACTGGCGTGAGTGATCATGTTTCTCAACAATCTGTGATCTGCAATTACTGCTTTAACTAGAGGTAAATCCTATTCTGATCCGATGGATTGCTGCGGTCCTGTTCCAGAGACAGATAGTACTCAGATGTGGTAGCTGGTCCTCAGAACCGCAAACAATATGTCCAGGCTTGCCTTAAATCCTTATAATCGGCTGTTGAGTGTGGCAATACAGGAAAATGTACAAATACACGCATGAGGCACAGGTATCCACTCTGCATCAGGGGTGATGTCGATTAGGCTGCATATTTGCCTAAAAACATCTGCCCGACACAGCCGTGATTTTCCCTTCTTTAGACTGTCGTTCTTTTCACTAAAACGCGCTTGATGCAGTTGGTGTCTCTTATCAGCACATATTTTAAGGTATGCCTGAGCCCTCCAGATCCTGATCCTTTGTTTTATACTTGGAAAGTCAAGTAGATACCTCATTGCTCCACAGGATGTGTCTCTAGTACATCCCACAATAATGCGCATGGTCTCATTTTGCCCCTTTTCAAGTCGTTCAATCTGGGTAGCACTGACAGTGAGGATGGCCAGAGCGAATTCAATGGGGGGGGGGGGGGGAGGACCAGCCCGTAGAAAAGAAGTATTAGTAGTCTTTGCTCGATATTGGAAGCAGCCATAATCCTCATTGCAGATAGACCTTTGCGTGCTTTTGCTATCACATGGTCAACAGGTTCCCTGAATAACAAGCTGCGATTAAACCTCACCCCGAGAAACGTCATAACGTTGGTTCTGATCAACACATTAGCACGCATTTTCACTTCTGGTAAGTCCGACTTGACAATGTGATTGTTCAAAGAGAACCATGACACTGCCTTAGAAAGATTGACATAGTCATTGGAACTATCACACGACGCGGCCATTCGATCGAGTTCTTTGTGCATTGTGCTGGTGATCTCTTGTCTATCACGCCCTCGTCGATAAATCAAAATGTAATCAGCAAATGACCAAGTCCTTCTCTTTATATTCAACTGCTGCTCAGTGATCATCACCGTATACACATTGAATAAGACTGGTGATAGCGGTGATCCCTGTGGCAAGCCTGGACATGTCGTTTGCGGTATGTGTATGTATGCGGTATGCTAAAAATATTGTAGGTAAACTTATTCTCTATCCGTTATTCCCCCATTGAAGTACAGACCCTCAACCAAGTCTTGTGAAAACATACTCTCCTCTCCTCGTTGTTACGTTTGTGTAGTTCACTTATGTTTGAAAAAGGCTTCCTGGCGGAAACGTTACGTTGTTTTGTTTTGTGCAAATGTTCACATCTGACCGAATCTTTACGCTCAAGTTGTCTATAAGATGGAACGACAAGTCTCCCACTAACCCTCCTTTTTGTTCTCTTTCAACATTGCATGGTCTGTTACAGTTAATGTTCTTTCCTTTCCTTGTGGCCTTCGTTAACAAGTGTAGGGTATTTATACTTCGCTGGTGAATTTCTAAGGGTTTTGTCCTTTCACTGTTTGAAAAAAAAAAAAAAAAAACAAGTACGGATAATAGAACGCTGTTCCTCTTTGATGCTTGTCAAGTAGAGTGCTCCCCTTTATGTGTGCTCGCGCGCCTGTCATGGTCCTGTGTGGCTATGAGATGAGAGCGTATGATGATGGTGAATAGTTGACAAAGTACTGACTTGATCACGTTGTGACCGAGTGTTCAATGACGCACGAAGACCTCGACTAAGGTGGTATCGTGGCTGGTTAAGTAATCAGTCGGAGCTCTGTCCCCAGTTCTTTTCCTAGTTTACATTAACGACATAAAATCAACCCTCTGTAATGGAGTTCCAGCTGTTATGTATGCCGATGATCTGGCGCTACTAGAGTTCAGAGGAGGACACTGAAAAAGCACAGACAAGGCTTCAAGAATCACTCGGAACTCTAGAGAGGTGGTCCAATAGTTGGTATATGCCTGTAAATGGGGCCAAAACCACACACACCATTTTCAGTCTCTACCAAACCCCAGAAAGTTTCGCTTAGATATGGCAGCCAGGCACTGAAACATGATGACTCACCGCGTCATATTTAGGAGTAACCTTTGACCCCAGACTCACATGGAGAAAACAGATAGAAAAGACACAGAGCAAGGGACTCAAGAGTACACAACTGATGAGGAAGTTAGCTGGAACAGACTGGGGGATTGGGGGGGGGGGGGGGGGCAAACCTCAATGTCCTTAAGAGGACCTATACAGGCTATGTGAGGCCAACACTAGAATATGGAATAGCTGCTTGGGGCACAGCAGCTAAATCAAATTTTCAGAAAGCCTCAAAGATCCAAAACAATGCGCTCCACGCCCATATCAGATATAGAAACAATTACTGGTCTTCGTGATCTGGAAGATAGGAGAGACACAAAGCTCCTCACCCAGCTCTCCAAATACCACCACTTTAAAAAACAACCCATGCACAGCCGACTGCAGAAACCCCAGAAGGCTAGACTAAAGAGAACCTGTTTTTATTAAGAACGCAAATGCCAAGCTCGCTGTCTTTAAACTCCCTCCCATAATACCAAATGTTCCACTTAAACCTTACAACGACTGCCCCCCTTGGCCCAGGGATAGCCTGCCAACAGTCAGAACCACTGTAACAGGGGTCTCCTCCAAATCATCAATGAGCAGCACTGATATGAAATCAACTACAGAAGGAGAGATCAATAGACGTTATCCACACGAGTTGGATTCGAGGTTCAGCCAAGACAGCAGTAAGAGACGGAGGAGGAGGAATATATATAGAATGCCCAAATGGTTTAAAAATCAACCAGGCTGTACCAACAGGTTCATATTCCTCCAAATACAGAGCAGAGGCAGAAGCACTTCTAGCGGCATGTTCTTTCCTGAATGGACAACAGCACAGCAAATATAGCACAGTGGTCTTTCTGACTGATGCTATGTCAGTTCTACAAGCAATTGTTAACCCAAAAGACACTCAGTTTGTAGACTTGACGCAACAGCTGATTTACTTAGGCTCTTCAGTAGAACAACCTGTACTGCAGTGGATTCCAGGTCACTGTGGCTTGGAAGGCAATGAAATAGCGGACAGATTGGCCAAAAGCGGCAGTGACATGGTACAACCAAATAGCGACTTAACCCACCAAGAGATGAAAACATTAATACAATCTAGTATCCAAGAAAGGTGGCTGGATACCCACACCAGATTTTCTCCCCAAGACTCGCTTCTAGAGAGGGACAGTGTATCATATTCAGACTAAGGACTGGGCACAACAGATTTCGTCAACATATGTTCAAATTTTTCGGTGTAGGAAATACGGAGACGTGACCCTGCAGCGTGGCACCCGAAAATGCTGAGCATGTGCTCCAACACTGTCAACTGTATGCTGACAACAGAGACGCAATCTGGCCTGTTCCAACCACACTGAAGACAAAACTGTATGGTACACGAGAGGATATGGGTTGCACGATAGCTTTCATAAAGGCTACCGGCCTCCTGATATAAGTTTCCTGACAGAAGGATCGAAGAAGAGTTCTTAATGTCCTGGCAGGGAATTGTGGGCTTTACAGAAAGGGGGAGACAAACGGTTTTTTTTACAGGAGAGTTCTGCGGGGTTGGTTTGTGAGATCAGATACAAGACGGTGTTGTCCTGACCATTAGATGATTTTTGTGGTTGACTTGGGGGGGGGGGGGGGGCTGAGTAGTCTCGAGGCATGGCGAGTGCTGGAGGTCACAATATTGGGATTTTTTTCGCTTGGACGTCTAGTAATTTCCCCTGGTTTCTGGGTAGTAAAATCGGACGCCCGTGTGTATTATTGCGCAGGTTAAAAAACAATTCTTTGGCAGTTGGAAACCGAAAAGAATAGCCTAACGGCGCTGCCTGAGTAAAATAAGTGTTACTACCCTTGTGTCATGATGTTGATCCGTTGCTTATACCTAAACCTAAGGAGGTTCCTAACAGTGCCATTGTGGGGAGGGGGTTAGATCCACTGCCCCCAACCAAGCATACAGTAATAGTCGACTAATAAAGGATGTTTTCATTGAAGTCGGAGTGCATCTGCCTCAGGGGTGAGGAACCAACAGTCTGCATACAAATAAGCCAGATCTGGAAGATGAGTTTGCATGCAAAACTCTGGTTCTGGAAGAAGACTAAACTCCAGAAGTGGATGAGCAGCCAGAACTTTTAGTTGGAATTCACAGATGGGGAACGTGGAGAAGAAGAAGAAGAAAAGTGGAGGGCAATATTTAAACTGGTATTATGTTCGTCTGAACTGTTTGGTAATGTGCTTAACACTCTTGAAATCCTTAAAAAAATAACAGGCTAAAAGACAATAGCATGATGACTGTATTTGTCAATTTTAAGGTTTTCCATTGAAGCATCTTTTAAGAATAAACAAACAATCGCTCTGTGTCTCTTCAAGCCAGAGATCCAGAGAAAATACTATCATGAAAACCAGACAATGAATGAATATCTTTTTTGCAGAAATGCTTTTAATTGTGTTTGTAGTGATGGTAAGTTTTTTTTTTTTTTGGGGGGGGGGGGGGGGGCGGCTGAAAAAACAGCTGTGATGATAATGAACAGCCCAGCTTGTCTCAACAATATTTTTAAAAAAATTACACCTCAATAGTGGTACAGTGAAGTTAGCAAATGAAGATGAAATACCCATGATGTAGCATTGTTTATTTATTATCTAACATCATTATCAACTACATAATAAACAAATGACATAAAAACGGGGGACAGAAATCTTAGCTGTTTTTATTAGGACCTCATCAGTGATTCTGGACATAGCGAAGGATGGCGAATCATGACCGCCTATGTTTGTCAGCAAAGCTCATGATGATGATGATCTGTGCTGATATTTTGCCATTTTCACCAATATTTTGAATCCATCTCTCCCTACAAATTAGTCAAAGCCAGCTGACAACAGTCCTCAGCAAAGCTCTCCCTTTAAGTTGGATTTAGTGCATTTATATCTAGTTCTCAGTGTGCATATTTGTTCTCCTTATGTGAATTCCAGGGCCAAAAAAATTAACAACAGATCCACCGCCCCTCCCCCTTTTTCCAACAAGCATGTCATAGGAGGCAACTTATTAGGGGTGTTTTCTTCCCAATCAGAATGCATCTTCCTGAGACGCAAGGAACAAACAAGTCAGATCTGTAAAACGCAAATGCATGCAAGACTCCAGTTCTGGAATAAGCCCAAAGACCAGAAGTGGCAAATGAGAATAACTTGCCACTGGATTTTACAGCCAGTGAATGTGAAGAAGAAGTAAACAAAAAAATACAAGATAGTCAAGACCTGACTCCCCGACTACTTGAAAGCCAGTAGTTCGAGGAGCAGTTTGCTCAAATTTTGCTGCAAGTTTCTTCAGCCTAGGACCATTTGATTAAACAGACACTGTAGTACAGATGAGATCATTACAACTGCAGGATTACGATGACTCCAGTCTCACTCTAGCTTTTCTTTTCACTTAACATTTTGAAACAAAAGCTCATTTTAGATTAGTTAAACCTACTGAAAATAGCACTTATTTTGGACATGTTTCCAAGATGACAAACAAAGCAGGATACTGTTTCAAGTATCTGCCTAGTCACAAACATTTATACATTTTGAGAACCACCCAACACACAAACTGAAAGACTAAATGTAAACAGAATGTCTAACAACCTTCTACTGTTACTAGACAACTGAAACACTATCTCAACATTACAGCCTCGGCTACAGGTGAGAATCCTAAGTTGGTGGGCAGGTTTCTCTAAACTCAACATGCAGGTTTAAGGTGGTTCTCCTATCCCACACCAACTTCTGTCTAAGTGACAGCAATGAACCACATTCAACACATATGTACTGCATACACAATCATTGTACATGAACTGCATACACAATCATCATACATGTACTGCATACACAATCACCACACATGTACTGCATACACAATCACCACACATGTACTGCATACACAATCATCACACATGTACTGTATACACAATCACCCACGTGTACTGCATATACAATCACCACACATGGACAGAAATGTTGCCAGCCAGTAGTTCTACTGGAGTAGCTTGTGTCAGTCTTTATCTTTCTTCTCAAACTGCTTTGTACTGTCCTTCACCTTTTCCCACAGACCAAGTGGGCCTGGAAGAATGGGAATCTAGAACAAGGATACACAGAAGATGACAGTTAACTCTGACATGTACAATGATAAATATTGGCATATACAATGACAAATATTCATTCTGGCATACTTTCTTTTTATTTACGTCCTCTTTTACTGTTTCGATAAAAGGTCCTGTTTCGTGCTCTTCTGGCTGCTTCCACCATGCACACATCGTGGTGCTGTAGAGTTTCTCTGATGTTATCTTCCTATTCTCTTCTTGGTCTACCTCTTGCTCTACGTCCCTCTCCTCTTTTGGTATATGCCTTGTATGGTATAGCATCAGGAGGCACTCTCTCCAAGTGGGCAAACAATTTGATTTGGCGACCTTATCTCGTATGATGTCATTCCTGAGTTTATCTCTTCTGGTCACCCCTACAGTCTTTATCAAACACCTCATTTTCATTCTGGCATATTCAATGACAAATATTAATTCTGGTACACAAATTGACAAATGTTGTTAATTATGGCATTCGCAGAATTCTAGCAAGTGGCACGCGTACCACTGCCAGTTTTATTGTATTAATTATATTTCTATGCTGGGGCTTAGATCTCTAACCCCTGATGGTCCACATTTTCAATGTCGGCCCCGCAGTAAACTTAGTTGAAAAGCCCTGACATAAACAATGATAAATGTTGTTAATTATAAAAAGGTAAAAGGTAAAGTCGGGAGTTGTGAATCAGCGTCACTGCACAAGATTCTAAACCATAAGTGCTCTGCCACCAGTACGGACAGCTGATAAGAAACTGTCCGCCTGTGTCGCCTATCGCACGTAACTCTGTAGCTACAGCGACGTTCCTCCATTTACCACAGAGTGTCACTCTGGTACCCATTTCCTAGAGACTAGGTGAACTCGGGAACCGCCCGGTTTCTGACACCGACCGTGGCTGCAGCGAGTCGCAGCTGGATTTGAAAGCAATCCTCCTATAGGCTGCGCTAACGCAGCTCCTGAAAATTAATGTTGTTAATTATGCCATACACAATTATAAATGGTGTTAAATGTGGTACTGACAATGACAAATGTTAAATCTGGCATGTACAAAAACAAATGTTGTTAAATCTGCATTTACAGTGACAAATGTTGTGATCTTTTGATGTGTACAAATGTTCTTTTGTCCACGTCCCAAAGCAGAAACGTGAAGGTTTGTTTTCCCACTTCCCCGCAAGTTTGATCTCCTTCAGTTCCAAACACATGTTGTGTGGCGAGTGTAGACCGACCCAACCTAAAATTGGTACCACAAATATTCTGGGAAGTAAAGGGGTAGTAAAGTCTGCTGCCAGTTATATCACCCACACCTCCCCGTGTGGGTTCCGGGGCCCTATTATAGGGAAAACAAGAATAGACTTACTGCCTAACCAAAAGCATGTCGTAAGAGTCAACTAATTGGGAGCTTCCTTCGAAGTCGGAGTGCATCTGCCTGAGAGGCAAGGAACCAGCAGTCTGCACACAAATTAGTCAGATCTGTCAAAAAGATGCACATGCAAAACTCAGGTTCTGGAACAGGACTGCAGTCCAGAAGTGAACGAACAACCAGAACTTTCTACCGGAGTTTACAGCTGGTGAACGCGAAGAAGAAGAAGAAATCACCCACAAATACTGACTGGTCTATAAAAAAAAAAATATATGGTTCTACAACAAAGCTCAATGCGCCAATGGTGTAAAAGAGGTCTTTTATTTTACTTTTACTAAATCAACAAACTTTTTTTTCAAATGATTAAGAATTGGGTATGCAGGTGCGTCCAACATTCTCCTCTTCTAATCTCACTCCTTTCATATACATTGTTTCTTTCATACATCAGTTAACAAGAAATAGCAAACATTATCAACAGCAGCTGAATATTAAATATAAGCACTGGAAAGGCTGATATCTTGTGAGTGACTAACCTCTCCTGTCGAAAATGTAGCCCAAAAATCCAATAAACCATATCTCAAAAGTTTAAAAGAAATAATTTAGCCAGGACGATGGGAGATTTTCTTCTATAAGAATTATGAATGATGCAGAGAAAAAACACATGGAAAAGAGAATTCAAAACAAATGAAAATGAAGGGAGCTGCAAGAGGTGGCAAAGATCAGATCATCTGGTGTGAGTTGGTAGAGGGCTAATGTTCCAAGAGGGCTAAAGGGCAGCAAAAACATCTACTGTCAACATTTCTGGCAGCAAAAGTGCTGAGACCATGATATTCTACACCGTTGCCTGTTAGTTCCATGTCTGCTCTCATCCCCATCTGACAGTGAAACTCCATGAGACACCAAAGGCAAATATCTCTGATAGAAAACCCCTCTTCTTTGTCTTCTTCATATTTAATGGTGGTAATCTTCAGCAGAAAGTCCTGGATGTTCATCGACCTCTGGAGAGTTTAGTCCTGAGTGTTGCATATACCTTCTTTAAAACATCTGACCTTTTTGTGCAGACTGTTGGATTCTGGCCTCTCAGGCAGTCCGACTTCAAAGGAAACATTGATCCTATCTACGCTGCCCAGGCCCCTGGTTGGGAATCTGTTTTAGGATGACTGTGAAGAGGTCAAGATAAGTATGGTCCTGGTGCCCCAGGTGTAGTTCAACATCCCAATAGAAAGCCCAGAGACATACATTCCTACCACTCTTCTTATAAATAACATTCCACCACAGTCCTAGACAACAACAGCAAGGGTCCTGACAACAACAGCAAGGGTCCTGACAACAACAGCAAGGGTCCTAGACAACAACAGCAAGGGTCCTGACAACAACAGCAAGGGTCCTAGACAACAACAGCAAGGGTCCTGACAACAACAGCAAGGGTCCTAGACAACAACAGCAAGGGTCCTGACAACACCAGCTCACCTGATAATTCTGGCTAATGTAGACACCGCTGTACAGTCCAATCAGAAAAGTTATCTAGGGAAGATTCAGTTCTGACTGTCATACTTTCTACAGATATACATCATGAACACAAACACAATCATCCCAAAACTTGTCAGGTGAATGGGTACATAAAGGGTGCAATTTAGGGTGGGAGTGGGGGGTCAAGTTTTGAAATGATTCAGATCAACAATCAGTTACAGACTATCCTCCTACTTCAGTTTCCAGGTTCTTTTCACAGCTGCAGATATCACCTCACTCCATTTATTTCTATCACTGGCTTTCTCCTCCTGTAAATTATCCCTCCATCTTCTTCCACTTCTGCTGCTTCTTCTTCTTCTTGTTATTATTATTATTCTTATTATTCTGTGCATTCACCGGCTGTAAACTCTGGTAGAAAGTTCTGGTTTTTCATCCACTTCTGGACTTTGGTACAGAACTTGAGTTATGTGTGCACATCCATTTTACAGATCTGGCTTATTCAAATGCAAACTGTTACTTCCTTACCTTTTAGGCAGATGCATTCCGACTTAAAAAGAAACCCCTATTTGACTCACAACATGCTTGTTAGGGTGGCAGTGGGTTTATCCACCACCCACCCACCCCCAACAATGTGTCCTCGGAGCCCACACAGAGAAGCACTCATCATGTAGCAGGTCCTGTGATGAACATTTTTATCACCACAGTCTGCCTAAAGGAAACTCAGTCTCTCACCACTCAGTCTCGCCGGAACTCTCATCTCATGTACTATCCTTCTCATGGTGTCACTTATGTTCTGTGCACATCGTTGTAATGGTTGACCGCTGCCTTTTTTCCTGGTGCCATGTCATCTGCTATTATATTTTCCAGTCCACTGTGGCGCTTGATATGGCCTAAATATTCAAGAAAAATGCCGTCTGCTAGCCAATCTTCATTGATGAGAATCCTTCTATAGCATTTCAGCTCAAAAAGCTCCTTTCTTTTCTGTAAGAAGTGTGAGATGGTACACATTTCACATCCATTTGTTGCTACAGGGAAGACACATGCTCTCAAAATTTTGACTTTCATTTCCTTGCTTGTGATTAAGCACAGACTTTTAATGCTGTTTAATAAGCACTAGTGTATTTATTTTATTAATTTCTTGATTTGTTATAATTTATTAATTATTTCCCCAAGCTCAAAAAGACCCTGTAATTTCTTATACTCTGTACAGATACTAGTTAATGAATATCTGTAGTATAGTACAAACTGTTTCATTCATGCAGGCTGATTCAGCTTCATATAGAAGCAATGACTTGACACTAATGTTAAATATTTTACGTCAACAGCCTCCATGGGACTACTTCAGCCATCCGTACTAAATTAAAACAGCAAGTAATAAAACCAAATTCAAACCGTCTTGCCTACACAACCAGTGCAGGAGGCAGCAATGATTCTACATGTCTTACATTATCTGCCAGGCAGACTGAGAACTAATGTGTTTTATGTGGTTCCATTAAATAAACTAGGTTACAAAGATACATGTGATGGTAAACTAGACCAAAAAAAAAAAAAAAAAACATTTAACAGCACAAGAGTCTCTTACCACTCGTGACATACTCTGGCTTTGACTTCGTTGACTCCTGCACAAGATGGATAAAATACATCAATATGAAACAGATATTATTTTTTTTTACTGATGTGATGGCAAAACATTCTGCTGAATGAAAGAAAAGTAGCAGAGATGGACAAGCAGATGCCATGACAAACAGTTACTAGGACATGTAGATACCAGGACAAACAGTTACTAGGACATGTAGATACCAGGACAAACAGTTACTAGGACTTGTAGATACCAGGACAAACAGTTACTAGGACTTGTAGATACCAGGACAAACAGTTACTAGGACATGTAGATACCAGGACAAACAGTTACTAGGACATGAAGATACCAGGACAAACAGTTACTAGGAAATGTAGATACCAGGACAAACAGTTACTAGGAAATGTAGATACCAGGACAAACAGTTACTAGGACATGTAGATACCAGGACAAACAGTTACTAGGACATGAAGATACCAGGACAAACAGTTACTAGGACATGTAGATACCAGGACAAACAGTTACTAGGACATGTAGATACCAGGACAAACAGTTACTAGGACATGTAGATACCAGGACAAACAGTTACTAGGACATGTAGATACCAGGACAAACAGTTACTTGGACATGTAGATACCAGGACAAACAGTTACTTGGACATGTAGATACCAGGACAAACAGTTACTAGGAAATGTAGATACCAGGACAAACAGTTACTAGGAAATGTAGATACCAAGGCAAATAACAGTTAGGCTATCCACCGAATAATGGGCACATATTATGGCGACCGCAAAAACACCCTAACAGAGCCTCAGTCACATGTCAATTGCGCACTTCCGGCTACTTGTTTTGCAAACTTCAGGTGATACTCTCGGCGGTGGCGGTAGTCGCTGGAAGTCCGCAAATTAAGTCGCCGGAAGTTCGCAATTTATATGTGACTGAGGCCCTGTTTTTTGGCCGCCATAATATGTGCCCATTATTCGAGAATAGGATAGCCAACAGTTATAACAAGATGTTACTAGGATAACTGATAACTAACAAGAAGCTGCTGCGACAAGTAACAACTATAACAAGGAACTGATAGTATTCACTATAATAAGGAGTGCTAACATAAACAATAACATAACAGGTTAGAATACAGTCTGCCTATAGCTTTCAATGGATCTTTTATCCAGTTCTGTTCCTTTATCCGACCTTGATCTGTCTCTGGTTTAGTTGAGATTATAGTCCATAGAGGCTCTGATTTTTCTCACAACAAATACACCTCTGCATCTATTCTGTGTCAGCCAATAAGCTTCTCCCTCACTCGCTGCTTTTTTAGTCAAAAATGTTTACATTCTGACTATTGATTAACTCACCCAAAATTCTCATTATGGCTAAACTAATGGTTTGGATGTCAGCTCGGTCAATAATAATACCCACAGCAAATAGTTCAGCCACACTAACTGTTCTTCCCAAGCAGTTATAAGTGCTGAAACCTAGAGGCTCCAGCCCACTGAAACCACTAAACATAAATTTTTAAGGGTTGCCCCCGCCTCCCCCCTTTTCCGTTATGTTTTGTGTGGTACCTGTATGAATTCACTCAATGTCCAGGACTGAGAGGCATGCATACTAGATAGTAGGAATTTTCGCTTCAATCTTATTGTGATGTAACCTTGTTTTATTTTTGATTTATTCCTATTTATTCTGTTTTCTGTTGTCTATCACTATCATGAGTGCTAATTTTCCGAGTTATTCTGACCGTCCTAGACAGATGTAATCCGCGGACACAGTACTAATTATGGTTGGTACCCCAATATAACTCCGCTTTTTAGCTAAATGCTCGAACGAGGTTTCCGCTAGTTTTACCTGTTTGATTCTCATACTTGAGATGTTAATTCTACATGCAGAACTGATAACAATGCAAATCTGGAGGTGGGAGGGGATTAAAAATGGAAATGTAGGAACATCCGACTCTGTCTCCAAATAAATATAAGTACTTGAAAAAGCAAGTTGCAAAGATTTAAGGTTCTTTTTTATTTTTCTTACAGAGGTCTGAATGAATTATTCAAATCACAAGAACAGATGGAGGAAAGAGAGAAAGGGCACCTACAAAAATTGTACTGAAGCTGCATCCAGACTTGACCGTTGCACATTTGCTGATCACCTCTGCCAACGTTGGAGCACATTCTATCTCTTTTCGCGGAGAGTTCTAAACAAAAAAACTAGGAACTGGCCTCAGATTTTAAATTGGGGCCGCGTTAGCGCAGCCCACGGTCGGTGTTCGAAACCGGGCGGCTTCCGGGGTTCACCCAGCCTCTAGGAAATGGGTACAAGAGTTGACCTTCTGGGGTAAATGGAGGAACGTCGCTGTAGCCACAGAGTTAGTCAGTTACGTGCGGACGGCGACACAGGCGGACAATTCTTATCGGCTGTCCGTACTGGTGGCAGAGCACTTATGGTTTATAACCGCGTGCAATGACGCTGGTTCACATCTCCCGACTTTACATTTTTTTTTTTAAATGAATGGAAAGAATCATTTCGTGCCTTCTGTACAATTAAAGTTCTCTTTCTTCGCCTCTTATTCTTGCTGTGAACTCTCTCTACCTCTGTATCTTAACACATGTTTAGGTTTAGACGACAGATCAACATCATGGCACAGGAGTAGTAACCCATAAGTGCTCCGTTCTACTTCTAACTCAAGCCTGAGACCGAATTATTTCAGCGCAGTGCACGAACTCCGTAGTGCCGTTAGGCGACTCTTTTTTATTTCCAACTGCCAAGGGATTTTTTTTACGTGCTCAGCAATGCAGATCTCACTCCCCAGAGACCAAAGGGAATTACTAGAAGTCCAAGTTTATGGGAAAAATCCCAGCCCTTACGCATGGATTTAACCCGGAACCTCTAGCACTCAAGGCTCACACCATGCAATGAGACCACGAAAGCCCTCTAGCCCCATATAACATCGTGATTTGAAGAGAGGAAAAGTTGCTAAGGCAAAGCTATTCTTCCAACACAAAGTAGAGAAAACGTTGGTGGTTGCACTTGCTAGATTACGTTAGGCTATACCACTAAAAGGAGGGAAGAAAATGTGCATACCTGTGAGATTCTCTCATTCCTAGTTCGTCTTCGCAGACACAGCTGTAAACTCAGGTGGAAAGTTCTGGTTGTTCCTACACATGGACTTTGGTCTTGTTGCAAAACTCAAGCTCTGCATGTCCACCTATCTTTTTTTTTTTATACAGACTGTTGGTTCCTACGAGGTTAAAGGATCCACATCTAATTGGTCCCCTTTAATGATATGCACGATGGGGGACGGGGGAGTTGTGGACCCCCCCCCCCCTCCCCCCTAAAGGCGTTCCAAAAACCCTCACAGCAACCTACTTCCAGTTGGAACATGCATACAAATTGTGGAGTTTGTTACAAATATGGCTCATTTAAAAAACATATACTCTCCATCTAAGCTTGACAGACACCAAGTGATTCAAACAGCCATTTTTGTAGATGCAAATCTGACATGAACGAATCCTAGTAGCCTTGTTCAGCCGTTTAAAACAGTTTTACTGAGGCTGGTGTCTCCTGTCTATTCCTTGCTGACATCTTGAAAGATCTGAACATCAAGGAAGATTGACTATTAAACAGCATCCTGTCATATCAAGCGCCATGACGGATTGGAAAAAAAAATAAAAGCAGAAGGCATGGTACCAGGAAGGAGTGGCAGGGGCCGAACAACATGAAGATGGACATAGGTTGTAAGTGACTCCTTGAGTACGAAATTACATGGGTTGGGAGAGCTGGTGAGAGATCGGGTTTCTTTCAGGCAGACCATGATTAGAGCGATGTTCTGCAAAGGACCTGTTACATGATGATGATGTTTGGCCTCTTGTAAAGTGCAACCCATTCAGTGCTGGTAGGTCTTTATAAAACTAGGACTAGTACCACATATGGAACACACCATGCAGTGTGAACATGTATCTTACTTAGAAACATCTCCAACGTTTTCTTCCAATTAAGTCCATGATGCCTGATCAACAACTCAAACACCTGGCTCCATCATGTACACATCCTGTCATATCATTCGCATGTTTTGTCCAGCGAGTCATATTTCTTGCTCAACCACATGTTTTGTCCAGCAAGTCATATTTCTTGCTCAACCACATGTTTTGTCCAGCGAGTCATATTTCTTGCTTAACCACATGTTTTGTCTAGCAAGTCATATTTCTTGCTTAACCACATGTTTTGTCCAGCGAGTCATATTTATTGCTCAACCACATGTTTTGTCCAGCGAGTCATATTTCTTGCTTAACCACATGTTTTGTCCAGCGAGTCATATTTCTTGCTCAACCACATGTTTTGTCCAGCGAGTCATATTTCTTGCTTAACCACATGTTTTGTCCAGCGAGTCATATTTCTTGCTCAACCACATGTTTTGCCCAGCGAGTCATATTTCTTGCTTAATCACATGTTTTGTCCATTGAGTCATATTTCTTGCTCAACCACATGTTTTGCCCAGCGAGTCATATTTCTTGCTTAACCACATGTTTTGTCCAGCGAGTCATATTTCTTGCTCAACCACGTTTTCTCCAGTGAGTCATATTTCTTGCTTAACCACATGTTTTGCCCAGAGAGTCATATTTCTTGCTTAACCACATGTTTTGTCCATTGAGTCATATTTCTTACTTAACCACATGTTTTGTCCAGTGAGTCATATTTCTTGCTCAATCACATGTTTTGTCCATTGAGTCATATTTCTTGCTTAACCACATGTTTTGTCCAGTGAGTCATATTTCTTGCTCAATCACATGTTTTGTCCATTGAGTCATATTTATTGCTCAATCACATGTTTTGTCCATTGAGTCATATTTCTTGCTTAACCACATGTTTTGTCCAGTGAGTCATATTTCTTGCTCAACCACATGTTTTCTCCAGTGAGTCATATTTCTTGCTCAACCACATGTTTTGTCCATTGAGTCATATTTCTTGCTCAACCAGATGTTTTGTCCAGCGAGTCATATTTCTTGCTTAACCACATTATTTTAAGACGCAGACATCAACACTTCTGATTACTCAGTCATATATTGATTTTACCCAATCACATATGCACAATAATGAATCATTCATTCAAATGAGATTGACCACAAATCAACTGCTTTGTTAATATAAGTTTATTCATTTACATAAAACTGCAATAAATCTCTTTGCTTTACAATCCATGTTCTGAAAACAGAGTTTCTTAATTCTGCCCATGTTGTCTGATATTCATTTGACAACAATTTTGTTTCACTGTAGGTCAAGGTCTTCAGCTCCTCACTTCTGCTGCTTCGAAGATAACAAATACAAAAATAGTTTATAATAAAGTTATCTGTAAATATTATGTTTTAAAAATCAAATAGCCAATCAAACATTTTCCATCCACATTTTCTTCTCCACTTCCTCTGGTGGAAAAAGTTCTGGTTGTTCACCCACTAATGGACTTCAGTCGTTTTCCAGAACTTGAGTTTCACAAGCAGATGAGTTTTACAGACTGGCCTATTTGTTAGCAGACTGTTGTATCCTGGCCTTTCAGGCAGATGTACTCTGAAGAAAAACCCCTAATTAGTGGACTGTTATGAGATGCTTGCTAGGGAGGAACCACAGGTTTTCCCTTGTGTGTGTTATCTGGAACCATCAAGTTTCCCTCACTGCTTGATTCAGGGAAATGTAGTTGGTAGTTGAGGTTTCAACTTCACTGCAAAATAGGTCACCCATAATTGCCTCATTTCCATGCCAGTGGAAGTAAAAAAAAAAAAGCAAAGGATCCATTTCCATACTTTCAGGCATATAGGGCTAGACCTATATTTCACAGACCAATCGGCACTGGGTGTGTGATGTGGTCAGCATCACACCGGCCGCCTTTACTTCCCAGGGCTGTACCTGGTACCTACTCTAGACTGGGTCGATCTGAGAGACAAGGTCCTTTTTGAACAATAAGTCTGGTTCCAGCAGGACCCGAACCCATGACCTTCCCATCCGCAGGTGAGCGTCTACCTGCTGAACAACTGTGGCTATCCAGCCAGTGAAAATCCTATAAAACGCCCACCCTTCACTGTCCCGTTTAAAAACTTAGTTCATTAGTCCATCACAAGTGATGAGGACCACTCTTTTTTTTCATCCGTCATGAAAAATGACTAGCGCGATAAATCTGTTTAAAGTGAGGAAGAGTTGCACAATTACGTCGATCTTACTCCTGTATCAATCTGACATGTGGCGAGATAAGTCGAAATGGCTGGGGGTGAAGTCAGGTGCTGTGGATGATCAGGGTGTTCTACATGCTGCACCGTGCTCTTTGCGCTCCACAACGAGTTGATGGTACCCGCTATCAGGTCCGTTGAACCAAGTATTGGCTTTTTCTGCACATTCAGCGGAGTCTAGTCGGGGGGGGGGGGGGGGGGGGGGGGGGTTGGTTTGTCTGCCACTAGCTGGCAGCTGCGTGATATGAAAACTAGTAAACAAACAAGTGGTCCTGGCAAAGTCCCGAAAAATGCACAGGCAGTAAATGCAGAAGGCAGCCGTTAATGGGCTATTACAAATAGTTATCCCCAGAACAGTAACTGATCACTATTAGAAGTAGTGAGTCAAGACAAGTTGGCTGCAGAAACAAAAATTGTGTGCACAAGACACACTAACAACTATAATACAAACAGGCTCTTCTCCATTTTCTGAATATCCTTAAATGAATTGTGAAGGGCATGGATGAACGATATTTCACATGAATTACACAGCCCACAGTGTTACATCAAGCACTTAGGCAAGCTGCTTAGAATACAAAATCATGGACACCAGTCCATATGTCAAAACACCATTTGTATACCATACCATAACAACACCTCAATGGACTGCCATGTTAGACTGAAAGCCTCATAGAAATTTCTGACCTAAGCTGGGCAGGTACGAATCACTACTTACAAGAGTAAAATGATGAACTTGCAATTTTTCAAATAATTACAAATTTAAAAAAAATTTTTTTTTTAAAAGCATACAGTAGAAAAGATTGTCATCAAGTTTGGCCCTACTTTACATTTTGGTCTTCGCTGATGCTCCAGTTGCTCTGAGGCCTGGATGGGTCTTACAAAACTCCATCATAGAAGCATGCAAACAAATATTAATCTATAAACCCATTATACATCTCATAAAAGACAGCTATAGAGAATGGGCATGGAAGAGACTACCCTACAAACAATTTAAGCCGCAAAATCTAATCAATCATGTGTGAAGAACATCACCTGTGTGACTGCGATTGACACGATTATGCAATATCAAAGGTTGAGGAACCCAACTGCCTACAGCTTAGTAGCCAGGATATGTCCACCAGTCATGACATTACAATAATACACTACCTGAGAGTAGCGGGTCTTGAAACTGTTTCTATTCCTTGCAGTAGAGCATGGAAGCATTGAAACAAGGATAGACTGCAGACAGAACTTCTGAAACACAAAAACAAAAAACAAAAAGGGTTTTCCAAACAGCCATGTACCTCTTCACTGTACACACTAGCCAGATGAGACATGCAGTTCAAAGTAAACAACTTACATATCAATTTCTCCTTCCAATAAAACTTCAAGAATCTGACATTCTTTTGTTTTTGGTCTTTGTTTTCTAATTGGACCTGGATGAGCCGTATTCAAAACCAGGTTGCCAACCAAGCTAAACTGTTTGCATCTAAACATGCCGGACTTTTAGAAAGCAGATGTATGGACTGTTGGAGGGGACCGCTACCTAGACAAAAACCTGGCCAGTATCTATAGGTTGCAGAAGATTATAACTAGATTCTGTATTTATGTGTGCATGTGTGTGTTTGTGTACATGTGTGTGTTTGTGTACATGTGTGTGTTTGTGTACATGTGTGTGTTTATGTACATGTTTGTGCTTGTGTAAATGTGTGTGCTTGTGTACATGTGTGTGTATGTGTGTGTGTTTGTGTACATGTGTGTGTACATGTGTGTGTTTGTGTACACTACATGTGTGTGTTTGTGTACACTGTGTGTGTTTGTGTACATGTGTGTGTTTGTGTACATGTGTGTGTGTACATGTGTGTGTGTGTGTACATGTGTGTGTGTGTGTACATGTGTGTGTTTGTGTACATGTGTGTGTGTTTGTATACATGTGTGTGTTTGTGTACATGTGTCTGCATTTGCACACGTGTGTTTTTGTGTACATGTGTGTGTGTTTATGTATATGTGTGTGTGTACATGTGTGTGTTTATGTACATGTTTGTGCTTGTGTAAATGTGTGTGCGTGTGTACATGTATGTGTGTGTACACTGTGTGTGTACATGTGTGTGTGTGTGTGTACATGTGTGTGTTTGTGTACATGTGTGTGTTTTTGTACACTGTGTGTGTTTGTGTACATGTGTGTGTACATGTGTGTGTTTGTGTACATGTGTGTGTTTGTGTACATGTGTGTGTTTGTGTACATGTGTGTGTTTGTGTACATGTGTGTGTTTTTGTACACTGTGTGTGTTTGTGTACATGTGTGTGTACATGTGTGTGTTTGTGTACATGTGTGTGTTTGTGTACATGTGTGTGTTTGTGTACATGTGTGTGTGTACACATGTGTGTGTTTGTGTACATGTTTGTGTACGTGTGTGTGTGTGTACATATGTGTGTGTTTGTGTACATGTGTGTGTTTGTGTACATGTGTGTGTTTGTGTACATGTGTGTGTTTATGTACATGTGTGTGTTTGTGTACATGTGTCTGCATGTGCACATGTGTTTTTGTGTATATGTGTGTGTTTATGCATATGTGTGTGTGTACATTGTGTGTTTGTGTGCATGTGTACATGTGTGTGTCTGTGTACATGTGTGTGTTTGTGTACATGTGTGTACATGTGTGTGTTTGTGTACATGTGTGTGTGTTTGTGTACGTGTTTGTGTACATGTGTGTGTTTGTGTACATGTGTGTGTTTGTGTACATGTGTGTGTTTGTGTACATGTGTGTGTTTATGTACACGTGTGAGCGTGTAAAGACAATAAATATTTAACATGTGACTTTTCTGAGTCTGTGACAGCTTACCTAGCTTGAGGTTTGTGAATATCACTCTTTGTGATGCCTTGTCTGCGGCCATTTACAGTGACATCGTGGTTGGCAGAGTCAGTTTCGGAAGACAAGTACCATGAGATTGCTGAAATAAGTGAAAATTTGAGACTGGATGATATGCCTTCAATATAGGAGCCGATAGTGGGTTCCATATACAGGTCCTATGAATGAATCTAAAAGTGAAGTCAGAATATGAACTTTCAAATTCAGCTCGGAGATCCAGCAGTTTGTTCATTCACATTTCAATATTCACTGCCATACTGAAAAAATCAGGTTTGAATTACAATGTTTTTAATAGACAAATGATGAGAATACCTTGGACAGATAAAAACAGAAATGAAGATGTCTTGAAAGAAACTGACTCATGAAGAGAACTGATTGCCCACATCAGAAGATCTACATTTTTTGTTCATGTCATGAGAAACCGGATTACATCATGACAGTGGGAAAGGGGGAAAGAGGCAATGGGAGGTTGAGAGAGAAGATGTTGGACAGTTTGACAACCTGGCATGGGAGATCATCTGTGACAGATCTCATTGAAAGTACAAGAGACAGAAGGTTGTGGACAGACTTGATACCAACGCCACAGGATATGGACTATAAGAAGAAGTTTAGGGGGTCAAATCACCTCAAGACGGTGAGAAATTAATGGATACCATATTTCAACAGGGCAGATGCTGACCAGCGTGAATATGGACTAAGGATTTCAAGGATATCCTGGGCATGAAAGCTCACGAGGTTAAAAAGTTGGGAAGGAACTGAGTACCTTTCTAACAAGTCACCTGAGTGATGATCTGCAAAGGACCTTCTACATTGTGATGATAATGTATCTAAATAACAAGCAGTCTCAGCTTGAAATAAACTCCCCATGTGGATTCCGTCGGCTTTGTGGCTAATTTGATGCAAATGCTTCCTAATGCTGGGTTCAATCCCAGCTGCGGGCCACACGCCTTGCGTTGGTTTCGACAGTGGTATCAAGAAAGCCGACCATCCAGAAAGTAATGGCAAACTACTGGACGTAAATTTGCCTAGAGAAACCACACAAATGCCAGGGGCTGTTAGGGTTGGTTCTGCAAAGTCCTGTAAAGGATACGCAACTAACCTTCATGTGGATTCCAGGGCCCATTTGGAGGGAGGGCATTCAAATAAGCCACATCTGTAAAACGAATATGCATGCAAAACTCAAAATCTGCAACAAGACCAGTCTACAAGTAGACAGCAAGAGCTTTCCACCAGCGTTTACAGCCGTGGCAGAGCTGCTAGACGCTCTCTGCGGATTGGAAGGTCGTGGGTTCGCTCCCTGATGGAGCCGGAATTTTCTTCAAGAATGACATTGGCTTCCAGGTCGACCCAGCCTTGAGTGGGTACCGGGTGCAGTCCCCGGAGTAGAGGCGGCCGGCGTGATGCTGACCACATCACCCATCTTGTGCCATTGGTCTATAAAATATAGGTCTAGCCCTATATGCCTAGGGAAAAGGGTCCTTTATTTTTTTGTTACTTTTACTTTACAGCTGGTAAACATTTAGAAAAAAAAACTCATCATCGTCATCATGTGCCGTGCTGGTAAGCTTAGGCTGTCATGTTTCACCCACTCACACAAACATCAGAATCACAGATCATGCCTTTGTCTTGCCCACATCCATCTGGCCAGGCCATCCAGGTATTTATCTCTTTGCCTTCCTCCTCTCTCTTTCCATCAATCTTGCCAATTGTTGCCAAGTTCCTGAGTGCGCCTCTTCTCACAACATGTCCAAAAAATATTGACCATCTAGCTAACTGTTCTAATAAGTTTGCAACCTTCATCACAATGAGAACTGCTTCATTTGTTATTTGATCCTTCCATAATATTGTTTGCCTTCTTCTCAGAAACCACATCTCTGCCACGATTAAACGTTTTTCAGTTTGTCTGTTTACTGTCCATGTTTCACGTGCATATAACAACACAGATTCTACATAGCACTTCAACAGTCTTTTTCTCACTGCAAGTGACATCTTGTTGGTGAGAATCTTTTGCAACTTGTTAAAGACCACCTTAGCCATACTGACTGTTGTTCTATTTTCTGCAAAGCAGCTAGCAGGACTGTTCCTAAATAGTTGTATCTGTTAACTTGCTTAAGAAACAATAAGACTGGCACAGTAAGAGGCAACCACAACATCTAAAAATAATACCATCAAACAAAACAAAAGGTGCATTACCTGAAGCTGAAGGTACAACCTTGCTGATACCTGGTGTCTGTGCTGCCTCAAGTCTGGTCTGCTCGACCAGGTCACGACTGGCTTCAAATTCATGGTCTCCAGACTGTACCAACACTGGCTCATTGACGTGAAAAGGGGGAGATAATGCTGGAGTCAGGGGGATAACTCTAGATATCACAGCACGTCGCAATGCTTCAACACTGTAAGGACACCTGTGACATATAGGTTTTAGGTAAGCTAATATTAGAGGCTACTGTGGTGATACATACTTATAGTGGCTTTATGAAATGCAATTTCTTGTTTTTCTTAGCGTTCACCGGCTGTGAACTCTGGCAGAAAGTTCCAGTTATTCATCTACTTCTGGACTTTAGTCTTATCCCAGAACCTAAGTTTTACATGTGCATCCTTTCACAGATCTGGCTTATATTTAGGGAGACTGTTGGTCCCTTGCCTCTCAGGCAGATTCACTCCGACTTCGAAGGAACATTTCTAATTAGTCTACTCTTATGACATGCTTGTTGGGGTAGCAGTGGATTTATTCTTTTTGTTCCCCATTAAGGGGCCCGCAAACCCATACGGGGGAATAAGATGAAATCATCTGCTCCATTCCTCAACTGTTACCCAGCCTCTATTTACAGAATGTAGGTAATGATGAGCCTCCGCCTCTCAATCCAATCTGTCATCTGGTTGAAAATTAGCTATGATGGCCTCAAATTATAACCACTTTCAAAAGGTTGAACAAGGAATCAGGAATCTGCTCTTTACTTGACATTTAGAATATGGCTCTTTGGACCCCTGCAGTGTTTTCCTGATCTGCAACCAGAAGCAGCTATCAAGGTCACATGCAGTAAACAATGTCAGTATTAATTTGTCCTGGCTTTATATGTGTGTTCACCGTCTGTAAACTGTGGCGTAAAGTTCTAGTTATTCGTCCAGCTCTGGAATTGAATCTTGCTCCAGAACTTGAGTTTTGCTTGCACATCCGTTTTCCAGATTTGGCTTGCCTGTATTCAGACTACTGGTTCCTGGCATATCAGGCAGACTGACTCCAGCCTGTTGTCAGATAAGCTCCACCGAGAGATCAAAGGCTGAAGAAGAACAACAGGACGATTAAATGCAGTGGAGAACAATTTACGAGTTTAAAACATCGTACTTGCCAACAACAATGATGGAAAAGTATAAAGGTTTTGCCATAAAATGTGACAACAGCGCCCCCTGGCATCCAAGCACATTCCACCTGGCTATCTTGTCACTACACGACATGCTCTCAGTCCTTTCTCCCCGGCCAGGCTTGGTCCTCAGTAGTCCCACTGTGTGATACCGGGACGCTGGAGCCAGAGGGTCTTGAACGTCACCGGGCACACACTTTGCTCCGGTCCTGTAAACATCGTGGACAGCTCCGTCTAGGTATTATGGAAGAAAACAATCATATTAACAATTAATATCTCCTTTATTATGATCACATAGTGAATTTTGCTTATGTAGCTACAGAAGAATCATCAGGCGTATCTTTGCCTGCAGTGAACTGCAGGTTACACCGGCTGCTGTAGCTGTTGCAGGGCCTAATTATAACATCTCTGGAAGCTGTACAGGGTATGTGGGATATACCCTGTTGGTGTGCCATCCAGGACAAGACCCTTAACTTTTCTGGCACCTCATCACTGGCACCTTTCCATATAATACTGTTATACTGTGCTATGGGGAGGCATGGGACTCAACCATCCATGGTGATGGCGAGTGTGACTAGCAAGACCCGCCCACGTTGAGAAAAGTTTTCCACAATTATAGCATGTGATTTCAGGACCATTGTTGTCAGTATCTGTATTTAGTATGTATCTTCTTAGATGCTCGGCTCTCATCCCTTTTGCTAATTATTTCTTCATTCATTCTCATTCTGATGTGCCCCTTCACACAATTTGGTCCATGGTATTTTGTTCCCATGACACCACCTCAATGTATCATTTATATCCTATTTGCACACATGTTTATATCGTAGCAGAGGTCGGCCTTGAAATATTCTTCTTCTTCTTCTTCTGCCTTTCTATCCCCCAATGGAGCATAGGCCCTCAACCAACTCACGCCAAGTCGTTCTATCCTTCGCCATTGCATGGAGCTCTCCCCATGTCCTCCCCATCTTTCTAACCTCGTTCTCCAGCTCTCTTCTCCATGTGTTTTTTGGCCTTCCTTTATTCCTATGCCCCTGTGGGTTCCAATGCAAAGACATTCTAGTAATGCTGTTTTCTCAGTGTGTGCCCTATCCAACGCCAGCGTCTTTTCCTCACTTTCTGATCCACTGGAGCCTGTTTAGTTCTCTCCCAAAGTTCTACATTAGTTACTCTATCATACCATTTTATTCCCTCTATTCTGCGCAGGCACCAGTTAATGAATGTCTGTAATTTATTAGTAATTGCCTTGGTTGTTCTCCATGTTTCCGCCCCATACAATAGTACTGATTTGACATTAGAATTAAAAATTTTTAGTTTAGTATTTCTTTTAATTTCTTTTGACCTCCACAAATTCCCTAGTGCTATGAAAGCCCCTCTTGCCTTTTGTATTCTTATTTTAATATCTCTATCAGTTCCTCCATCTTTATCTACATTACTGCCTAAATAGGTGTACGACTCCACGTCTTGGAGTGGGGTGCCATTAAGAGAAACCACATTACTATTTGCCTGATTTATTCTCATTATCTTTGTCTTTCCTTTATGGAAAATATTCTACCCACTCATTAAAGAGGATGTCTTTGGGACATATGGTAATTAGACAATAAATCAACACATTATGTTTTCCTTGGTACCGAAAGTGTTGAAGTCTCATCATCATTATCACGTGCCTTGCCGACCGACGTGGGCAATCATGCCTCTCCACAAACGTAGACACCCCTTCCTGCAGGAGAAAAGGCTGTCAAGAATCGTCCTGCTCTGTTGGTCACAACATTTCCCAATTTCCTTCTTCTCATTTATGACCCCCAATAACAATTTCTGATGTTTATGATAAGTTGTCTTTGGGTTTAAAGTCTACTTTTTTGGTACCACGGGACACTTAAATCAGATATAAATCAACACATTATGTTTTCCTTGGTACCGAAAGAGTTAAAGTCTCATCATCACCAAGTGCTTCGCTGACTGAAGTGGGCGATCATCTCTCTCCACAACCTGTGACCTTTAACAGCATGAATCTGTTCATGTGCTGACACCACTACAAACCAGGATAAAACGATGTCAAGAATCATATTGTGCTGTCTTCTTCTATCTCTTTCTGCTTTCATATCTTTCCACTGTTCACAACATGTCACAGTTTCCTCTTTCTCATACATGACCCAAACCAAATTGAGGACTGACTTTTTTCTGATGTTTGTGATAAGTTGTCTTCAGGTTTAAAGTCTAAGATGTGAACAAATCATCAGGTATAATTAGAATCAAGGTACACATGTTTTGTGCTCTGTAAAAGAAAAACTTTTCATACTAATTAAAAAGAGAGCGCACGCTCGCACGCAATCCACAAAGAATACAAATAATGCATGTTAAACAGGTTTAGGTCCGTGAAAAGAGAAATACAGTTCACAGACAAGACCGATCCTTACCTACATTTTCTGAGAATTCATCACCAGAAGTGAGATCCTTGCTCACTTTCCTCACTTTAACACAGACGTCACCAATATTATCATAGCCGTCTTCTAATGTGTATGATTTGTTGTGTTCAAAAGTTCTTTTCCGAGACACTGTCACAGGCACAGAAGAGATGGTAGAATCCTCTGTGGGTGCATTATGCCTGATGCCTGCTAGCTCTGTGATGGAAGAACTCCCAGCATCTACGGTACTGTTGCTGGAAAAACTCCCAGCATCCAAGGCACTGTTGTTGGAAGCACTCCCAACATCTGCGGTACTGTGTGCAAGTAACTTTTTGTTTTCATCAGTGTGATTTCGGAAATTGTTAGAATCCATAGTATTAAGTGAATGCATCTCACTGTTTGTTTCTCTACAATGAAGATGTTCAGAATCTAAAGACAGATCTTTACATTCAGGAATGTCCTGTAAAATCAAATCAACAGCTCCTGTCAAGTTGTGACAGTCTTGCAATGTCACAAACTGTGCTGAATTATCCCCAGTCTTGCGTCTGCTAAAAGAAGATGATTTGTTTGTATGTTGTTCAGATCCAATCACATGAATATTCTCAAAAGAGTGGTGGGGGCCATCTTGCTGTGAATCTTTCTTACGGCCACATTCATGTTGTTTAGGGAAAATGGAAGCATCTCCACCTTAGCCAAAGAAAAATATTGACAAATGAGCATCAAATAAAATAAAAAAATAAGAATATTAAAGCAGTTACACAAACCTAACATAATAAACAGGTCATATCTTAATTTGATACATGGTTTATATAAACACCCCCAAAATTAAATAAATGAAATCTGTGTTTAGAAATCAAAATTATAAATCTACATTAATTTCCGTCTTTGGGATAGTGGCCTGAAAGATTAAAAGCTAGTGACTCAAAGAGCTATCATTTGGAGAATGGTGACAATGAAATAAAAATCCAAGAAACAGTTTAATCAGGGCACCTTAAGGTGATGGAATAAGCTGCAGCCCAGCGTGGGTGGATGTGATATTTAACATACTATATAATCTAATCTAGAGAAGATGAGAAATATTGACATCTTAAAAGATCTGAACATCAAGGAAGATTGGCTAATAAACAGCATCCTTTATCAAAAGCTGAAATATTCTGGTCATATCAAGCGCCACGACGGATTGGAAAAAATTATAGCAGAAGGCACGGTACCAGGAAGGAGGGGCAGGGGCCGACCGACACGAAGATGGGCACAGGATATAAGTGACTCTTTGAGTGTGAAAGTGCATGAGGCAGGAGAACTGGCCAGAGACCGAGTTTCTTTCAGGCAGACTGTGATGAGAGCGATGTTCTGCAAAAGACCTGCTACATGATGATGATAATATAATCTAATCTATTATTTTCTCTACTCCTGGAATGCTGGGCCAGAGGGTGAAAGCTCATGCGCCGCTGGATCGATAACAAAAACTCCTGGAATGTCTCTCGGCGTCAGCTCAGGAAGGGATCTCTGGAATGGGCCTTACTGTTTGCTTCATATAAAGTACTTTTCAGTGTCTCTGATATTTTTGCGGTCCAGATTTTGAGTGGTCAACCTCTGGATCTGTTACCGCTGTATCTGTATAACACTGATCTCTGTGGTGCCCTGTCTAATCTAAGCTGCTATAACTGAATTTACTATAATACACTATAATCAAATCTAATTTAATACCTTTTTCTTCTTCTGCGCATTCACCAGCTGTAAACTGCAGACAAAATATCTGGTTGTTCATCCACCTCTGCACTTTAGCTTGTTCCAGAACCTAAGTGATGCGTACACATCACGTTTTACAGATCAGACATCTGTATGCAGATAGCTGGTTCCTTACCTCTTAGGCAGACGCACTCAGACTTCAAAGGAAGCCCTCCAATTAGTCAACTCTTACGACAGGCTTGTTGGGGAGGCAGAGAGCATCCCTGTGAGGTAAAGACAGTCATATGGGATAGTTATTTTAGCACTCCTGTGAGGTAAGGGCAGATGTGAACACAGTGAGTAAGTTACAGGACGCCTGGGAGGTAAATGCAAAAAGTTAAAAACAAGTGATGACAAGCTACATAAAGACTAAGCACTCATGTGTTTGTGTGAAGTACAATGACACAGATTCTCAAGAACAATACCACTGATAAAGTGTACCATAACTTACAAGGTGTGTGGCTAGTGAAGAAGTGGAAGGCGACATCTGGCCGCAGCAAGCAGCGGTTCCCAAGCTCTGCCGAAGGAGGGAGAAAAACCTCACTTGTTGCCTGGTATGCTTTTCCCAGCTCCGTGTACAGGAACCTGCTAACGGGAAATATTGAAACCACGCTATAAGATAAATGTTAATATTTATTGTACTGATCAAGTGATTACTGAAATAAAGCACATGATGTAATGTGGACCAAAATGCCTCAATCTAAACCCTTTTAAAACAGTGTATGTGTGTGTATGCAAGTGAGCGTGTGTGCATGTCTTTATCTGCATATCCATCCATCTTTCTACTTACCTACCTATCTACCTACCGACCAGTCTGTCTACCTACCCATCCATCTATCTATACATCCATCCATCTATCTACCTATCTACTGGCCTACCTATCTATCCATGCACCTAACTATGTGTCTATCCATTCATCCATCCTTTTCCATGTGCATTCCACTATGCTAAAACCAAAACCTTAAAAGCAAGAAAGACATAGAAGCTCACAGGTAACAAACTGACCTGAGAAATGCTCTTCTAGCTAACACCTCAGCATGGCTGTCATTGGCCTACCTATCTATCCATCCACCTAACTATGCGTCTACCCATTCAACCATCCTTTTCCACGTGCATTCCTCTATGCTAAAACCAAATCTTCAAACCAAAACCTTAAAAGCAAGAAAGACATAGAAGCTCACAGGTAACAAACTGACCTGAGAAATGCTCTTCTAGCTAACACCTCAGCATGGCTGTCATTGAGAACATCACCTACAATGAATCAATGTCCCTGTGAATTAGCTAGAGCTGTATCACCGCAGCTTGTTGAGTTTACAATGTTCTACAATCTTCATGGGTGCTTTACCTATTTTAATCTTAAGCACTTCCTTCGAAGTTAGAGTGCATCTGCCTGGAAGACAAGGAACCAAAGAGTCTCTACCGAAATAAGCCAGATCTGTAAAATGGAAGTGCATGCAAAACTAAAGTTCTCAAATGAGGTTAGAGCCCAGAAGCGGATGATCAAGCAGGCATTTCTGCCAGAATTTACAGCCAGTTAACTTTAAGAAGTTCTCAGACACAGAATCATGCGTGATTGGCTCTTGCCTCTTAGGATATAACTACCAGGTAATATGTGTGCTGCGTGGTCTGGGGTCATGGCTTCCGCATTGAGTGCTGGTTCAAACCCCGGTGAAGGCTGGGATTTTTCAGGTGGACTTCTAGTAATTTCTCCTAGCCTCTGGGTAGTAAGATCGGACGCCTGTGTGTATTGATACACACGTAAAAAAATCCCTTAACAGTTAGAAAATAGAAAAGAGTAGCCTAACGGTGCTGCCCTGACACAAATGTGAAATAAAAAAAATCTACCTAAAGTAGTTCAGGATCCTTGCCGGTGCTACGGAGTTCACGCACTACACTGAGATTCTTCGGACTTGGGCTTGAGTTGAAGCAGAACAGAGCCCTTATGGGTTACTAGCCTTGTGCCAAGATGTTGATCCATCGTCATCTAAACCTATATACCAGGTATTGCATTCTCTTACTGTTTTGAGCTTTCAGAACCAATTATCACAGCACACAGTGCATTGTTACAACCAAAGTGTATTCCTGTAAATGTTCATTGTATACTAGATGTAGCATCACAGTTTGATGTGTTTGTATATGTTTGTAACTCAACCGATGCTTTGTTAATATAAATGTCTATATCTTCTAGTGCTGTTTAAATCACTGGGTATGGATACCCTCCAGATTCCATAATTGTTGGCTCATCTCATAGTAAACCTGGCTAATGATGATGATACCTATTTTAGGGATGTCTAGTTGGTAACATACACTTGTTCCTGCAGTGAGACACTGTTGTAACTTGGAGGCGACATGTTTGATTCACAGTATGGTAACTACACCTTTTAATTTGTATACGTCTAGTGTGTCTTCTTATCCCTATCTTCTTTTCTCTCATCTATTAGTGCCATCTGATATACATGAATTAGTTTGTTATACCTTTGCCATAAGTGCTTGCTGCGTACTTCTTAAGTGCCCAGCTCTCATCTAACTGTTCCTTTTCTCTCTTGTATGGGGGAAGGGGGTGGGGGGGGGGGGGTACAGTAGTATTTAACACTTGTTGCTGTCTGTGGCTTAGGCTCTGCAAACGCACTTCATTATTTCAAGGTACCGGGTTCGATCCTAGCTGCAGGCGATTTGACACAAGACCAGCTTATGTTGTTCGTTTTCGACAGTGAATTAATAGCCGGACATTCAGAAGCAATGGCAAACTAATGAATGTAAAACTGCCTAGTTAAATCATGTACTCTAACAAACAGAAAACGCTTCTGCCGAAACATGAGCAACAGCGCAAACACAATATAAAAATTTATTTGATAAAACAAGTGATGCAAAATTAAAATAAATTTAAAACAGGACAGGAAGATGAGTGAAAAGTACCTACCCTTGGGACTCATTTTGGACTTCCCAATACATTTAGAGCCAGTACCTAGTGACACTGTCTGCAGCTTAATTCCAGATTTTTCTGAAAAAAGCCAACGACATTAAACAAACAAAAAATGTTTAATTAACAAACAAACAAAATTTTTATTTAAAAAAAAAAATAATACAATGCAGCATTGAATATCTTTAATTCTTGTTGTTGATGTGGATGGGTAGAAATAACCAGCAACACAAAAACTCAGTAGAAATATTATAATGGTTAGAGGTGGATATTTATTTGAACTCCTTCCCGTCTGGGTTCCAGCACCTTATTTGGAGGGGAAGCACCTTATTTGGAGGGGAAGCACCGTATTTGGAGGGGAAGCACCGTATTTGGAGGGGAAGCACCTTATTTGGAGGGGAAGCACCTTATTTGGAGGGGAAGCACCTTATTTGGAGGGGAAGCACCTTATTTGGAGGGGAAGCACCTTATTTGGAGGGGAAGCACCTTATTTGGAGGGGAAGCACCTTATTTGGAGGGGACAGACCCACTGCCTTCACAACAAGCATGCCATAGAATGCAACTAATTAGGTGTGTTTCCACTGGCTGTAAACTCCGGCAGAAAGTTCTGGTTCATCCATTCCTGGATTTTGGTCTTGATCCAGAACTGGAGTTTTGCGTGCACAGTTGTTTTACAGATCTAGCTTATTTTAATGCAGATTTCTGATTTCTGGCCTCTCAGGCAGATGCCTCCAACTCTGAAGGAAACACCCTTAAATAGTCAGTTTCTACAACATGCTTGACAGGGAGGCAGGGGTTCTATTCTGTCTTTCTCCAAAGAGAACCCTGAAAAACACAGGGAAAGCACTCATGAACCGAATGATGCAGTCTGAAATAAATCCCTAATCTTCTGAGTGTTGGACAAACAGTTTGATCGCTCTGCCACTAACACATAAACAGTTTCAGCAATCAGTAGGTCTTTTACAGAACGTTGCTCTCGTCACAGCATGCTTGAAGGTCTCTCTTTCTCAAGCCAATGCTCCAACCCTGTGTGCTTTCATACCCAATGCATCTGCAATGTCTTGTTTCTATGTTCATGGAGGTCTGCCTCTAGGTCACTTTCTAGAAATGGTACCCTTCATCATCATTCTCTCTAGGCTACCATGATATTTAACATGACCAAAATACCTAAGCTCTCAGGACAGGATGCTGTTTATGAGACTATTCTCCTCAATACTCAGATCATATAGGATGTTGGCACTGTTTTTCTTCTTGTTACAGGTATTCTAAGAATTCTTCTGTAGCATTTCAGTTCAAAAGCTCGGATTTGTTTAAATTTTAACTTCACTGATTGAATAAGATGAGTCCATGAATCACATCCATAAGGTGCCACGGGAAGATGTATGATTTATAAATATGTTTATTAAATATACAAATTAGCACAGAAAAGGGATAATAAAATCAATGGTCTGTTGGCAATGTTACTAACAACTGTACCTTTAACGCTCATCACAACACCTGACAATAACGTCCACTCTCTGTTTGACTGCGGCTTTCCCTTCTTCGGCAACTTCTTGTATGTGTTGATAACAGTTTTTGCTATCTCATTGGCCAGTTGAGAAATGCAGTCACTGGTGCTCATTATAATGCAGATACCTTGAATTAAATCTCCAGAAGGAAAAAGTAATCAATATTATCTAATATATTAATACTGTTTTTAGTTCACAAAATATTTGTTATTTATGCCTAAGGTTGACAAAGTTCAAAATGTCAACCCACCGAGTCAATATCTGACTAGATTACTTCGTAAACTTTGGGTGGCCCAATATCTGTGTTATGCAGGGATTCTGGGATTTGCTTTTGTAGGATTCTCCCTAAAATAGTGTCACTTTGAGTCACTGGGTGTTAGTCTTTCAGAATGCAATCCTAGAGGTACATTCTTCTTTTTTTTTTCCCCAGTTTAAAATGAAGTACAGCTTCCTCTTCTTCATGTTCAGCGGCTATAAACTCTGGCAGAAAGATGTTATTAATTCACTTCTTTTCTTGACGTACTGTTTTGCATGCATTTACAAATCTAGTTCTAGTTTATTTTTATTCAGACTGTTGGTTGTGCTAACCTCTCAGACCGATGTACTCCCGACTTCGAAGGAAACATTCCTAATTAGTCATCTCACAGGACATGTTTGTTGGGGGGAGGGGAGGGGGGTGAAACAAAACTGGTGAGTGTTGGCCAATGATAGGTCAGAATCTGATTTATGGTTCTCATGATTTTACAAAAGAACCACATTTTCTGTAAAAAGTCTAAGTCGGACCTTAACACTCTGGAGACGACGTGGTCGAAATATCGGCCCAACACAAACCAAAAGGACAACTGGGCCAGTTGGTCTGCCCAAATAATAATAGAAGCCAGAAGCATTGATATTGGCTGGCAGGTTTTCGTACTAGCCAATCAGACTGCTTCACGCATTTCTTGCACATGTGGGCTGTTCACTGATGGCTTTCGAGAAAGTTTGATGGGTTCTGTAATTTTACATAGATTTTCTCAGGGGTTACCTGTGCCCAAAAATGGTGAAAAGGACTGTTGCATCATAGCAACCCAAACATAGCTGGAGGGGCTATCTTCCGAATAACGATCCCAAAAAATCAAGGCCGAAAATATACCCTAACAGGGCCTCAGTCAGATGTAAATTGCGGACTTCCTGCGACTTAAATTGCACACTTCCGGTGACTACCGCTGAGAGTATCTCTCACGCAGCTACACGCGGCATGGCTTGGGGCTAAACTAGATGGCTGGGACTCACGAGCAGCAGTTACCGCATCTCCTTCAGCTTCCTTCATTTTATTTGCTGGTGACTCTCAGCCATCTAGTTTTGTCCCAATCCATGCCGCGTGTAGCGGTGTGGGAGATACTCTCGGCGGTGGCGAAAGTCCGCAATTTACATGTGACTGAGGCCCTGTTATGGTTTATTTGGGACTGTTATTCGGAAGATAGCCACTGGAGGCAGGAAAATGAGTAGAACCTTGAGCCAGAAGTGTCTGAAGGGCCACCAAGGGTCTTCCCAAAATACAGGTGTTAGGACTTATCCATTAAAAAATTCACTCACATTTTTCAGGTTTGTTATATTTGTTCCCAAGTTTTTTTTTTAAATTGCTTGTATAAATTATGCAAATCAGAATAGTTAATTTGAATAAATGTTGAGATTTCAGTTTAATACATAAATATCCTGTTGTGACTGTTAGTTCATTCGACTCTCCTCTAAACTTCTACCCGATATTATGGCGGCCAAGCAAATAGCCTTAAAGGGCCTCAGTCATGTGTAAAATGCGGACTTTTTGCCAAGGAACAAAACTAGGATCGGCTCCGAATAACGAAACAAATGCTCTAACAGGGTCTCAGTGATATGTGAATTGTGGACCTGTTTCTGCGACTATGCCGCACCGCGGACTGTACGTAGCTTCCGCATCTCCTGCAGCTCTGCTCGTGAGTCCTAGCCATCTAGTTTAGCCCCAATCCACGCCGCTCACATGGTGTGGGGAATACTCTCGGTGGTGGCGGTAGTCGCCGGAAAACCGCAAATTAAGTCGCCGAAAGTGCGCAGTTGACACGTGACTGAGGCCCTGTTTTTGGCCGCCATCTTTTGTGCCCGTTATTCGGAGGATAGCCCATCTAGTTTAGATCCCCATCCGTGCCGCGTGTAGCGGGGGATACTGTGAGTTTAACCACGTTTTGCGCATGCCGAAAAGTGAGAGGACAACAACGACACTAATCTGCGTTGGAGCGCGTGGTTTACCTGCCATGTGGCTATTATCATCTGTAATGTTGCGTGTCTTGAAATTGTCAATGGTCGCTAGTATCGTCTGCTAGTATCGTGTGCGAAAACGCTTAAAATTGTCAAGAGTCACTATTATCGTCTGGTACTATCATCTGCAGTGTTGCGTCTCTTGAAATTGTCAAGTAATCCTAGTTTTACAGCGATTTGTTCCTTGGCAGAAAGTCCGCATTTTAGACACGACTGAGGCCCTTTTAGTTTATTTGCTTGGCCGCCATAATATCGGGTAGAAGTTCAGAGGAGAGCCGTTCTTTCAATTCCCTATACAAATATATACAGATTTGTATATGTTAATTAAACACTTTATTTTTCATAATTGTTTGTGTATAAACTATGAGAATCCCTTCCTGAAGGCTCCGTCTTCTCGGCACTGAACTCCAAAAAAGGTTCCGTCTGCAAAGTAGCGACTACGGTGTCTGGAAATTTGCGATCTTTTGGCAATTTCCGTTACCACGGAAACCGTTCGAACTTGCTTCGGAAATGTCGGCTGGGGTTTCAGGATGAGTCCAAATCTCTCATGAAATTTTGCGATTGGTGTGATTTTCACCCACTCTAAATAGCTGAAAACAGCGGGAAGGAACCCGATTAACAGCGCATGTCTACGACAGCCAGACGTCCTCTGTTTTTCTGTTACATCAGTTTGATTGAAAATAGCGGTAAAGTATTCAAGGTTGGCTTTGGCCTTAAACATTACCAGACATGGTAATGCTAGTTATAATTGAATTCTCCGTCCAATTTTACATTTGTGTATAAAATTTATTTCTTGTCCGTGGCTGTTTAGATTTACAGTGACATTTTTTCAGGCAATCGCTATTATGTGGCTGTGTCTCATTCGTCATTGGCTGCCATCTTGTCCAATGACAGTCCAATGTAAACAAAGCCAAAACGAAAGTTGCGCAGTTTGGTTGCGCAGAGAAAACTTCTTGTTTCTGGGAGACAAGTTTTAGCAGCTGTTTTTTTACATCTCATCTCCACAAAAACCTACATATCTCAGCTCAGAAATGACATACAAGCCTAAATTAGGTACCGTTGGAAAGAGATTGTTTACAGCTATCTTACTGTGCTGGTTTTATTATTGTAGAGGGCATTTTAAAAATTTGACTAAAGTAAAGAAACTATTAACTATGCAAAGGGTTAAACGGCTCTCCTGTCAAATTTGGCCGGTAAGCTGGACTGCTTGGACTGCGTCGGCCGGCTTAGCGGGACTTAGTGGGAGTTATGTCCCTTTGCCAAACTCAAAACAACTCAAAACGAGTTGCGGAAAAAGTCACGAATCAAATGACATATTTACCTATCATCATCCGGGTGCGTGTAGGGTGTCTATCATCGTCCTACGGTTGCGTGTAGGGCTGCTGCTTGTTGCGTGTAGGTTGGTTGTTTGCGTAAGATGAGGGGTAGAGTTTAGGGTTTAGGGTTAGGGGTTAGGGTTAAAGTTAGGGGTATGGTTCGATGTGAAAATTTTCACGCAGGAGGTCGAAATAGTGGCCGACAATCTGACGTGTGTGGGAGTGGCGCCACTGAAACTCTGCCAAATACGACGCCAATAGCGGGCGGCTGGTGCCCAATCGGTGGCGAATTGTCCGTGTCAGTAGCATCCACCGTCCATCTACTGTTTGCGCGTGCATGCATGCGACTGTGCGCGATTATAGGGAACTATGGCGTCACAATTGTCACATCTAACGCTACACCTAACCCTACCCCTAACTCTAAACCCTAAACCCTAACCATAAACCTCATCTTACGCAAACAACCAACCTACACGCAATAAGCAGCCCTACACGCAACCGTAGGACGATGATAGACACCCTACGCAACCCTACACGCACCCGGATGATGATAGGTAAGTATGCCATTTGATTCGTGACTTTTTCCGAGACTTGTTTTGAGTGCGGCCACGGGGACATAACTCCCACTAAGTCCCGCTAAGCCGGCCGACGCAGTCCAAGCAGTCCAGCTTACCGGCCAAATTTGACAGGAGAGCCGGTTAAACAGTGTAAAGAAACAACAGTGTTCCCAACTGCTGAAAAACGATTATCAGTCAACTCACCAATGTGGAACAGAAGCTGATAAATTCGTTACTTCAAGCATTTCTTGCTCAGTAAAACTAAAACGGACTACTGGCGGAGGCTCTTCCATATGGTCCCACTTCCATCATTTTTATCAACCGAGTTGAACTGGCAACAAGAATGGTTTCCCTTACAAAGATGGCTGTCTCCCTGAGCAGACGATACAGCTGGAGATCTTGCAGTGTTTGCGGGACACTTCACGCCTTCCATCGATGCTCTAGCGGCTCCTCGGTCCGCTCTTTGCAAAGTACAAATGATCTACCTAATGCACGGTAAGCAGATTATAACTGATGTCGAATTAATTCAGTAGAAGTTATACCCACTGCTCCCTTCTTACAGGCATTTCAATATCGGGCTCTCTACGGCCGGTAGACCGGGTAGACAACACTGTCCCTTGGCTACAGTGCAATTACGGAGTGGAAAAGGAGGGAACGAAACAATTGACACAATTACTGTGTGTTGGCGATAGACAGCGTGCACTGCCCTGCTATAATCATACGGTTTGGAGTAGGGTAGGTTAGGGTTAGGTGTTGGGTTAGTTTTAGGGTAAGGGTTAGGGGTAGTTTTAGGTTTAGGGTTAGTGTCGCTGCATCTCGTCTTCGCACAAACTCAAAGTAGCAACCCTAACCATAAACCTAACCCAAACCCTACCCCTAACCCTAACCGTATGATGTCAGGAGGTCACTGCACGCTGTCTATCGCCAACACACAGTAATTATGTCACTTGTTTCGTTCCCTCTAATCCACTCCGTAATGCATCGCAAGAAGCGGTAATTGAACGCGGTCGTTACTTTGAGTCGCAGCGCGGGGTCTGTCCGGCATGTCGACGATACTGTTTTGCGATTTGTGCCTTTTCCACTCCGTGATTGCACTGTAGCCAAGGGACAGACTCCGACTAACCGGTCGTCTACTGTTGTCTACCGGCCGTAGTTTACAGGAGAGCCCAATATCGTACTAATACAAAGCGACTACTAACTAAGGGGATTTACCTTTGAATCGGAGTGTATCTAGCTGAGAGACGAGCAACCAAAAGTCTGCATACAAATAAGTCAGATTTGAACAACGGTTGCGCACGCCACACTTAAGTTCTGGAACAAGACCAAAATCCAGAACCGGACGAACAACCAGAACTTTCCATTGGTGTTTGCAACTGGTGAATACAGAAGAAGAAGATTCCAACTTCCAGTAGATTATCCATGGTAGGAAAATACCGACTTTCCAAGTGATGTGAGCATTTGAGAAAACTGGCTCATTTCACCGAATCTCAAATACACTGACCTTATGAAATGTTACATTCTTTAGAAATAACTATTCTTGAAGACATGGTTTATCGAAGAAATGACAGTAGCACGGAGACCGACTCAGGCCCTTGGGAAATCTTTGGCATGAAAATGTTAAGGACACTGAAAGCAAACAATTTGGGGTTTGCCTTTAAAGTCACAGTTCATCTGCCTGAGAAGCAGAGATTCAGTGGCTTGCACACAGATAAGTCATATCTGTAAAACAAATGTGCACACACAACTTAAGTTCTGAATCAAGACTATAATCCAGGAGTGGGCAACCATCCAAGACTTTCCACTGGATATCATAGCCAGTGAGTGGGAAGAAGAAAATGAGGATATAAGAGAGCTTCAGAAGATAATGAAAGAATAGCTTGGAGTAAGTTTAATGCCCTGTTTGAGGATAAAAGTCAGCAGCAGCCGAAACAGAAGAAGAGGAAACATAAAGCAGAAGCAGAACGTTGTGGTTAGTGTAGAAACCCAGGTTCTGGTGACATAAAAGACACTTGATGATAATTGCGATATTTCTTATATTCGTTTTTAATAGGGAGCTTATACCGCAGAAATGGAAGAGCGTTGTTGGTCTAGAAATCCATGCCCAGATTAATTCAGCTTCCAAACTTTTCTCTGGGGCAGGAACTCAGTATGGTGCCAGCAGAAATACACAAGTGTCCTTCTTTGACGCAGCATTGCCAGGAACTCTCCCGGTAAAACAGATAAGAAATAACTTGTCTAAACTGCAAGTATTTAACATTTTTAGGATGATGTAGATATGAGATGTCTGGGAAGGGCTGCAGGAGTGGCCAGAAAAGATAACATTAAAAATAAGGTCATAAGAGAAAAAGTCAATACAAAACCAGTTCTAAATTACATACAAAGACAACAGATCAAGTTGTTTGCCCACTTACAGGATTCCTTGCAGCACCATACCATAAAAGGTACATACCAAAAGATAAGAAGGACATAGAACACAAGGTAGACCAGCAAAAAGATGGAAATATAACATCAGAGAAACTCTACAACAGCATGATACATCTATGGTCGTGGCATACAGAGGGGCAAGAAACAGAACCTTATGTCTCCCATGACACTTAAAGTGATAAAAGAAGAAGTGAAGAAGAAGAAGTGTGATGTAGACATAACAAGTGCATCCCTTTATTGATGATTCTCCCTTGTCCCCCCCCGAAAGACTCACTTCTTAACTTAATGTTGGTATTTCATTCTGGATTCCCCTGGGGAAAGAATGTGGGGGGGAACCCCGATATACAAAAAAGGGATAACGCAATATGTAAAACACGAGGTACTCGAGCGGGGGAGACAAGCACGTAAAAGGTTTTTTAAGATTAGACAAAGGGTCTTTCAGCAGTATTATATCCCAGGGACAAAGAGTGTATCTGAAATTCACGGAATGTGCAGTGATTTTTTAAATGTGAGGGGGTTTTTATTTTTTGAGAAAGAAAAAAAGATGACAGCCCGACGACGATCTGATCCCCAAGCGGAAAACCAACAGTTTTCCCATTGCGAAGAAGTTGAACCACCACTTGAACTGCCGGGACAACCATCGTGTATTTGAATTTGAGAAGGAGATGAAGGACAAGTGCGAAAAAGAGAGACCCCAAGTTTTATGTTTTAAAAATGTCATTTATAATGCTGAACATCTGTTCGTAGGGATAGACTGGGCAAAGGGTTTGTGAAAAATTTAAAAATATATTTGAGTTAGTCTTTTACCACCTTTTTTTATTAAGGTCAATCACGTTTTTTTAATAAACAAAACCCCCAGAAAACCCCCTAAGACCGAAGGGGGACAAAATCGCATAACGCTGGGGGGCCCGCCCCTCTTCATCTTTCTTTTTCCTATTCGCTTTGTGCCACAGGCCCCTAAAGGTTTTTCGTGATCAGATCCCCGAGGGGTTGCTGGTTTTCGGAGCTGTGGGACTGTGGAATCTCAAGGTGCATTGACCCTTCGTCCTCTTTTTTCTTTTCATCCCCTCTCTGGGGTTTCTACTTTTGGTTTTTACATCTTGGGGGTGGATCATCGGATTCTTCTTATTAAAATTTTTCCCAAACATTTCATTTGTTTTCCTGAATTTAAAATTTTAAGGGGTTTTTTTTCCCAAAGTTCTTGTAAGTTTTTTTTATGTCTTTTTTTTAAAAACCCCTCAAATTTTTTTTACAGCTGGGTTTTTAATTTTTTTTTTTGTTTTTTTTAATCGTGTTCCCAAGGGCCCCCCCCGCTGATAAACAAAATGTTTTTTTTTTGAAAACTGCCTTTTTTTAATTCGTCTTTTTTGTTTTTGTTTTAGATTGGCCCGGTGTTTTTGAACCCCTCCTCTTGGTTAAATTTTTTTGGTTTTTTTTAAACACAAGGGTTTTTAAAAATTATGTTAGCATTCCTTTGAGTCCCTTTTTAAATCTTATCCCCGCTTTTTTAAATATTCCCCTAGTAAAAACCCCCAAAATCCAAATTAAAATTTTTTTAGTTTTAGTCCCCCAAAAAATTTAAATCCGCCACTCGGGACAAATTCCCCTGTGTGGCCCCCCCCCCTCATATTCAAAGAGCCAGGGTCAGAGGTTTTTCCCCTACTGAAAGGTTTTCCAAACACCCAAACTTTGGGAAAATTTTTCCATTTTTGCCCTTTTCCCCCCCCGAGTGTAAAATAAGCTGGGCCCCGACCCCTTGGGTTTCACCCCCGGTTCTTATTCCCCCAAACCCGGCCCCGTTTTAAAAATCCCTTTTTTTTTCTCTATGAAATTTCCTTGCTTTTTTTTTAAAGGGCCTTGATTTTAAAAACCCCGTAAAATTTACAGTTTTTTTAATTTTTTTTCTAAATTTTTTATAAATTTTTAGCAATTTTTTTTTTACATCCCCTATTGTATATAGTTTTTATTCATGCGGGGCCAAAGGGAAATATGGTTTTTTTAAGCCTACTTTATAATCCTTTTGGGGGTGGGGTTTTGTGGCAAATCTTTTTTAAATTTCCCTGCAGGTCCTGCCCTGGGAAAAACACTGGTTTGGAAAAGGTTTTTGTGCCCCTTGGGCCCGATCCCGAAAAGGTTTTTTTGGGTTTTGCCCCCCTGGTGGGAAAGGACTTTTTTTTTTAAAAAGACCCCTTTGGGTCCCAGGCCGACCTAAGGCCCTTTAGTGGGGGGGCCGGGTTTGGGGGAGTCCCGGGAAGTAGGGGGGAGGCCCGGGGTGGGTTTCCCGCCCAAAAATCCCCCCATTTTGGGCCGATTTTGGGCCCAACAAAAAAAATTGTCTAGCCCTTAATTTGCCCCTATAGGCCCCAAAGGGGGTGGAAAAAAAAGGGTTTCCCTTTTTTTCTTTTTTTTTTTTTTTTTTTTACATTTAGAAATTTTTTATTTTTTTTTTTTTTTACCGCCCGGGTTTCCCAAAAAAAAATTTTTGTCCCCAAAACCGGAAACCCTTTAAAAGCGTTTTCCCCCTTTTGGCCCGTTTATAAAAAACTTGGTGGGCCCAAATTTTTACCGGGGAAATTATTTTTTCCATCTGAAAATGCCCCGTGTAACAACTTTTTCTTTTTTAAGAGGAAATTTTTTTTTGGGGGTTTTCGCGGGGACCAAGCAAATCTTTTAAAGGCCATTTTTTTTTTTTTTTAGTTTGGGGAAAAAATGGGTTTTTCCATCCCCCCCTCTCCAAAACCTAAAAGATGTGTGTTCGGGGCTAAACTCTTTATTCCCCCTTTAAAAAAGAAAAGCAGGCCCTTTTTTTTTAGCCCAAAAAAGTTTTTCAAAAAAAATTTTTTAAAAAATCATTGGGCCCCAAAAAAAAGAAAAGAAATATGACCCTTCCCCAAAAGGCCTGAAGTCCAGGAAAAATTGGGGAAAAAAAACACAAAATTTTTCCCCCGAAAGCGAAATTTTGGCTATATCAAACCCCCCCAGGGGGAAATTGGAAAAAATTATGCAGAAACAGGTACCAAAAAAGTAAGGGCCCGGGCCCCGACCAAAAATAAAAAGGGGGGCACGTTACAAAAAAAATTTCCCCCGGGGTATGAAAGGGGTTGAGGCGGGAGGAAAAATTTTGGGACGAGCCCCGAAAAGGTTTGTTTAGGCAGACTCCCGATGAAAAAAAAATTCCCCGCAAAGGACCCACAAATGAAGTGAAATTTTCCCCCTTTTTTCCCCTTTTTTCCCCACAACAATATTTTAATTAAAATTTTTTTTTATTTTTCATCAAAACAAAAAATTTACAAAACCCCTTTTTTTTTTTTTCATTTTTTTTTAAAATAAATAAATTTTTAAAATCCCCCCAAAAAAGGTGGGCAAAATAAATAGGGTTTTATTTTTCATTTTTTTTTAAAAAATTTTGACTATTTAAAATTTTTAATTTTTTTTAGGCCCCCCTTTGTGGCCCAGGTTTTTTTGACATTTTTTTTTTTTATTTTTTTTTTGCGACAACCCGTTTAAAAAAAAACTTTGACCCCCGGGGCCAAAATCCCTTTTCAAAAATTTTTTTTTTCCCCTTTTTTATTTTTTCCCCTTTAAAAGGGGAATTTTAAAAAAAAAAAAATTTTTTAATTTTTGCGTAAATTTTTTTTTTGAAACAATTTTTTTTTAGACGTCCCTTTTTTTGTGGGCTCCCCAAATTTTTTTAAATACTGAAAGTTTTTTAAATTTTTTAAGGGGGGTGATTTGGGGGGCACTTTTGGGGCCGCCCCAAAGGGAAAAGGGGGGGAGCCCAAAGGGGGAACAAAAATTTTAAATTTTTAAGGGGAAAGGAAAATTTTAAAAAAAGGGTTTTTTTTGTTTTTTTTCCCCCCCCTTTGTTAGGCCCCAAAGGTTTAAAACCCCGAAAGTCCCCCCCCTTTTCCCGCCCAAAAAGCAAAATGATTAAAAACCCCAAATTTTCCCTCCCTTTTTGTTTTTTTTCATTTTGGGGGAAACATGATTTCCCCCTGTGGGGTCCGTTTTTCCCCCCCTTTTGGGGGGAAAAAAAGAGAAAAAGGCCCACTAACCCCGGGGCCCCCCCAAAATGGCAAAAAGGGTTTTACAATTTTTTTGGGGGTTTTTTTTGAAGTCAGAGTGGGGATCTTTCCTGGAGGCAAAAAAACCCCCCAAAATTTCCTACAGGTTTTTTAAATTCCCCCCCGTTTTTTAAAAGGGGGTGGGGGCAAAACAATGGGCCCGGGTTTTTTTGGAGCAAAAACCAAAGTTCCCCGGTGGGGAAAAAAACAACCAGAAAATTTTCCCCTGGAGTTTTTTTTTCCCGGGAATTTAAAAAACGAAAAAAGAAGAAAAGGATTTTTGTTTTTTGAACCCCCTTTTTTTTCCCCTAGAAACCCAAATATAGGGCCCGCAAATGGGACCAAAATTTAGACAGAGGGTGGGACACTTAAAAAAACCTTTTCACATCCCAAGGGCCCCAAACTGGGCAATGAAAAAAAGTATAAAAGTGGTTTTAAAATTTGACACCCCCAAAAACACACCCAAAAAATTCCCTTTTTTTAGTTTAATTTTTTATTAGTAAATTTTGAAAAAATTTTAAACCCAGGGAGGCTACCAATTTAAAAAACAAAACGAAAAAAACCCCTGGCATAAAAAGGTCCAAAGTACCCCTTTTTGGGGTATCAGCCGTTCCGGGCGGGGGGCCCCGCGGGGGGCGGAAGGGGGTCGGGTTTTTTGTTTTTTGTGGGGAAAATCCAAACTGGAGCCCCAAAACAGTGGCCCCAAAAATCTTTCATACAGCCAAGAAAGTTTAATTTTTTTTTAATTTACTTTAAACGGCAAAGGGGGGGTTTTTTTTTTTAAACTTAAAAATTTCCCCAATTTTGTCCCCACCTCTACGACGCTTTTTTTTTTTTTGTTGTTTTTTTTTTTTTTGGGGAAAAAAACCCGTAGGTTTCCCCATTTTCCCCTTGGTTTTTTTTCCCCCCAATGTACCCTGGAACCCCCATGGGGGAATATTTTTCCCCTCTTTTCCCCCCGGGAAATTTGTTTTTTTTTTTTAAATGTGGTACATAATAATATTTTTTTAAAAAAAAATTTCGTTTGCCTTTTTGAGCCTAGGGCCCTTTTGGGGGAAAGGGTTTTTTTTAAATTTTCTTTAATAAAATTTTTTTAACATAAAAAAAGGGGACCACCCGATTTTAAAACCCCATCCATTCCCCTCCTGCCCTTTTTTTTGCTTTTTTTTTTTTAAAAAAAGATTTTTCCAATTTTAAATTACTTTTTTTTTGCTTTTGGTTTTTTTGTGAATTTTCATAAAAGTATTACTTTTTTTTTATTTTTTTTTTATATGTGGTTTTCCATTTTTTTAAATTTCTTATTTTTTTTTTTTTTTGGTTTTTATGTGGGTTTTTATAATTTTTATTTAACTTGTTTTTTTTTTTTTTTTTATAGGGAAAAAAGTAGTATTACATATTTTTTTTTAGTTTATTATGATTTAAAAAAAAGTTAAAAAATTTTATGTTTTTTTTTTTTTTTAAAAATTCTAATAGTATTTTCTTTTTTAAGTTTTTTTTGTTATTTTTTAGGAAAAAATTTTAGTAAAAAAACCTTTTTTTTGTTTTTTTTATTTTATAGAATTAAATTTAAATCATTTTCTTTTTTTTTTGTTTTTTTGTTATAGGGTTTTCGGAAAAGGGAAATTAAATTTATTGTTTTTTTTTTTTGATTACGAATAAATTAAAAAAAATCTTTCTTTTTTATTTACTTTATTTTTATTTTTTTTCCCCATTTTTCCCCGATGAAAAGTTTTTTTTTTTTTTTTCAAAATTATTTTTGTTTTTTAAAAACTGGGAAAAATGTTTTAAAAATTTATCTACACTTTGCTTTGTCTAATTCCCTTTATATTTTTTTTTAAATTTTACTGCAAATTTTTCATATTTTTTAATTTTTTATGTTTAAAATTTTTTAACTCTCTTTTCAAGGCCCCTCTTTTTTGGGGGGTTTTAGGGAGGGGGTTTTTTAAAAACCAGAAAACGAACCCTTTCAAAGACATTTCCCCAACCCCGCCCCCTTTACATCCTCACAAACCCCCAAAAGTGGTTTTCCCGTTTTTTTTTAGTGGTACCAGTCCCCCAGGTTTTTTAATTTCATTTTTTTTGTTTCCCCCTTTCCCTTTTTTACGGGGTGAAGAGTGTTTTACAATCCCCCCCGGGTCACCTTTCCCCGTGTTTTTTACAGATTCCCCCCCGGGGCCCCCTCCCCCGGTTTTTTTTACAGAATCCCCTGGTCCACCCCCCCCAGTGGTTTTAACCGATCCCCCCGGGCACTTCCCCGGGGGGTTTCCGTTCCCCGGTCATTCCCCCAGTTTTGAAAAGATCCCCCTGGTCCCCCCTCCCAGTGGGTTTTAAAAATCCCTGGGGCACTCCCAGGGGTTTTTAAAAAAAATCCCCCCCGGCCCTTTCCCCCCGTGGTTTTAAACCCCCAAAAAAAAGGTCCAAATTCCCCCGTTGAAAAAGATTTCCCCCGGGGCAAATCCCCCCGGGGTTTGGCAGATCCCCCCGGTCCCCCTCCCAGGGTTTTTTGAACCCAAAAAACCCCCGGGCCCCCTTACCCCAAAGTTTTTGGGGGGGCGATTCCCTGGGGCATCCCCCCCTTTTTCCATTCTCTCTACACTGGAAAAGTTGGGGGAAAATTTAAAAAAAGGAAAAATTTTTAACCCCACTTTGATATGAATTTTTGGAAAAAAAAAAATGCATTTAAACCCCACCTTTCAAGGGTCCTTTAAATTCCCCCCGGCAAAAATAAAACACCCAACCACAATTTTAAAACCCCCCCCCTTTTTTTAATTTTTTAAAGCTACCCCTTAGTTTTTTTTTTGTGGGGGGGAAGTGGAATGTTTTTTTCCCCCTCGGGGGAATTTTTCTCAGATTCCCGTTTCAGGGCTGGCCGAAACCTTTGGGAACTTTTGGAAAACTCCCTTAAAAAAAGTTTTCTCTTTTGTTTATCAAAATTTTTTATTATGCCCCGGGCCCCATTCAGTCCCCAAACCAATTGGTGGGATATTTTGGAATTTATTTTTTTTATTTTTACAAATGACCAGGAGAATCTGGTTTTGAAAATTTTACATCAGGGGGAAAAAAGGCCCCGTTTGGGGCCAATTTAAAAAAAAGCTTTTTTTTGGCAAGGGGCGGGGGAAAAAAAATTTTTTTTTTTGCTGGCTGCTTTAAGAAAGGAAAAAGGGTGGGAAATGGGAAAAAGGCCAAATGCCCCGGGGTGTTTTTTAAATTTTTTAGCTTTTTAAAATCCCCAACTGTTTATAACTTTTTTTTGGGGTTTTTTGGGATTTTTTTTCAAAAGGAAATTTTTCCAGGAAAGTTTTTTTTTTAGGAGGTTTTTCACCTTGGGCCCCAGACTTTTTCCCCCGTTTGGGAAAAATGCCCCCCAGCCCTTTTTTTTTTTTTTTTCGGGAAACTGGGGGGGAAAATTTTTGCCCGTTCCCCCTTTGGAAAAAAATGTTTATGGAAAAAAAGGCCCTTTAAAATTTTATTTTAATTTTTTTTTATAGGAAAAAGTAAAAACCAGATTGTGGTCAGAACCAGGGGTTTTTGAAAACTGAGTCGTTGGTTTTGGTTTTTTTTGGTTTTGGGGTTTTTTTTGGTTTTTTTTGGGAAATTTCCCCCGATGAAAATTTGTTTAGCTCAAACATTTTTAAATTTACCCTGTCCCCAAAAAACTACAAAACGGTTTCCCGAGGGAAAGGTTTTTTGGTTTTAGGGGCCCCCCTGTTTCCTGGCCCTTTTTTAAAAAAACAAAAAACCCCTTTTTTCCCCCCCTCTCCCACTGGGAAATTTTTTTTTGCAAGGGGTTTTTGCCCCCCCTTTTTTTTCCCTCTGTACTGTGCAATTTTTTAGGGCCCCCCCTAAACCCCCCCCCCCCCCTTTTCAGTTTAAAACCAAGGTTTTTTTTTACCAAAGGGACACGGAAAAATTTTTTACAACTTTCAAAACCCCAAACTAATTTTATTTTAAAATTTTTGGGCCCCTGTTTTTTTTGGGGATTTTTTTCAGTTTTTTTGGCCCCCGGGCTCCCTTGTTTTTGGGGAAAACCTTTTTAAACACCATATTTTTCCCCAGTTTTTTTGATGATCCCCGTTTTTAAGATTTCACCCGATTTTTTTGGGAAAGGAAAAAAAAAAAAAAATTATAATATATTTTTAAAAATTTTTTGAACCCCACCCTTTTATTCGTCAAAAGAATCCTAAAAAAAACTCCTTTTTATTTCCCAAAAACCCCCTCTTTTCCTTTTTCCCGTTTTTTTTTTTTTTTGGGTTGGCCCCTCATCTTGGGGGGCCCCCGTTTTTAAAGAATCACTGTCCCCCCCCCCCCCAAATTTTTCTTTTTTTCCTCAAATTTTTTTCCCTCTGGGGGGGCCGGTTTTTAAAATGGGAACTTTTTTGAAACACTTTAAAAACATCCCCAGGGTTTCCCCGGAAACTTTTTTACCCAGGGAAAAAATGTTTTTTTTTTCCCACAGGTGATTTTTTAAAATCTACCTGTGGTGGGCAAATTTTTCCCCCCCGAAAAAGGGGGCCAACCCCTTTAACCAGCAATTTTCCCCCCACGCCCCCGTTAAAACCAATATTTTATATTTTTTTTAAAAAAAATAATATGGGTTTTAAAACCTTTTTAGTTCCCCTTGTTAAAAAGACACACACGTTTTTTTTTTTTTTTTCCACATTTTGCCCCCGGTCCCCCTTAGGAAACTCCCCTTTTAAAAAACCCTTCCCAATCCCCTGTTTTCAACACCGGGGGGGTTTTTTTTCCCCGGGGGGTTTAACCCCGCCTTTAGGTTTAGGGGAAACCAAAATTTTAAAGTCCCGCGGAAAAAGGAAGGGAAAAATCGCTTTTTAGGGTGCCCAAGGGGGTTTTGGGGTGACGGCGGGCAAAGGCCCCGGGCAGTTTTTTTTTTAAACAAACGGGCCCCTGTGGTTGGGGGGAAAGCCCAAAAAATTTTTAAATTTTTTAAACCCTGTTTAATGACACGGGGTTTTTCCCCCCCTCCGGGCCCCTTTCTTTTTTCACACTTTTTTTTTTTTAGACCAAAAATTTTTTTTTTGGAAAAAATAAAAAGGGGGTCCCTTAAAACTTGGGAAAAAAACACAGTAGGTTTCTTTTTACCTTTAAAAGAAACCCCAAAGAGGGGGACACCTTCTTTTTTTTATTACCCTTTTACAGGGGGGATAAAATAAAAGAAAAGGGAAAAACCCTTTTTAGGGCCCTAGAAAAAAAAATTTTGTTAAAAAATAAAACAAAAAAGTGCATTTATTTTGGGCCCCCAAAAGAAGGGGGAAAAAATAGAAGGGCCCCAATCAAAAAACCAAATATTAAAAGCCCAATTTACCCCAAACGGGGGAAACGAACCTCACCCCCCCAAAATTTTTGGGGGGGGTTCCCCCTCGCTAAAGGAAAAAAAAGTTTTTAATGATTTCATGCCCCCCCCAGGCAAAACCCCTTTAAAAAAAAAAATTTTTCTTGTGGCCCGTCCCCCTTTGCCCAGCTTTTAAATCCAACTATTTTCCCTTTTTTTTTTTCCATAGCCCAAGGGGAAAAAAGCCAATTTTTTGGGGGTAACCCGGTTTTAAAAAAACCCCCCAGGTGGGGCCCTTTTGCTTTTTAATTTTTTTTTTTTGGGTTTTAATATTTCTTTTTTTGGGAAATTTTTCCCCCTTTTTTCCCTGTGAGGGGTGATCAATTCACTGGGCTTTTAAAACTATTATAATTGGGTTTATAGGGGGACCTTTGTTTTTTTGTAAAAAGGGGTTTTTTTTTTTTTTTCCCCCCCCGGGGCTCCCTTTCACCCGATGTGTCTCTTCCCCCAGCCCCGGAATTTTTTTTAAAAAAAAAAAATTTTTGTCCCCTTTCCCCGGGGCCCAAAAAGGGAAAACAAAGGGAAAAGTTTTAAATCTAACTTTTTGGGGCCCTGGGAGGTTCCCTAAAAAAGGTTTAAAATAAGGAAAGGTTTGGGGATAAAAAGGGGGCAAAACCATTTTCCCGTTTGATTCAAAAGTGGGGGCCAGGGGCCCCCTTTTTTTTCCCACCCCCACCCCCCCCCCCCCCCCCAACCCCGGGAAGGGGGGAAAAAAAAACCCATAAATTTGGGGGTTTTTTTCCCTTTTAACCCCCGTGTGCTCTGCTTTAGAGGCAAGGAAAAACCCCCAGTTTGGGAAAAAAAAAAACCCGGGCTGTAAATAAAAAAGGGGACAAAAAAACTAAAATTTTTGAAAAAAGTACCAAAAATTCCCCCAAAAATTTTACGAAACCCCAACCAAATTTTTTTTGGTGGAGGTTTTTACAGCCAGTGGGAAAATCCGGTTTTTTAAAAAAAAAGGGCACCTTTTACTCACTTCCTAGGATTTGCCCCCCACCCTAAAAAACAAAAACCCGGTTCCCCGGGGGTTTTTTTCCCCTTTTGGCCCTCCACCCCCCCCCCCCCCTTCTCCCCCCCCTCCCCCCTTTTTCCTTTTAAAAATTTCCCTTTTTAAAAAAAGGGAGACGATCCCCGAAAAATTTTAAAGGGGGGCCCGTTTTTTGGGCCAAATCATTTGGGCCCAAGGAATTTCCCAGGGAATTTTTGAGCAAAATCCACAAGGACCCTTTTAGAAAGGGACACCGCCCTGAGGGGAACAAACCCGACATTTAGAAGGATTATTGCAGCAACAGTATTGTTGTTATATCCTCTGAACACGCATGCAGTTTTTATGTTTAGTTGTATTTAAAAATTATATATATTTTTTTTCAATTTTATCACAGAGGGATCATTGAGGGTGGATGCAAACATTTCGGTTCACAAACCTGGAGAACCTCTGGGAACCAGAACAGAGGTGAAGAATCTCAACTCCCTCCGCAGCATGAGAGTTGCTATAGGTAGGGTCTTTGTAGCTTCTTGCTTGTCTGACAGCTTTTTCTTCTTAGCATTCACCAGCTGTAAACTCCAGGGGAAAATTCCTGGTTGTTTGTCCACTTCTGGACTTTGGTCTTGTTCCAGAACTTGAACTGTGCATGCACATTCAATTTACAGATCTGCTTTATTTGTGTGCAGACTATTGGTTCCTTAACCAGGGCCCTCTGACTTCAAAGGAAACACCCTAATTAGATACTTTTTATGACATGCTTGTTAGGGTGCAGTGGGTCTGTCCTTGTTTCCCCCACAATGGGGCCCCGGAACCCACACCCACTCTCATGACAACAATTAAAACAACATATACCAGACTTTTTCTTCTTTAAGTTCATGCCATTTGGCGATGGTAGTCGTATCTATCCACAACCTTCTGTCTCGTGTACTTTTAGTGAACTCTGATACAGATGATCCTTCATGCCATGATTTCAAATTGTCTAGCTTCCTTTTTCTCGGTCTCTGTCAGCCTCTCTTCCCCTCCACCTTTTCTACCGTCACGATGTACCCCAGTTTTCTCCTTCTCATCGCAAGACCAAAGAATGTAGATTGTCTCCTCCTGATGTGGGCAATCATTTCTCTTCATGAGTCAGTTTCTTTCAAGACGTCTTCACTACTCTTTCTATCTGTCCAGGGTATTCTCATCATTTATACTGGATCATCATCATCATCAGGTGCCTTGCCGACTGGCGTTGGCGATCATGCCTCTCCATAATCTGCGATCTCCTGTAGCATGTGTCACTTCGTGTGCCGACACACCTCCATGCCATGCAACAAGACTGTCAAGCATCTTCTCTCGTTGTCTACCTCTATCTCTCCTTCCACATATCTTTCCAGTGGTTTATACTGGATACCATTTCATAATTCTAAAATCTTATATTTTAGATCAGCCCCCCCAAAAAATAACACTTTCCAGTTATTACTTTGGATTGAATGACAGACCTCACTAAACAATATTCTTCTGTTCTTCTTTCTCCCCAGTGGAGTGTATAGGCTCAGCCTGTGACAAGCTCACCTATGCTTTGCCAGAGTGTTAAGCTGACTCCGTAACCTCCCGTTTTATTCACTTCTGTCCCCTCTAATTTTCTTTTCCCATGTCTCCCTTTGTTTCTTTAGTCATGCGGGTTCCATTGAAAAGACATACTTCTAGTTATGTTATTAGGTTTTCCCTGGGTGTATTCTGCCGTGGGTGTTTCTTTATATTTTGATTCATAACGATGTCATCTAACATTTCATCAATTATATGTCACATAGGGCTCACATTCTATTCCTCCATTCCATTCTATTCCTCCATTCCATTCTATCCCTTCATTCCATTCTATCCCTCCATTCCATTCTATTCTTCCATTCCAGTCCATTCCATTCCATGTAAGCACATCAGTGTCATGGATGGAATCCAGCCCAGCACCTGTGGCCTCTCTCATCAGCATCCGCCTCTTAAATGTTCTCGTTTCTTCAGTCCCTCTGTTTCCCATTTCAGTGCCTGTTTTTTTCAGAATGTGTCCAGTTAAGCACCATCTTCTCTGTCTAATAACTGTTGAAACTAGTGGTTGTCCAGACATTTCTCTTATTTCTTCACTCCTTTTGAATGCATCCCATTTTGTATTTATCATTTTGCTAAGACATTTGTTTTCGAGAGCATTTAAGTTTGCTTCCATTTCTTTAGTAGTTCTCCAACTGTCACTGGCATATTTTATCTCACATTACTCTTCTGTTTTCTTTGTCTTAATTTGTGAAAGTGTTCATTTATGTTTTATGTTTTAATGAATCAGCTGACAAGACACATGGTTCCTTGCCTCTCACTTTTACAAGTTTTTTACAAATTGTACTTAATGTCTGATGTGTGTGTGTGTGTATATTGATTTGCAGGTTCTGTATATGTACTTTTTTTTCTTCAGATTATGAAATTGATCGGCAGATCACAGTCTTGGAGGAAGGTGGAGTTGTGCAGAATGAAACGCGATCATTTGATGTTGAAGCTGGGTATTTTCTGATTGAAAGCTTAGTTATATGTTGTATACGTCGTACATTCTTGTATGTGCTGTTAGATCATTCATCATTACATTGTCCTGTTGTGGCTTTATATGTCATGAAATGCAACTTGATTGCTCCGTGGAGGAAATGGAAAACACACACACACAAATACAACCGAACGTTTCATTCTAAGTCTTTAACAACAGAGTGCTAAATGCAGCAATACAAACTGTGACTTGAAAAATCAACTGATAAGACAGCAGAGCTTGTAAACAACCAAAGTTAACAAAAAAACCAAGAATTACATAATGAGGAAATATTTAATGGTGACTGCAGTTACTCACTAAGTATGTCATTCTCACATAGGGCTGACATCATTGTCACATAGGGCTGACATCATTGTCACATAGGGCTGACATCATTGTCACATAGGGCTGACATTATTGTCACATAGGGCTGACATCATTGTCACATAGGGCTGACATCATTGTCACATAGGGCTGACATCATTGTCACATAGGGCTGCCATTATTGTCTAAGAGGGCTGACATCATTGTCACATACGGCTGACATCATTGTCACATACGGCTGACATCATTGTCACATAGTGCTGACATCATTGTCACATAAGGCTGACATTATTGTCACATAGGGCTGACATCATTGTCACATAGGGCTGACATTATTGTCACATAGGGCTGACATTATTGTCACATAGGGCTGACATCATTGTCACATAGGGCTGACATCATTGTCACATAGGGCTGACATCATTGTCACATAGGGCTCAGATCATTGTCACATAGGGCTCACATCATTGTCACATAGGGCTCAAATCATTGTCACATAGGACTGACATTGTTGTCACATAGGACTGACATCATTGTCACATTAGACTGACATCATTGTCACATAGGACTGACATCATTGTCACATAGGGCTGACATCATTGTCACATAGGGCTCACATTATTGTCACATATGGCTCACATCGTTGTCACATAGGGCTCACATCATTGTCACATAGGGCTCACATCATTGTCACATAGGGCTCACATCATTTTTATTTTTTTTAGGTTGGGAACCTTGTGAAGGGTTGAGTCTTAAGTCTTAAAGTCTAATGCATTTGAGTTCATTTTTCTTGAGGTCTGAACAGTGCTTTCTTCTATCAGAATGAGGTCAGGATCAGGATAGAGGCTGTTCTCATGCTGTAGTTGCACAACAATATCTCCAAGGTGTCTTTGATGTAGAACTCCCTTCCCATCTCTGAACTCAGAAACCAGGAAGGTGCCCAAGCCTTGTACCAGAATTTCTGTGACAGAAAATAAATACAAATAACACAGGGTGGGTCCTGGTATAAACCTCCTGGTATGGATTCTGGGGCCCCATTGTGGGGAAAACAACAATAGAACCACTGCCTCTCCAGTAAGCGTGTCGTAAGAGTCGACTAATTGGGAGCTTCCTTTAAATTTAGAGTGCTTCTGCCTGAGAGGCAAGGAATCAACAATCTGTGTACACATGTCTGATCTGTAAAATGGATGACTTAATTCCAGAAGTGGACGAACAGCCAGAAATTTCTGCCTGAGTTAAGCCGCTGAACCTGAAGAAGAAGGTAAAAACCTACCCTCTGGTGAATAAACTTTGTTGTCAAGGACTTATATGAAAGTCAGCCGCCTTTACTTCCTAGGACTTTACCTGGTACCCATTTAGACTGTCATCCTGGAAGCCTAGGTCATTTTTTAAGAAAAAACAACTCAGTGTGGATTTGAACCTAAAGCTTCAGGATCCGAGATGAGCTTCTACTTGCTATACCACGAATGCCCATGCCGTGCCCAAATAACTGAATCTTGCATGTTATGTCCAGACAAATTTGTTTGCTTTTTATGTTTACAGAGTAACAGTTCTAATGAGAGACAAGGAAAAGGTGCTAGACTACCGCTTCATGCCAGAACCGAACCTTCCACCACTAGTCATACACAAGAACAGAGCTATTATTCCACCATCCCTGTCTCCGTCACATGCTGTTGTGCTAGAAGAGGTCGAGGCAATGATGACAGAGCTTCCTGATGACAAGAGACGGAGGCTGGAGAAGGATTTCGGAATTACACTAACTACAGCTATAGCTGTTGTGGTGAGACCTCATTGTTCTTCTGCCTTTCAGCTTCTACATCAGAGCCCTCGGGACATTCCCATAAGTGCTCAGTTCCCATCCTCAGCAGCCAGTGAAGAGTTCCAGTTCCTGTGGTGCCAGTAGCAGTTTGATTATATGTCTACCTTAGCTTTTCCCCTGAGTGTAGAATGTTGAACTGATTCTCTTCTACAAAATAAAGTTTGTTCATGAATTCTCCCAGGGAAGCAAAGGCAGTTCCCAACTCACGTCAGAACTGTTGTGTACTTGTTTATGTTTGGTTGAATTTCCCCACCAGAGTCCTGGGTAGCTAGCGTTCTTTGGTTATTTTCTCCGGGTCATGCAGGTGTGTTGGGAAATGAGCAGTGGGACAGTCTGGCTGGTCCTGTACAATGCTGGTGAATTTATGATTGGCAGACCAAATGTGGTCAACATCTTTAGGAGCAAGTGAATTGTGTGAGAGGTCACAAAACCATCATTATGACCTGGAGAGAATGGTACAGCTTGTAGTGAGCAGGGAATCTGGTCGACGCTCTGTATTCAGGAAAAAGGCAAGGCGGACATATAATCAACTACTTCTGGTACCAGGGGAACTGGAACTCTTTGCTGGCTCCTAAAGATGAGAACAGAGCACTTATGGGAAGTCTTGAGGGCTTTGGTATCATTTATTATCTCAACAAGACACAATCACAATGTTCACTGAATGTAGTAGCCAGTCTCATGCCATCTGTCTTTAGTTGAATCTGATGACATACATGGTGGATTCAGTCAGTCAATCAATCAGGAGCCATCTCCTCAAAGAAGGTTGGCTGCAGTGGATCTCCAACACGCTCTATCTCTTATCATGGTTGTTCACTGTTTTATTTTGCTGTAGGTCCATCTCTTGATGTTGTCCTGCCATTTCTATCATTGTCTACCTCTTGCTCTCTTTGCACTTGACCTTTCCATCCAGTATGGTCTTTTTTAAAAGAGTGTTATTTCTTTCAATGCAACCACCATATTTCAGTTGTCCCTTTTCTTTCTATTTCTTTCAGTTATTCACTTTTCATTTGTAGTCACCAAAATCTCTTTATTTGATTGCATTCATCTCCAAAGAATACATTTTCAGTCTCACCAAAATCTCTGTATTTGATTGCATTCGTCTCTATAGAATACGACCTAATCTTCTGTATATGCACATTTCCAGAGACTTATTTAGATTATCGAGTCGCCTGGTAGATTACAGTATTACTGTTCTTTGCTTTCTTTGAGAGCCTAAATAACACTAAAAAAGTCAATCCTCCTCCTGTAGCTCATTGTCCAGTGCTTTATTAATATCCTACCCCAAACAGGGAAAATCCACAGGTCACGGGACAGTCTAAAATTTCAGGGGGTGGTAGATAGGCTGCATGCAGTCGTTGGACCTAGGCTGCACTCTCTTGTGTGACGTAGGTGGGTTAGGGTTAGGGCCAGTTCTAGATGTTTTGGGGTTGTTGAAAGCATGAGAAATCTGGGAAGCCCAGTCTTACAACCTTCTGAAATGTTGGACTGTCCTGTGATGTCATCTGGGGTATGATATTAATAAAGAATCCATTGTCCTTCTCCATCTGATCTTCCTCTTTTGGTTTCCACCTTTATGACTCTGATAAAGGCAGTTGTCACCTGAGGTTCCCATCATCTCCACACACTTGCATATGTCAGTACATAACATTGGGATTGATTGTAGACACCTAGGCACAAGCGGAGCATTGACTGAAAATACATTTGCTATCTTCTCTTCTTCTTCTGCCTTTTTATCCCCCCCCCAATGGAGTATAGGCCCTCAACCAACTCACGCCAAGTCGTTCTATCCTTTGCCATTGCATGGAGCTCTCCCCATCTTTCTAACTTCATTCTCCTGCTCTCTTCTCGTGTTTTTTTGGCCTTCCTTTATTCCTATGCCACTGTGGGTTCCATACTTCTTCTCTTTTTGACTTATCCATGGTTGGTTGGTTTTTGTGGCTATGGTTTTTACAGGATGAGGTAGCCAACCTCAAGCCCAACCCTACCCTTAGTCGCCTCTTACGACATGCCTGGTAGAGTGCAGTGTCACTATTCTTTGCTTCCTGTGAGGGCCCTGGTGACACACGGGCGCATTTGCTATCAGTGCCATCTTATAGAGCAGCAGTTCCCAACCTGTTGGTCGGGACACTGTTTTCCCCAGGGGAAAACACCAGGTGGGAAAACACATATTCATTGAAGTTATGAAGGAAAATGTTTGGGGGTTGCAACAACTTGAGGGAACTTCTTCTTCTTCTTCTTCTTTGCGTTCACCAGCTGTAAACTCTGGCGGAAGGTTCTGGTTGCTCGTCCACTACTGAACTGCAGACCTGCTCCAGAACCTGAGTGTTGCGTGTTCATCAGTTTTACAGATCTCATTCTCTTGAATACAGACTGTTGGTTCCTTGCCTCTCCGGCAGATGCACTCCGACTTCAAAGGAGGCTCCTCAATTAGTCGACTCTTAGGACATTCTTTTGGGGAGGCAGTGGGTTTATTCTTGTTTTCCCCACAATGGGGCCCTGGAACCCACACGAGGGCATGAGGGAACCTGTATTAAAGGGTCGCAGCATTAGGAAGTTTGAGAGCCACTGTTATATAGACACACGGCATATCTATGTACAGGTTAAGACCCCTTGGGCTGTACCTATTATGAAACTCCCAGTACTCCCATGTGGATTCTGTGGCCTCATTATGGAAAAAACAAGAACAGACTCACTGCCTCAACAGTATACATATAATGCATATTTCTTAATTATATCCATAACATGCATTATTGATAACAGGCATTGGTACTCTGAAAAATGAGTGCTTAGAAGGGCCGAATGTCAAACGGGCCTGCCTGCCCAATTTGTAACCCTTCGAAAATAAAGTTCATTCGTTCGTTCGTATACATGTCTTAAGAGTCAACTAACTGGGGGCTTTATTCAAAGTTGGAGTGCATCTGCCTGAGAGGTAAGAAAAAACCCATCTTCATACAGATGAGCCAGGTATTTAAAACAGTTGTGCACACAATACTCAGGTTCTGGAACAACACTAGAGTCCAGAGGTTGACAAACAACCAGAACTTTCTGCCCGAGTTTTCAGCTGGTGAAGGCAAAGAAGAAGAAACCCAGTGTACCAGTTAGTTGAGATGTGGGCATCAACTGCCTTTTACCTATAGTGAAGCAGTTTATGCCTGAACCCGAACCCACCCCATCTGTGTATGATTTCTCCCTAGAGAGCTGATCTGGTGGACCTGCTGGAGACCTTGGTCAAGGAACATAACTGTGACCCTCACACAGCTTGTACACTGCTGTTGAAATATAAATTCTTTCTCACTGACAGCAACCTCCATCTTTCACAGAGGTATGTGACTTATGAACTGCATCAATTGTATTCTTCAGACAGTGTTTGTAGTTGAATGGCAGCACAATTTATGTTATGTAATGTTGTGTTATCACAGTTGACATCAGTAAATATTGGGCATTCTTCTTCTTCTTCGCGTTCACCAGCTGTACACTCTGGCGGAAAGTTCTGGTTGCTCGTCCACTATTGAACTGCAGTCCTGCTCCAGAACCTGAGTGTTGCGTGTGCATCAGTTTTACAGATCTCATTCTCTTGAATACAGACTGTTGGTTCCTTGCCTCTCCGGCAGATGCACTCCGACTTCAAAGGAAGCTCCCCAATTAGTCGACTCTTACGACATGCTTTTGGGGAGGCAGTGGGTCTATTCTTGTTTTCCCCTACAATGGGGCCCTGGAACCCACACGGGGGATATTGGGCATTCCCATGCATGCTGAGTTCTCTGATCTAATGCAGGTCCCTCTAGTTCTTCTTCTTCTTCTTCGTTTTCACCAGCTGTAAACTCTGGTGGAAAGTTCTGGTTGTTCATCCACTTTTGGTCTGCAGTCCTGTTCCTGAATCTGAATGTTGCATGTGCATCCGTTTTACAGATCTGACTCATTTGTATGCAGATTGCTGGTTCCTTGCCTGTCAGGTAAATGCACTCCGACTTTGAAAGAAGCTCCCAATTGTTCAACTCTTACAACATGCTTTTAGGTAGGCAGTCGGCCTATTCTTGTTTTCCCTATGATAGGGCCCTGGAACCCACACGGGGAACCCCTCTAGTAATTGTTGACACAAAATTATTGTTATAATGTCCCCTACATTGACCTTGAAGATGGCATAGACAGCTTTACTTTCAAGTCATGTAACTGGGTTAGCGTCTGAGACTTCATTGTCCACTACAAGCCTAGTCCATTAAGCATTGATACTATCAGTTCTGCCCGTACTTCTGAGGGATTGGCAGATCAAGACAATGTGCCTGTATGAATATGCTAAACTAGAACAAGATCATCACCCATGTATTAATGGAGCTCATAGTGGAAGCAGAAAGTAGACACTGTACCTACCATGCCTGACATAAGGGCCACTAGGAAGTGTTGGCATGTGACTGGCTTCCTCACCCTTTAAAAAATTTTAGCTGCAAAATTAAATTACCATACTTTTTGGTGTATAAGACGCTCCCTTGTATAAGATGTACCTAAACAAAAATTCAAAACATTTTCCGGGAAAAACCACAAATTGAATTATTGCAACCATTTTAATAAATTGTGGACTTTTTCACACATTGCAGGCGCTTCCTTTGTTCATTTGGCAGAAACCATCGTGCTGAGGTCGCCAAAACAAAATTTGCGGAGACCCAAAACAGCGTTCCGTTGACATATAGGGTAGACAAGGAAAAGCTGAACGAAGTGGAAATGTGACTACCATAAGCTGGTTGAGACAGAGCTTTAACAAGTCATTAACATAATGACACTCTCTAGGATAGATGAGGAAAGACCAGACAAGTCTGTTATGGTCGCTTCGTTAAGATGTAGAACAGGGTTATAGAACTAAGTTTACTCAGGAGCCAAAATAGGGATTGTCACATCCTCAGTGTAAAAATGTCATTGCAGTTGATGTTAGAAATGTTCCTGTCTGCCATAATTTCAACATTAAGTATCTGCTGACTAGACCCATCATTGTCTGAGGTGTGTGTATCTGTGTATCTGCTGACTAGACCCATCATTGTCTGAGGTGTGTGTATCTGTGTATCTGCTGACTAGACCCATCATTGTCTGAGGTGTGTGTATCTGTGTATCTGCTGACTAGACCCATCATTGTCTGAGGTGTGTGTATCTGCTGACTAGACCCATCATTGTCTGAGGTGTGTGTATCTGCTGACTAGACCCATCATTTTCTGAGGTGTGTGTATCTGTGTATCTGCTGACTAGACCCATCATTGTCTGAGGTGTGTGTATCTGCTGACTAGACCCATCATTGTCTGAGGTGTGTGTATCTGTGTATCTGCTGACTAGACCCATCATTGTCTCAGGTGTGTGTATCTGTGTATCTGCTGACTAGACCCATCATTGTCTGAGGTGTGTGTATCTGCTGACTAGACCCATCATTGTCTGAGGTGTGTGTATCTGTGTATCTGCTGACTAGACCCATCATTGTCTGAGGTGTGTGTATCTGCTGACTAAACCCATCATTGTCTCAGGTGTGTGTATCTGTGTATCTGCTGACTAGACCCATCATTGTCTGAGGTGTGTGTATCTGCTGACTAGACCCATCATTGTCTGAGGTGTGTGTATCTGCAGACTAAACCCATCATTGTCTGAGGTGAATGTATCTGCTGACATCATTGTCTGAGGTGTGTGTATCTGTGTGTCTGCTCCCCAGCCCTATCAGTCTGGAGGTGCTTGCCGAAGTCGCTGAGATCTTTGGCAGTAAGAACATCAGTGGTGCCTCTCTCATCACAGTAAGTAATATCTCTGCTGCACTGTGAAAGGACTTTCCTCTTTAACGGTGTTACACCTTTTTTTTTTCTTCAGGTCGTGGCCTCCCCTCCTCTTTTCACGTGCCGCCACGCGTCCTTGACTTTGACAAAAAAACTGAGGACGGAAGAAAAAAGAGAGAAACTCCTGGACACTATATAAAAGAACTTGGAGAAAAACATCCGCATAAATTAAAGTGTCAAATAACATAGCATCTTTGGCTTTTTGCTAATTATTTGTTTTTAAATAAATAGTTTAAAAAAAAATTTCAGTTCGTAATACAATTGGAAAACAAAATAGTTAGTGTAACATATTGTTAAGTACAAGTGCACTAAGTTGCATAAGTGCTTGATCCGTGTGTGGAAGGGGGAGGGCGGCATTGTGATGAAAACAAGAATAGACCTTCTGCCTCCCCAACAAGCATGTTGTGGGCTTCCTTCGAAGTTGGAGCACATCTACCTAACTGTAAGGCAAGGAACCAATAGTCTGCATATAAATAAGCCTCATGTGTAAAATGAATGTGCTTGCAACACACAGGTTCTAGAATAAGACTAAAGTCCGCAGGTGGGTGAACACAAAAACTTTCTGTCAGTTTACAACTGGTGAACGTGAAAAGAAGAAGATAATTGCTTTACCCCCTTCCCCCACTTCAAGATAACCCCCCCTCCCCCCAACCTCCCTTTTCCAACCAAATCTCACACCAGAGGTGAAATACCACTACTGTATAATGTTACTTCTCCCTTTTCTTCCCTGGCTTATAGAGAAACCTTATTGTTGGCGTGTTCATGTTTGCTGATCATCGTAAATTCACCACAGGCATCAGCAGATGCAGACAGTAAATGTTGACGTTTCAAGTTCAGTTAAAGCCAGAGATTAAGTTCCTCCTCCTCATAGCACAAAGCCTGGGCAGTATTGTAAAGACCAGGTGCTGCCGACATAGCATGGTCTCATTCCCAGATGTTGGCATCTTTCTTTCCTAGTTTTCAGGTTAAGGAACTTTTCTGCTTGTTTTAGTATCCTGGTGTCTCTGCATTCTGTCATTGTTTGGGTAATCGCCATCTTCTCCGTCACATCTATAGGTGTTGATTTTATCCTGCCTGTTATGACCCTGGGTACTTGATTTTGCACCTTGTCTAATAAGTGTCTAAATAATGATGCTGGTAGGCACCAGTGTCCACTAAAGAAGTGCTGAAAAAAAAAAGGATGCCTTAAAAACAGGTGCCGGTACTGTGTACCATCAGGAAAAAACCCTCATCACATCACCTTTTGAATGCTTACAGGCCTCTAGAAATGACGGTGTAACAAAAGACTTTTACTTTTTTCTTTCTAAATTTGTTAGCTGGGACTGGCCTAGCAAGTTGGCAGTGAATTTATTCAAAGAAAGGGAAGAAAACTACATAGTCTTTCACACACACACACACACATTTCTCATGATCTGTGCTTGTTTTTTCAGTTGTTCACAGAACTAGCCACATCCCAGCATTCTTGTCGAGAAATCATGGATGGACATAACCTCTGGGCTGTCAGAGACACTGCTGTTATAACAGCCGTCATCGATGAGGTCTTCTCCAGAAATCCAAAAGTGGTGAGTATTCCTCTTTATCTATGCCTTCACCGGCTGTAAACTTTAACAGAAAGTTCTGGTTGTTCGTCCAGTTCTGGACTTCAGTCTGGTTCCAGTATGTGAGTTTTGCACATACATCCATTTTACGGATCTTACCTATTTATACACTTTGAAAAAAACTCCTAATTAATCAATTCTGATGACCTGCTTGTTTGGGACAGTGGGTCTGTTTTTGTTGGGAATGGGGTCCTGGAACCCACGCTGAAGGGATTAGAGCTTCATGGAATGAATGTTTTTTCTCATAATGTTTAGCATCATCTCTGATCTCTGCTTGTTTCCCTGACACTTTTCAGTGCCAGTCGTTACCTGTGAATTCATTTCCAGTGTTAAAGTATTAGACAGCCATTATAGTGTAGCACAGCGGTTCTCAGCCTGTGGGTTGCGACCCTTTTATGAGTCGAACAACCCTTTCACAGGGGTCGCCAAGGACCATAGGAAAACACATATTCACTGAAATTATGAAGTAGCAACGAAAATAATTGTATGGTTTAGGTCGCCACAACATGAGGAACTGTATTAAAGGGTCGCCACAACATGAGGAACTGTATTAAAGGGTTGCCACAACATGAGGAACTGTATTAAAGGGTCGCCACAACACAAGGAACTGTATTAAAGGGTCGCCACAACAACGAGGAACTGTGTTAAAGGGTCGCCACAACACAAGGAACTGTATTAAAGGGTCGCCACAACACAAGGAACTGTGTTAAAGGGTCGCCACAACATGAGGAACTGTATTAAAGGGTCGCCACAACACAAGGAACTGTATTAATAGGTCGCCACAACAACGAGGAACTGTGTTGAAGGGTCGCCACAACACAAGGAACTGTATTAAAGGGTCGCCACAACACAAGGAACTGTATTAAAGGGTCGCCACAACACAAGGAACTGTATTAATAGGTCGCCACAACAACGAGGAACTGTGTTGAAGGGTCGCCACAACACAAGGAACTGTATTAAAGGGTCGCCACAACACAAGGAACTGTATTAAAGGGTCGTCACAACACAAGGAACTGTATTAAAGGGTCGCCACAACACAAGGAACTGTATTAAAGGGTCGCCACAACACAAGGAACTGTATTAAAGGGTCGCCACAACACAAGGAACTGTATTAAAGGGTCGCCACAACATGAGGAACTGTATTAAAGGGTCGCCACAACATGAGGAACTGTATTAAAGGGTCGCCACAACACAAGGAACTGTATTAAAGGGTCGCCACAACACAAGGAACTGTATTAAAGGGTCGCCACAACACAAGGAACTGTATGAAAGGGTCGCCACAACATGAGGAACTGTATTAAAGGGTCGCCACAACATGAGGAACTGTATTAAAGGGTCGCCACAACATGAGGAACTGTATTAAAGGGTCGCCACAACATGAGGAACTGTATTAAAGGGTCGCCACAACATGAGGAACTGTATTAAAGGGTGGCCACAACACTAGGAACTGTATTAATAGGTCGCCACAACATGAGGAACTGTATTAAAGGGTCGCCACAACAACGAGGAACTGTGTTAAAGGGTTGGGGCATTAGGAAGGTTGAGAACCCCTGGTGTAGCGGCTAGACACAAGCTGATCTGAATGTCCGGTTGAAATTCAAATGGAGCCTGACTTTTTTTTTCAGCAATGATCTTTGCTTCTGGTCGAGCCCGCATAAAATAAGTACCAAGTAAAGTACTGGGAAGTAAAAGCGGCTGTCGTGATGTTTACAATGTCACCTCCCAACTACTGATTGGTCTATAAAATATGGGTCTAGCCCTATATGCCTAATATGCCTGTAAGGTTCTTTTCTTTATGGTTAAAATGTGTAGTGAGTTTTCCCAGCTTTCTTCAAAAACAAATGTTCTGGTTTTCCTGCAGATTAAAGCCTACAAAAAAGGCAAAACTAACCAGCTGGACATTCTGCATACCAAAGTTCTCAACAAGTTGGCTGGGAAAGTGGATCCTTCTCTTGTACTACAGATGATTGCAGACAGACTCAAGTGAGAGATCACAGTAGTTTCAAGACAGACTCAAGTGAGAGATCACAGTAGTTTCAAGACAGACTCAAGTGAGAGATCACAGCAGTTTCAAGACAGACTCAAGTGAGAGATCACAGCAGTTTGAAGACAGACTCAAGTGACAGATCACAGCAGTTTGAAGACAGACTCAAGTGACAGATCACAGCAGTTTGAAGACAGACTCGAGTGAAAGATCACAGCAGTTTGAAGACAGGCTCAAGTGAGAGATCACAGCATTTTGAAGACAGACTCAAGTGAAAGATCACAGCAGTTTGAAGACAGACTCAAGTGAGAGATCATAGTGGTTTGAAGACAGACTCAAGTGACAGATCACAGCAGTTTGAAGACAGACTCAAGTGAAAGATCACAGCAGTTTGAAGACAGACTCAAGTGATAGATCACAGCAGTTTGAAGACAGACTCAAGTGAAAGATCACAGCAGTTTGAAGACAGACTCAAGTGACAGATCACAGCAGTTTGAAGATGGACTGAAGTGACGGATCACAGCAGTTTGAAGACAGACTCAGGTGAAAGATCACAGCAGTTTGAAGATGGACTCAAGTGACAGATCACAGCAGTTTGAAGACAGACTCAAGTGAAAGATCACAGCAGTTTGAAGACAGACTCAAGTGAAAGATCACAGCAGTTTGAAGACAGACTCAAGTGAAAGATCACAGCAGTTTGAAGACAGACTCAAGTGAAAGATCACAGCAGTTTGAAGACAGACTCAAGTGAGAGATCACAGCACTTTGAAGACAGACTCAAGTGAAAGATCACAGGAGTTTGAAGACAGACTCAAGTGCCAGATCACAGCAGTTTGAAGACAGACTCATGTGAAAGATCACAGCAGTTTGAAGACAGACTCAAGTGAGAGATCATAGTGGTTTGATGACTGATGTGACTTTAAATGTTGCCATCCCACCAGGGTTGTTTACAAAGTTTACTCAGGGGCCAGAATGTTGAACTCTATCTAGCAGTGATGGTTTCATAAGTAAAAACACAATATATAAAATCGTCATGGACCTTAGCCCTGGCCCCTGAAGATCTTGTAGCTGGCAGTGGTCTGGTCTGGCAGTGGTCTGGTCTGGCAGTGGTCTGGTCAGACTCCTAATCCACCTTGCCTTCTGTGTCCTTCTCCTCTTTTGTAGTATGTCATCAAACAGCGTTCTATTTGAGTGGACACACCATTTGAATTGCTTTCTTTGTATGCAATTTAGAATGGGTTCTGTGCTTTTTCCTCATTCCTGATGTTACCTCTTCTGGTCACTCCTACAGCCCTGCTCAGGCATCTCATTTCTGTGGTTACTAATTTTCTTTCATAGTTTGTTTTGAGTGACCATGTCTGGCCGTGGTAGCATAGAGTGAGAATTAAAATGCTTTGTCTGAGATGTTTCTTTGTGCGACCAGGAGTGTCTTATGCTGTTAAAGGGGGAGGGGAAAGAAAGTTAGTGAAAAAGGTGGAGCTGGGTGGGTTAATGTAACAACCGGATGTGGCAGAATGAAACAGATATAATGTAAGTAGAAACCAACAAACGTACATTCAACCTAATGCCCCATGTGGGACAAATTTTTCGTTATTTCGAAGCCCCACCCTGGTTGTTGCCAGGGGCCCGAATACAACCTAATGGTTTAACATGGTTTCTGGGACCTCTCCAGGGGTAATCCTCATCCGAATGGTGGCACCTTGTGTCACCTGGTGTTTATCGCTCAGTGTGATGTTCTAGTGGGGTAAAAAGTCAATCAGTCAACAAACTTATGTTGAGTTGCCAGGTACTGAATGGGTTTAGAAGTGAAAAAACAGAATAATAAATGCCTTCTCTTGGCAGCGTAGTTCAGTTCTTATGAATGTGCTTGACTTCTGTAGCTGATCTAGAGACAATCTGAGTAAGCTGTTTAACTGTTAGAGATGCCCGGCTCGCTGGCGTAATTAGCTAAACAGGTTTGCGTGGTGACCGGGTGACGAACTCCTTGTGATCCGGTGGTAGGCAGAAAAGCCACATTTCTCCCAGATTTACTGTATTTATTATGGAATAAGGCCGAATGGTTGCGATACCCATAATACCGAGCCCAAGGGTTAACAACTAATGGCTTCTGGATACTAAGTTAGAGATGGCTGTCACTTCTTAAGTCAACCAGAATTACAACACATTCAATTTTAAGTACAATATGTTGTGACCACCAGACATATCTGTGGGAAAAAAAGACAGAGGAAGACAATGCCAGAAGATCCTTGACTGCCTTTTGTCATGGCATGGAGCAGTGTCAGCACACGAATTGATACACAGTTGAGGATTGCAGATTGTAAAAAGACGATTGCCCACGCCAGTCAGCAAGGCACTTGTTGATGATGACACTAGATTGAGTAAACTGAAATATGGTTGTGTATTAGAATAAATTGTGGCTTATGTGAATGAAAATTTAAACGCATCACTTGTTTAGCATTTTGTGTTAGTTTGAGTAAATGACGGCTGTAAGCAGTTTGTTGAACTAAATTGTACTGGGAGGGCTAACCTAAAAAAAGAAAGGCTTGATTAAATTAGATGTGTCGGCGGAAAGGTGCATATATCACAGCTGTATTGTAAACAGTCACAAAGCAGTAATGTCACTCAGACAAATGGTGATGAAGAACTAAACTGTTATCATTTGAGTAAATGAGCTGTTTTCTTGAAATAAATACTAAGTTGATTAAAGCCAGTAGTTTGTTGAAGACAGTAGTTTGTTGATTGAATGAGAATTTAAACTGTGATTGTTTGTTAAAAAAAATGTAGTTGAAAACTAATACCTAGCAGATGCATGAATTCCACAGTATGAACCTCCAAGAAACCCATCAGCTTTCACAGGGTTTGATTGACATGATGTCTTTGAAAAGTGCTTACTATATGTATATATATATATATACCTATATATACCACAGCTCTGGTACTGGCTTAACTGTAGAGTGTGTAGACATGATGTGTATGATTGTGTTTACGGTAAATTTTGTTTAGATATTATTGGTGCAGACAAAAATAAATTTTTTTTTTCAAGATTCTTACAGGGCAAAATGATAACAGTTAACACAGCTTGAGAGATGGCCATTGAAGCAATATGCTAGAGATGGGAAGGTAAAGACTAAGTATGACTGTGAGCTGATATTGTATCTCAGGAAGGAGGACTGACTGAATATGTCTGGGAGAAGGATGCTGTATCTCAGGGAAGAAGAAGATTGACTGACTGAATATGTCTGGTAGAAGGATGTATCTCAGGGAAGAAGACTGACTGAATATATCTGGGAGAAGGATGTTGTATCTCAGGGAAGAGGACTGACTGACTGAATATGTCTGGTAGAAGGATGTTGCATCTCAGGGAAGAGGAATGACTGACTGAATATGTCTGGTAGAAGGATGTTGTATCTCAGGGAAGAGGAATGACTGACTGAATATGTCTGGTAGAAGGATGTTGTATCTCAGGGAAGAGGAATGACTGACTGAATATGTCTATAGAAGGAAGTTGTATCTAAGGGAAAAGGACTGACTGACTGAATATGTCTGGGAGAAGGATGTTGTATCTCAGGGAAGAGGAATGACTGACTGAATATGTCTGGTAGAAGGATGTTGTATGTCAGGGAAGAGGACTGACTGAATATTTATGGGAGAAGAATGTTGTATCTCAGGGAAGAGATGTTGTATCTCAGGGAAGAGGACTGACTGAATATTTCAGTGAGAAAGATGTATCTCAGGGTAGAAGAGGAGGACTGACTGAATATGTGAGGGTGAAGAATGTTGTATCTCAGGGTAGAAGAGGGTAGACTGACTGAATATTTTTTGGAGGAAGATATTATATCTCAGGGTAGAAGAGGACAGACTGAATATGTCTGGGAGGAGGATGTTACATCTCAGGGAAGAAGAGGACAGACTGAATATGTCTGGGAGGAGGATGTTACATCTCAGGGAAGAAGAAAAAGAGGTTTTTACATCTCAAGCTTAGAGAGATAAGACGGAATAAGCTAGAAGAGGATGTACGAAACAAAACTAAGGCAGCTGTGTTACCCCTCAGACTGGAAGGTGGAAGACAATCAACAATGAACAGAAACAAGAAATGCACACACCAACCTCTCAGCCAGCAAACATTTTATTTTCTCTAAAAATAAATCCATCACTTTGTAACACTTTAACCAAAATGAATTTTTAACTGTGAACAGATTGACTATGCAGGATACATCAAAAATACACTTACTTCAATAACACAGTCACAAACAAATGGTAAACAAGGAATCTCTTTGAAGCTAAAAGGTAATGTGAACAAGTAGAAGTCACAGAAAAAGTATGTTAAGGCTCTTAACATTTATACATTAGGCAGAGGCTCTAAATTATATCAATTTTACCGTAGACAGGCTCTAATTATGTAACTTTTACAGTAGGTTAAGGCTCTAATTTATATAACTTTTACAGTAGGTTGAGGCTCTTAATTATGTACCTATTAAAATAGACTGATGCTTCAAATTGTGTAACTTTTACAGTAGATTGAATCTAAATTATGTAACTTTTACAGTAGGCTGAAGCTCTAAATTATTAACTTTTACAGTAGGTTGAGGCTCTAAATTATGTAACTTTTACGGTAGGATGAGGCTTTAAATTATGTAACTTTGAAAGTAGGTTGAGGCTCTAAATTATGTAATTTTTACAGCAGATTGAGGATCTAAATTATGTAACATTTACAGAAATTAAGGCCATACATTCTGTAACATTTACGGCAGGTTAAGACTCCAAATTATGTAACTTTTACAGTAGACAGGCTCTAAATATGTAACTTTTACAGTAGGGTGAGGCTCTAAAGTATGTAACTTTTACAGCAGACTTAAGCTCTAAATAATGGGAGATTATACTTGGGCACTGCTACTGTCTTTTGCTGTAAATTATTTTATTGTTCGGTATTAATTACTTGAAATATTTATCTTTTTTTTTTAAAGATGTTTATACAGGCACAACTGGTTGACTGAAACTCTAGGGCAGACCACCACTGTCATGGCAACATTTGCTTTTTTCCTACCTGTTATTCCCTCCAATGTTACATAAACCTTCAACCAACTTTCACCGAGTCGCACTTTCCTTTGCTGCCATGTGCATCTGGCCGATGTCCTCCCAAGCTTTCTAACTTCACTTATTAGCTTCCTTCTCCACTAGGTTTTTTTTTTTTGGTGTGCTTTTATTATTCTGATCCTGGAGGTTCCAGTGCAAAGACATTCTAGTTACACTGTTATCTAGTTCGCTTACGTGTTCTCTATCTAATGCCTATAGATAAAATGTGTTGAGAGTGTATACATATATCGGTCAGACTCTTTGTAATAATTTTGGAAATCCTTGCTGAGGTCTGATATAAAATTAATAGCCTGGTGTAAAAAGATGTGATGTTATCAATGTTCTTTCTTCTTGTGTTGTCTCACTGATACCTCGTTGAAGTCCAGTGCCATGGTTTTCTGTAGTAGTCTTGCGATTCTCGGGTGGCTTGGGGGGTGAATTGGTTGTGAATCTTTTTTGCAGGTTTCATATTGCCATTTATCCGTACTTTCTGGTCTTCCTCTCGCATTCCTCCCACATGTTCTGCTGTTAACAAAAAAATCGCATATGCAGTTTGGCTTGGCTGCATTCTTTTTAGATAATTGAACCATTACATTGTTTGTCTCTCAATATAATCCAGACATAGTCTTATTCCAACTTTCTCTTTTAATGCTGGTATTCGTAACCCTGTCTCTTCTTGTGTTGTTCTATTTAGTGTTGAATGATTTGAGTTGGCAGATAGTGGAGAGCCTTTGATGCCAACCTGGCTATACAAGGTCTGGGAGTTGGACCGGGTCAAGCATGTCAAGGCTGTTTTAAAGGTGAAGAGAGGACCTTTAACCTTCAAGTATTTTTGTGGGATTAGTCAGTATATGTGATTAGGAATGGGTGATGCATCTGTGGACAGCATATATGGGAATGCCTCATGTGCAGTAATGTGGACGATGATACAAGCCATGCATGTTGACAGTACATAAGGTTCACAACACATCATCCTGGATGTGCTCCAACTCCTCAGTCTCTACAGGATGGTTGCCAAATTAATTTGCCAAAGAACTGAATCAAGGCGGCAGTGATTACTTTCATAAAGCTAACACTGACTTTGATAAAGTCCCTACTGCTCTTGTGCATATACTGAAATTATGCAACAAACCCACCCACGCTAGACTACAGGTTACTTCGATAACTGTTCTGTCGCACACCAATCATCAATTTCCACATCTGCCGTTAAGTGTTGTGGGGTGGGGGGAGGAACAGTCTGCGATCCATTGCTTGGTGGGCAGCAATGGCTACTGTCATTCTCTATCCGTGTAGAAAATCTTTAATGACAACAATCCATCTTCTCCTAGGGCGGCCTTTAGCTTTCACTTCACATCTTTTCATGTGTAGTGCCTGCTTGGTAGTGTACACCAATATACCTGGCTAATATACAGCTGCACAGGCGTTCCCAGACGTGTAGCTGTTGGATTCTCATCACTCAGATAGTGATCTCACAGACTGCGGATCTGAAGGATTAATTTCTTCTTTTCTTACTGTTTTTTTTCCCCCTTCTAAACAACTCAAATGTTGAAGTCAGTCATGCATCACCACATTTGGGCATTCATTCAGTGGTGAAGTATTAAAGGTTTTGGCCACTCAAGCAACTGATAACACAGAGCTGCTCCTCTTTGGTGCATGTCATATAGGACAGCCATTTTTCAAATCTGTAAACATTATGTGCCCAATGGAACCTCATACAGCACAGACACTAGTGGCATGTGTGTAGCAGACACACAAGAAATTCAAGCGTGATGACACACCCCAAGGAATAACTGGAAACCAATCCAACCAACATAAAATGATAGAAAAACTAGAAATCAAGACAGAGAAACGAAGCCGCAATAAAACCACCACTCATCCTAGGAGCTGGTTGTAATTAGGCAATAATTCTTTTTTTAAACGACTACCGATTACTGATTCAACTGGCAGCCTGTGGGTCAGGTCTGGTCCGTGGAGGCCTAGCGAGTGGCCTGCGGGTCATTGCCTATTTTATTGCATTAAAAAATTGTCTAAGCTGGAGCTCAAGCCTCTGATGATTGAAATATTTTTTTAAACTTTGGCTTTTGGGTAAACTCAGTGGAGTAGCCCCGACCCACACCATGATTCTCAGATTTCAGGACAGTGTCTTCCCTGTGTGGGTTCTGGGACCCCGTTGTGGTGATTCAAGGGGGAACAGACCCACTACTTCCCTAACAAGTATGTTGCAAAGGTAAACTAATTAGGAATCTCCTTTAAAGTGGGCATGCATCTGCCTGAGAGGCAGGGAACCAACAGTCTGCATTAAAACAAGCCAGATGTGTAAGATTAATATGCACGCAAAACTCAGGTTCTTAAACAATACCTATGTCCAGAAGTCGAAGATGAACAAGCAGAACTTTCTTCTCTTAGATTTTACTGTCAGTAAACACAAAGAAGGTCTACTCTATAATTCTAAGATTTCATTACTGTTCATGTCAGCATCCCTTACAACCTGCCAGACACTGAATAATCACAGCAACAGCACTACCAACTGTCATTATGATGAAATGGCAGCATCCCCTACAACCTGCCAGACACTGAGTAATCACAACAACAGCACTACCAACTGTCATTATGATGAAATGGCAGCATCCCTTACAACCTGCCAGACACTGAGTAATCACAGCAACAGCACTACCAGCTGTCATTATGATGAAATGGCAGCATCCCCTACAACCTGCAAGACATTGAGTAATCACAACAACAGCACTACCAACTGTCATTATGATGAAATGGCAACATCCCTTACAACCTGCCAGACACTGAGTAATCACAACAACAGCACTACCAACTGTCATTATGATGAAATGGCAGCATCCCCTACAACCTGCAAGACACTGAGTAATCACAACAACAGCACTACCAACTGTCATTATGATGAAATGGCAGCATCCCCTACAACCTGCAAGACATTGAGTGATCACAACAACAGCACTACCAACTGTCATTATGATGAAATGGCAGCATCCCTTACAACCTGACAGACATTGAGTAATCACAGCAACAGCACTACCAACTGTCATTATGATGAAATGGCAGCATCCCTTACAACCTGCCAGACATTGAGTAATCACAACAACAGCACTACCAACTGTCATTATGATGAAATGGCAGCATCCCTTACAACCTGACAGACACTGAGTAATCACAGCAACAGCACTACCAACTGTCATTATGATGAAATGGCAGCATCCCTTACAACCTGCCAGACATTGAGTAATCACAACAACAGCACTACCAACTGTCATTATGATGAAATGGCAGCATCCCTTACAACCTGCCAGACATTGAGTAATCACAACAACAGCACTACCAACTGTCATTATGATGAAATGGCAGCATCCCCTACAACCTGCAAGACATTGAGTAATCACAGCAACAGTATTACCAACTGTCATGGTGTTTGTTTCACATGCTGAATGATTTAATTTCCCGCCCCCCCCCCCCCCCCCCCCCCACCCCTTTTTTGTAAAATCATTATCATCATCTAGTGCCTTGATGACTGGCATAGGTGATCATGCCTCTCCACAATCTGCGATCTGCTACTACGTGTATCAGTTTGTGTGTTAACACACCTCCATGCCATGACAAAAGACTGTCAAGAATCTTCTCATAACATGACCTCAGAAAATGATGATTGTCTCTTTCTGAAGTTTGTGATAAGTTGTCATCGAGCCCTTATCTCATTCAAAACATCTGGGTTGCTCTTTTTAGCTGTCTAAGGAATTCTAAACATTCTTCTATACGACCAAATCTCCCCCTTTTATACTAAAAGGAAACTAATTTTTCATTTATGAAGTATCAGTATGACTGAGATTATTTATAGTTTACCCTCAGGATACAAGTGTATGTGGGGGAGGAGGAGGAGGAGGAGAGGTGTCCCCAGAATACAAGGTGAAATCCAGGATTTCAGCTGTAAAGATGAGAACTCTTGGCATTATCTGACAGCATCTCGACAACTTTTAAATGGATTAGGTCACATTAGCTTTGCTGAAGAAAGACCTGAGTCAGTCAACATGGCACTTGGTGATGATCGACTGCAGCATCATGGTCAGATGTAACCCCATTTCCGCTGCGGGCAAAAACAAAAACAATGCCACACATTTCTTAGGTCAATGAAACATAAAAAGGTAATTCTTTTTCTCGATTTTTGAAAAGGGCTGGAAACAATTATTTACAATAATTTTTATGGGAAAAAAAAAAGTTTAAGGATACGAGTTATTCACTCAGTCATTGAACTAATTAATATCCTGAGGTTCCGCTATACGCTGAGGAGAAACGTTAAAGAAAACAACAACCAACAGCAGATTTGATATTTACACTTGTGTCAGTCAGCACGGACGTGCTGGTCCAACTTTATTTAAAATAATAATCCTTTTAAAAAAATACCATAAGAAAAGAATACTAAAGTAAAACAAACAATTCATCATTAACAAACAAATGACTTCAGCTGGCTGAGACAAACCAGCAAGTCTAAGAGAAACATTACAATGAACACGGAAGAGGCATTGTAACAGCTCCATTAGAAATCAAAAAAGTAGTTGTCCACGTTTCATCTGTTCAACAATATCTTGCTTCTGGCCACACAGTCACCGGCATTCAGCATGCCCAATCTGGCCACACAGTCACCGGCATTCAGCATGCCCAATCTGGAGACAAAGACACACATTTCAGAACATGTGTAAGCACAGTCGGAGTTATGCTTGTAATGACCTTGGTGACATGTTTATTTTTCCTGTGTATGGACATTTGTGGGACACCCTGTGTGTTTATACAAGTGATGAGGATGATCTAATGCCTGTGTCTAAGTAGCTATTGGCAGTCTATGTTCGACATCGATGTTTAGGAGGGTAGGTAATCAGGCTATCCCAGTTCAAACTGGGTCAATCCTTAAGTGCTACGTTCTCATACCAACAAAAAAAACCTGGCACAGTCTACAGTCTCAGCAAAGTCAACAGCACACACACGAACATTTAATACATAAGGCAGCTGCGAGAAATACCGACACAAACAGTCGGACAGAAGAAATCCCAAGTACTAAACAGCGGATACGTAACAGCCAACCTCCATTGTGAAGGCCGCCCAATATTTCCGCTGCAATTTTTTTTTTGGGGGGGGGGGGGGGGGGGGGGGGGGGGGTAGGGGGAGATAAGGATGATAGTTTTGATACCGGGCAGAAGATACTGCTGATCCATTTCTGCCAACCCCAGATGTGAAGATGGCAACTCATCTAACACTAACTCAGGTAACAGAACAATGACAAATGTTGACATGGAACATCAAAACATCAATCAGGGACAAGATTTCCTATATGGGTTCCGGGGCCCCTCTGTAGGGAAAACAAGAACAGACCCACTGCCTCCCCAACAAGCATGTCCTAAGAGTCAACTAATTAGGGGCTTCCTTCAAAGTCAGATTTGTAAACTAGATGTGCACGCACACACTCAGGTTCTGAAACAAGACTAAAGTCTAGAGATGAACAAACAACCAGAACTTTCGGCTGCAGTTTACAGCTAGTAACTGCGAAGATGAAGACAAAGAGACATGATGCTCAAAATAACTTCCCGCTTTGAAGACTTGGTGACCACCCTAAACTTGATAGTAAAACTAGCAAGACGCAGAAGTACCTGACTGCTTGGTGGGGGTTCAAGCTTTTCGGTGTTTATAAGAACTGCCTGAACTCAAAATTTCTTGTTTTCCTCTAATTATTTTAGAGTAGAGTTGTTAGATAATTAATAAGATGTGTTTCTTTTTTAATACAACTGTGGGAAAAGGTTACATTTTAAGATTTCTACAGAGCGAAAGGGTTAATAAAATGCAGACAAGTACCTGTCTGATCATGCAGGATGAAGTGTCACAATGTTCTGGCGACACACTTTCATGTTTAGCTGTCGGAGTGCTTTCTGTGCCTCGTCAGATGATCCAAATCCAACGACTGCATTGCCTGTTGGTTTGCCATCACTTGAATAATGAAGCCGGATGGACTCTCCAATCGGCCTCAAGCCCTGGAAAAAGGTTAGAATCTCTGCAATGGTAATGTCTGGTGGGAAATTCTGGCAACGCACATAGTACCAGCTTTTGTTAAGGACACCGGGAGGGATGGATTTGCTGCCTCCAGGGGCAACAGGAGCTCCTTGGGCTGGTGCTGAAGGACTTGGCCCTGATCCAGGTGTGTTTGGCTTCTGTCCTTGAGAATTTTGGCCAGCCGGCGGTCCTTGCTGCGGAGTCTGAGGTGCTTGCTGCTTCTCGCCAGACTGGGCAGGGTTCTGGTTCTGGGGTTTGTGCTGGTCATCCGGAGTTTGGCCCTGTCCAGACTGCTGCACTGGTACCCCTCTGGCGTTGTCTAGTCTTTCCACCATTTCCTTCTTTCCTATCGGCTTCACAGCAACAATGTGACGCCCCAGTGACGTCTTGTCTTTCTTGATAGCCTTCTCAAAGTCAGACTTGAACTTGAACTCTACAAAACCCTCGCCCAAGGGTTTGCCTCTGCTGTCGTGGGCGATGTTGATGCCTCTCATAGCAATCTGACAATCTGAGAAAAACTCACGAATATCTTGGGGTGTCGCCAAGAGTGGCAGGCCCTGGATGTGGACACATACAGTCTCTGAGCTATCTGACGGAGTTGTGGCCCTGTTCTGATTCCCCTGCCCGGGAGAAGTGGCTGCAGGCGGCTGCTGAGGCCCCATCCCTGGTCTGGGTCCCATTAATGGAGGCCGAGGCTGACCTGGGGGTCTTGGTTGTTGACCCTGGGGTCGGGGCATTTGACCAGGAGGTCCAGCAAGTCGTTGCGGCGGACCCTGAGGTCGTGGTGGCTGACCCTGTAGTCGTGGTGGCGGACCTTGAGCCCTAGGGGGCTGTCCTGGGAGTCCTGGCTGCATCATTCTCGGGCCTGTTGCATTACGCAAAGCTGCTCGCTGAAGCATTTCAAGCTGCTTCTGTTTCAAAGCATCAGCCTCCTCAGCCTTGCCAGGAAACACTCTGACAGCTACTGTGCCCAGTAAAGAGCCGTCCTTTGTCAGGGCTTTCTTGTAATCAAAGTCAGTTTTAAACTCCACAATTCCATTGCCAGTGGCGACACCAGTCTGGTCATATTCAATATAAACTGCCTCATTATTGTTCTCAACGGTCAGTCCCCTAAAAAACTGAACAATGTCCTGTTTTGTGATATTCAAAGGCAGATTTTTTAGCTGTGTAATGTATCGCAGTTTCTCGACCTTTTCTGATTTCTGACCCTCTGCAGCAGCAGGTGCTGTGGTATCTTTCTTGTTTGCTGGTGAAGAATCTCCTGCTGCAGAGAACTCTTCGTCCGTGCACAAGGATATTGAAACGATTTTGCCATACAACCTTTCTCCATGCCTTCGAAAGGCCCTTGAGGCATCTTCATGATGGCGGAACTGCAGAAAAGCCTCCCCTGCGGGCTTGCCCTGTTTGTCATTTATCATTTTTAACCCATCAAAGGGCACATCCAGGGGCTGCAGGAACTTTTTAATATCCTTGTAGGCTGCGGTTATTGGTAAGTTTCTCAAGTGGATGCATCGCTTCTTGGGCTCATTCTTTGTCTGTCCATCAGACTTGGACACTTCGCTATCTTGCTTGTTTGATGAGGAACGTTCTCGGCTTCTACGCCCATCATTGTCTCGACCCCCTCTCTCACGAGATCGCGACCTCCTTCTGTCACTGCGATCCCTCTCATACTTGTATCTTGATCTCTCTCTTTCTCCAGACCGCCTATCCTCCCTGTCCCTGCCCCGCCTGTCAGAAGACCGGTTATCTCTGTCTCTGTCGTCACTTCTTCTTGCTGATCGGTTGTCTAGATCTCTTTTAAATGCATCTGCTGCAACCTCCTTTTTCTCCGGTTCTGGTTTTGCAATTACTGGCCTTTCTATGACAGGAGCATCTCCCAGAAGGCCTTTCCCACTTCCTGGCTTCACAGAAAAATCTGGAATTTTATCTCCAAACCCTGGTCTCAGTGGTGGGCCATCAGGGCGACCTCCCACATTTCTGGCATCCACATCCATGCTCATTCTGCCGTCTGGACCAGAATCTTCAAATCGCCTATCCATATCCAGACCTCGACCTCGTCCAAATGGTGGACCAGGCCGGCCCCTGTTGAAGAAAGGCTCACCTCTGCCACGAGGTGGACGTTCAAACATGCCACCCCTGGCAGCAGGTCCTGGAAAACGATTGTCATAATCAAGAGGTTCATCGAATTCCTCGTCTTCCTCTACGTCTCCAGGACCTGGTCTTCCACGAGCAAGTGATCCATGTCCGTAGTCAAAGCTATTTTCTTCCATTAAACTGGGGATTCCTGGTCCCCTTCTGCCTTCAACACCAGGCCCACCTCTTCCATCAAACCCTCGACCTCTCATTCCATCCATCCCTCTACCTCTCATTCCCTCAATTCCACGGCCTCGCATGCCCTCCCCTGGATGGCCCCTTCCTTCCATAAGAGGTGCTCTAAATCCTTCCATCCCAGGTCCCCTTCTTCCATCAACATCAAAATGAGGCCTGGCTCCTCCTCTACCTTCAAGCAAGGGAGGTCTTCTTCCTTCTAACGGCCCTCCTCTTCCAGGGATATGATCTCGCCCACCTCTTTGATCCATATCCATAGGTTCATCCAAGCCAGCATCTTCAGGAGGCACGCCAGCAAAGTCAGCTTTCTCAGCTATAGGTGGCCGCGGCCCCACGGGTCGGGGGTAGGCATCACCTTCTTCCTGCCAGTCGTCAAGCTGCTGCTCACGATCCCAGCGGGACACACGTGCACGTCGTTCACCCAATGCTGCAGGAGGAGCTCTGAAGTCTTCTTTCCCCTCCTCACCTCTAAATGGCCGTTCTGGAGGAAACCTGGGACCTGGGGGGAAGCGTCTGGGCTCCTCGCCTTCTTCAAAGTCTCGGAACCCGGGACGATGGTCTGGCCTGCCGCCATGTGGAAATCTATCATCCATTCCACGACGGCCTCTCCCATAAGGATCCCGAGATCTCGGCTCTTCCTCCCTATCTCTAAACTGGCTATCATCAGGAGCAAAGGAATTATCTGCAGGTCGTCTTCCTGGAAATTCATCAGGCCGCATCCTGTCTGGATTCATACCAATTCTTTCGTCAGGTGGAAATCTGCCTTCTTCTGCAGGAAACCTGCGAGCACCGGGTCCTGGAGGGAACCTTCTCTCATCCATCATATGCCGTCTTTCATCAGGCAAGAAACCTCTACCTGGGGGAAACTTCCTATCTCCTTCAGGAAAGCGATCACCTTCTGCGGCAAATCCCGGTTCCCGAATCGGCAACCTGCGGTCGTCACCTGGGAACCTTTCTTCTGGGGGAAATGACCTGTCATCAACTGGATACCTCACGTCATCAAACCTGCCTCTTACAGGGGGGAACTGCCCATGTCCTCTGATATCTCCTGCTCCAGTCTGGGGTTCATTGTCTGGGGGATATTTTGTGCTTGGCATATCATCAGGCTGTATTCTCTCACTGCTGAATCTGTCAGGCAGTCTGTCTGCAGGAAATCTTCCTTCTGGCTCTGCAGCGGCAGAAAACCTGCTGCCCGTTCTAACATCCCTTCCTGGGAAAGAAGGTGCTCTATCCTGTCTGTCCATTAAACGATTTGTACTCGGATCAATCAGCGGATCTGCTCTCTCAGGCCCCTCCAGACCTCTGTTCATTCTTCCTCTGTCAGGATCACCCCTGAAAGGGAACTGCTGGAAAGGTCTTCCGTCAGGATCTAGCAAGTTATCTCTGTTAATCATAGGCTTCTCACCGTGAATTCCTGGCTCAAACATCTTCTGATGGCCAGCTTGAAACCTGACCTCGGACTGACCATCTCCCCAACCCATCATGTCCGCCTTTCTTCCATCTGGACCTGCCAGACCCGATTCACCTTTGAGCGGGTTTATGAATTTATCACTCTGTCCCATGGAGTCCATCGGATCAGCAAAAGACTTATCATCCATTAAATTAGTTCTTCCTAAAGGTTCATCACCAAGTGGCATCCTTCCAAGAAGACCCCCGGGTACATCCATGCCAGGTGTGGGCTTGCCCATACCAGCATTAAACGCATTTCTGTTTGGACCAATGCCAAGCTGACCTGGAAACGAACCTTGACCTCTGCCCATGTTCCCCAGAAGACTTGTATTATCAAAAGAAGCCGCTGGAATATTCTCTGGTCTACCCCCGATCTGATCTCCAAAAGCAGTCTGTTTCTGGGTCAAAGGGTCCACAACGGACACATCCGCGCCTGGGTACATGCCTCCCATGCCCATTGAAGCAGAGCCAGTCTGTGGCACCATACCGCTGGTGTCATGGAACTGACCTCCTTGCTGTAAGTTACCAAAAGGAGCTCTATCAAGGCCTCCTTGTCCCCCCTGACCAGAAGGAAACCTTCCGTCTGCTTGATTACCGGGCCCCCTCTGATTATACATAAACTGGTTTGGCATTGGCTGACCCTGCTCATCCATTCGAGCCCCGTATGACTGGAAGCCCTGCCAGTCCCCTCGGCTATACTGGCCTTGTTGCATCTGCTGACCAAAGTCATTCATCTGTTGGCCGGCAAAGACCCCGTTGCTCGGATTCTGGTTATCCACAGGAAACGTAGATGTGTTCGAAAACGGCTGTCGCGGCTGCTGCTGTGCAGGTGTCGGGGGCAAGCTTTGTGGTGTAACACTTGCCGGGGTTGTCGGAGCCGCAGTAGTTGAAGAGCTCCCAGCCCGAGCAGCATCAATAACACTCTGCATTTCTGCCTTGCTGCTCAGAAATAGCTGAACTGGGGTTCCATTCAGAGGACATGAGTTCTTTTTCATGGCCATCCTTGCATCGTCGTCTGAACTAAAGGCAATAAAGGCATCGCCACCCTCACCCCCAATAATGTGGACCCCTCCAGCTGGGATGTTGAGGCCAGCGAAGAAATGGCGGATGTTCATGGCGCTTGCTGACCAGGGCAAGCCCTGCAGCCGGATGATCACAGACATTCTGATTTATCTGCAAAAAGAAACAACCAATAAATAAATACCGGTAACACCATTTATTCTAACATTAAAAAAAAAATTTTTTTAGTGCAAACATGCACAAATGAAACACAAATAAATACACACACAAATAAATTATGATCAACACGGTTCACATTTACAAATCATATGCGCTTATTTTAAATTACAAGCATTAAAATGAGTAAAGTCAAGAACTGACATCACAGCACTCAGGGAATTCCCATGTGTGCACCGTCCCCACCTTCTGCAGCCAGTGCAGAGTTCCAATACCAGTGGTTGAAGTGACTGTATCATTATTATTGTTATTGACTTTTTGAACCTAACTGGTGCTTTATTATCATGCACTTTAAAAAGATCCAAGAATACCCCAAAAAATTTATAAGATGGCTGGGTGACCCCCCATCCTCACGGATCCCAACATTTTCTGTGTCTGTTCCACTAAATGTTTAAGACAGGACTATTGAACTGGTGGTGTGAGGGCCAAATCTGGCCCTCGGAGACCTACAAAGTGGCCCGCGGATCAGTGCCAGTTGTTTTGTATTGATGATCTTTCTATGCTGGGTCTCAAGCCTTTGACGAGTAACAATCCTTATTTTCTGGATGTTTGGCCCCTGAGTAAACTCAGCTGAACAGGCCTGGTCCGAGACGATGGCATTGATGTCTGTCAATATTCAGGACTGAAATTTTTGCAGAGATCTAAACGAGCACATCGCTTGGCAAAGACACGTGGTAGTCTAATTCTGTAGCCCTATGCTTGTCAATTCCATATGATATATTTTACATGTTTAAGCTATTTATGTTTCTACTTTTCTTTTATTTATATTTATCGTTTTCCGTATTTCCCTGGGCAGCACAGACCATAAGAGCGAGAACCTGGGGGCTTAGATCCCTTGAGGCCCTCCCCCTAATAAGTAGCCTCTTTGTTGACCCCCCCCCCCCCCCCCCCCCCCCCCCCCCCCCCCATAAAACTATTTGATGGCAGGACCACTCAAGGACTTGAGACCCCCGCCCCTCCCCCTTTCCCAACACATACTCACACAATTACTTGGCTAGACAGTATGTAAGATGGTGAGGAAGATGTCATTTGGTGGTCCTTTATGTTTCCTAATAAGAGATGGAGCCTGAGTTGATCTGACCCCTACCCAACTTTTGCCTGGGTGATGAGGCTGTTCCCCCCCCCCCCCCCCCCCCCCCCCCCGTCAATTTTTCATTAATTATTTTTGCGTCAAGCACCCTTCCACGCAACAGATTGTAAATAAAGAATGTATAAAGCGGAGCGGAGTAACCCCCCCCCCCCCCCCCCCCCACCCCTTTTCGTGGCAGCGAGCCTGTCTGTTCAACTTAAAAAGTGATAGTAGTCAGTCAGTAGTCAAAATTCCAACTTTCCCGCAGACGGGCTAGCCAATAACTTCTCACTTCCGGTGCCAGTGAAAGTCGCACAGATTGCCATTCACTAAATCCCTTTAGAAAACTAGCGAACAGACAAGCGTTCGCACAACATCCAGAAACCCACGCCAACAACTAGCACTCAGTGAGGTCAATGTGAGTGAGACACAGAAGAACACATCGTTGTTATTGCACTTGAAGGCCTTGGAAGCCTCCCCCAGGCAATTTGTAAGGAAGATGACACCCCCACCGCAGGAGAGAGGCCTATTTTTCTGTGTGTCGGCGCCCCTGCTGTATAGACCTGCGTGCTTTGTTTTCTAAACCACATTTTCACTTCACACTCAACTTCTGCTTTATTCACGAAATGTCAACCGCCAAGGTATGTTTGTTTTTTGTTTAACCCAGGCATGCACCGCTTTAGAAATAAACATATGTCAGCATAAACAGGAAGCATTTCCTTATAAATGTCTGAGTTATGAGTTGGATTATCTTCACAGCACGCCGGACACATCCGTATGTACTCAGATTCCACTCTCAACATATTCACCAGCGTCGAGCGGTTAATAGTGCCATTCTTATGCTGGTTGACAAGACTTCGTGTGCGTCCGGTGCGCTTTTCATACTTGGCTGTGCCGATCTTTCTCCTCCCAATTCTCGTATTCTTAGCAGTGATGTGGACACTTCCAAAATCCTCAGAACGTCATATCTCTCTAAGCGCATTGTTTATCAGCTCTTTCATCAACAACATCATCATGCCCTGGGACAAAAATAAAGGTGACTGCACACAAAGGCGAATTTTGCAATGACTCAATCCACTGTCTGTGTAACCAGCCTGCCTCGACCCACCGGAGCATGTCTAAAGAATCACCTAGCACACACACGGGGGAATAGTCCTGTGATTCTAGCCACGTGAAAGCTTGTGTCACCGCCATCACCTCACCTCCATCGTCGTGCTACCAGTAGTGGAAAAGGTTACCGCTGGCTTCTTGAACTGTTCTGCCTGAAGAGCGAGCTGTAAATGCGCATGCACTCTTATGTCCTCGTATAACGGATCCGTCTGTGAAGACCACCACGTCTACCTTGTCAATGAAGCGCGCATACCTCGGCGTTGGCAGCAGCGGGATTCTGCTCCCGACAGCTCCTATCAAGCGTCACAACACAGGACAATGTGAAATTGAGCGCTTTAGACGCTGGTATCTATTCTTCACCTAGTTTGATATCTATAAGGCTGCAGACCTGCATAATGTCATCCTCTCCCCTACCCGGCCATGATTTGCCCCTTTTCCCGAAGAGCATGTGGTGCAAAGGGTGCTTCAAATCTGAGCTTATCTTAAGATATGCACGAGCCCTCCAGGTCTAGATCCTGTAATTTATGGTAGGGAAGTCAAGAAAGTGCCTTACTGCTACACATGAGGTGTCTCTGGTGCAACCCAGAATAATGCGCATTGCTTCGTTATGCACCTTCTCAAGTTTTTGAATGCCCTTTGCAGGCAGGGCCCCCCCCCCCCCCAAACGCAAAAAATGTTGTTCATTGAGGGTACACTTCGTAAGTACAGTCGCCATTTTGTTTCCGTGTTGCGAATGCGCATGCAACACCTAGCGCCACCTAAAGAAAGGAGACAAAGTTCGATGTTGCTGTCACCTAACGACACTAAAAAAACCATCAACTACATTTTTCTGCCATCCCATAACAATTTGTGACTTACTTTTTGACTTCCGATCGTGGTGGTGGTGTGTGTGTGGGGGGGGGGGGGAGGATGAGATACTTCTTTAATTCATCCATAAACAAAATTAATCCCGGAGTTTCCGGGAAGGTCCCATATTCTAGCGGTGTTATAGGTTCGGGTTAGGATCTGTCAGCCCCGACCGCCTCAGAGACACCGACTAAACCTAACCTATGACACCCCTAGAACATTGGACTTCCCCCGGAACTCGGTGATTTCCTTTGTTTTGGGTGAATTAAAAATAAAGTGCCGTAAGGTAATATGTAATACGATTCAATATTACTTTATTGACAGTATTTGAATGTTTCAGTGATTGCAGTGAACGCAGAACTGCTGTAATTACAGTAGTCATTCAAAGTGCACAGTTCAGCCGCGACTGCTCAAGCAGGTGACAACAGTGACGCACTTCAACGGAAGAAAGCCAGAGGAACAACCAGCCACTTTTCCACTGAACGTGAGCTTATCCTAAAAGATGTCAGTCAAAATTATAGAGGCCTAGCAAGTGACTCGTGGATTACTGTCATCTGCAATGTGGTAATGATCTTTCTTTGATGAAGATCTGGCCAGTGGTCAGTGACGATCCCCAGTGTCAACACTGGCCCTTAAGTAAACTGAGTTGATTATTCTCAGCCGATACCTCTTCAAAACCTGGCGCTAAAAGGCAATACCAGGCTAGAGAATTAGTACTAGTAGACATTCACAGCATAAGCCTTACACACACCGCTAGAGAAGAAAAAAGTGTCACACAGTCACCATGGAACTATATCAACACTTGTTTCTATTTCGTCAAACGGTATAAGAACCCTTGAGTTCTACAGCAACGGGAATCACAGTTAATGTATACGGCATGTAGCTGGGCTATTCATATTTAACTGGCGGCTTGCGGGCCAAATCTGGCCCGCTGTGGTCCAACAAGTGGCCCGAGGATCTATGCCAGTTGTATCGATGAACCTTCTACGTTGGGGTTCAGGCCTTTGCTCCGTGAGGAACTCTTATTTTCAAAATTGTGGCCATTGAATAAGTTGCTGAATCGCTAGCTCTACCCATATAGTGTTTGGACGTTACTGATGTTCACGCTGACTTCCTTCAGCTGATTGTGCCTAGTACAGTCACGTTGATGGCTGGGGCGTTCCTAGTACAGTCATGTAGGTGTGTGCCAAGTGCAGTCACGTGGATGGGTGCAAAGTGCACATTTTTCTGTGTGTTTGTTAAGTTGAATCCTCATTGATCGAGAAACATGCCTACGCGCACAAAAACTAGTTAGTGGAGGGAAGTCTACAAGCACAACGCGCACAAACGAGAGGAGACATGTCTATACGCGCGCCCGCATGTACAGACACACGCACACAAACGAAAGGAGAGATATGTCTATACGCGCGCCCGCATGTATACACACACACACGCACACAAACGAGAGGAGAGACATGCCTAAATGCGCGCCCTCATGTATACACACACACACACAAACGAGAGGAGAGACATGTCTATATGCGCGACTGCATGTACACACACACAAACGAGAGGAGAGACATGTCTATACGCGCGCCCGCATGTACACACACACAAACGAGAGGAGAGATATGCCTATATGCGTGCCCTCATGTATACACACACACACAAACGAGAGGAGAGACATGTCTATACGCGCGCCCGCATGTACACACACACACGCGCACACAAACGAGAGACATGTCTATACGCGCGCCCGCATGTACAGACACACGCACACAAACGAAAGGAGAGATATGTCTATACGCGCGCCCGCATGTATACACACACACACGCACACAAACGAGAGGAGAGACATGCCTAAATGAGCGCCCTCATGTATACACACACACACACAAACGAGAGGAGAGACATGTCTATATGCGCGCCCGCATGTATACACACACACAAACGAGAGGAGAGACATGTCTATACGTGCGCCCGCATGTACACACACACACAAACAAGAGGAGAGACATGTCTATACGCTCGCCTGCATGTACACACACGCGCACACAAACGAGAGGAGAGACATGTCTATACGCGCGCCCGCATGTACACACACACACACACAAACAAGAGGAGAGACATGCCTATATGCGCGCCCTCATGTATACACACACACAAACGAGAGGAGAGACATGTCTATACGCGCGCCCGCATGTACACACACAAACGAGAGGAGAGACATGTCTATGCGCGCGCCCGAGAGAGGGAGTGATTTGCTGAGGGAGACAGAAACTTAGTGTCGTGTACACATCCGTTTCACAGGTCTGACTCATTTGCATGCAGACTGTTTGTTCCTTGTCTCTCAGCCAGATGCACTGCGACTTTGAAGGAAGCTCCCGTTTAGTCGACTTACGACATGCCTTTGGGCAGGCAGCGTCTGTTTATTCTTGTTTCCCCCACAATGGGATCCTGGAACGGACGCGGGGACTCACCTGACTAGGCAGACACTGCGACAGGCAAATAACATCGGGTAACACCGTCGTCTGTGGCTTAAGCGTTGCGAACACGCTTCGTAATGCCGGGGTGTCAGGTTCGATCCCTGCTGCGGACGATTTGTCTTGCGCTGTTTTCGACAGTGGTACCGGGAACTGACCGTTCAGTAGAAATGGCAAACTACTGAGCGTAAAATTTGCCTTTAAAATCCACAACAGCCAATAAATGCTGGGGTTAGTTCTGGTACGTCCAGTAAAGGATACGCAAACTAACTTTTTTTTTTTGTGTGGAAAAATCAAATTATGTAAATGCAGACGCAAAGAACACACTAGATCACGTCTATTCAACTGACGGCCAGCGGCAGCATAGTAAGTGGCACGCAGATCATGTGCTAGTTGTACTGTATTTAACGGTCTTTCTATCCTTGGGTTCGGACCTGAGCCACGACGACCCCTAGTTACCGTCGAATCAACTTGGGGCTTCTGGGCCGGCTCGCTTGCTGGAGTTATGATCGTTTGCGGCACTGGGGCGTCACCGACCAAACGATATCAAAAAGGGGGAGGGGAGAGAGAGAGAGAAAGAGAGAGAGAGAGAGAGAGAGAGAGAGAGAGAGAGAGAGAGAGAGAGAGAGAGAGAGAGAGAGAGAGAGAGAGAGAGGGAGATGCATAGAGAGAAAAAGCGAGAAAATTGTGTAAAAACGGAATACATTTCATCAGAGCAATATGGAGGAGAAAAGCGATAGTGTGAATAACCGGGGGGGGGGGGGGGAGAAGCAATTAAAACACCAGGGACGCAGAATATGGAGGCTCACACCCTTAGAGCCCCCCCCCCCCTTTTTTTCCTAACCAACCATTCGCACAGAAGTTATTTTTAAAGCTATTTGTTAAAACATTTCATATTGTTTGAAATATATTGTGTCATTTAGAACATCAATAGACTAATTCAGGTGAGGGAGAGAGAGAGAGAGAGAGGGAGAGAGAGAGAGAGAGAGAGAGAGAGAGAGAGAGAGAGAGAGAGAGAGAGAGAGAGAGAGAGAGAGAGAGAGAGAGAGAGAGAGAGAGAGGTGAGCAGATGATCTGGAAGATGCTCAAAACTGAGGCGGGAAAGCACAGGTTTTAACCGGTACAGTTAACATATCGACTTCGCTGGCTACTGCAGAACGAGACGAGCACGTGTGTGAATGTCCCACGTGCGGTCATGTCAGTTCTTTACTGATTCATTCATTACATTGAAATACTTTTTATTTTAATCCTCCATCATAATGTGTTCTCTGTGTCGGCACGTCTGTCATAGGACATAGCAAACATAGCATGGCGGAAAGTTGAAAAGAAATATGATCTATAATGTAGCATCAACAAAGTTCGAGAACGTAACCGCCGTCTTCAACATGGCGGCAAGATTCAAACGTTTCGGGGAGGCCCACGTGGACATCGTCTGCATGCGCCGGTATCGATGTGTGTACCGTCGCGCCAAGGCTTGCATTTCGTGGCGGCTACGAATTCAACAAAAATATCTTGTCAGCGGAAAGGCGGGCTCGCCGAGCCCGGGTAACCTCACTTCAGTGCGCAGCAGTGTTGTCACTTTGGATGTTTTACATCCAGATTTAGATGTTTTCCTTCCATTTAGATGGCGTTTTTGTCATTTAGATGGTAGATGTTTTTCTAGATGTTTTTCATTTGGAGTGAATTTATCAAATCTAACCTAAGAAAAAGGATGAAATTCGACCTCTTAAATGCTATCTTGGTAATAAAATTCAGCCTCGGAGTAGGAAAAGGCTGTTCCACTTATCAGCTCACTGATTGGGTATTAAAAGAAATTGGAACAGCTAAAGCATACCAGAGTCATTTTGGATCTGAAGTTTCAACTTCATCATCTAAGCTGTTTATCTTGTGGATCTTGTGAGGCAGACTTCAGTAAAGATGAGGACACGATTCTATAGGGTAAATCGTATCAATTGCTATGTATTTTTTGACTCTTTTTTTCCATTTGGATGTTTTGTCTAGATGTTTTCCACGCAAATTAAGATGTTTTTAGATATTTTTCGACTCCGTTTTGGATGTTTTTTTGTCAAAGAAAAGTGGCAACACAGGTGCGCAGTGGCGTAGATCAAGTGGGTGAAAAGCAGAGCTTCGAGGGATTCTCTTGTCACAAACAAGTTTTGAAAATAGCTACTTCAAGAAGCCGCATGGCACGGTGGTTAGTGTAACTATCTGCTAAGACAGTGGCCCTGGTTGAATCTCTAGCAGAAAAAGAATTGTTTCTTTGCTCGGCCACCTCAGTGAGTTCTTGGAAATAGTCGACGCTAAAGTAGGGGGGGGGGGGGGGTCCAGGACGGACCTTTGATCAGACTGCAGCTGTAACTGTTATCATGGGGTCTCATAGTTAGAGGAGATGGAGCAGGCGTATGAATGTCCTGAGTCCTGCATGCAGCGATGTCAATTCTTGATCCATTCACTGAGCGCAATGTCAATTATTGATCCATTCACTGAGCGCAATGTCAATTCTTGATCCATTCACTGAGCGCAATGTCAATTATTGATCCATTCACTGAGCGCAATGTCAATTATTGATCCATTCACTGAGCGCAATGTCAATTATTGATCCATTCACTGAGCGCAATGTCAATTATTGATCCATTCACTGAGCGCAATGTCAATTATTGATCCATTCACTGAGCCAGTAAAACGACCCTGGGATAGACCCTCCACCCTCCCCCCGTTTTTTTTCCTCCCCAACAATGGGTATAACACAAATTCCATAATTTACTATCGCCAATTCAGATATAGAGTATTTTCTTTCTATTCAGCATGATCCCTCACTCGCCATCCTCGTTTACTTCACAGACAGTGTAAACCCCATGTTTGGAGGAAAGCCCGCTGCAGAATCTGTCGGACCCGAAGACCAGTTCTATCTGTATGCCAGCTGCTGTTTTTCTCCGGGATCAGCTGCCAGCTAAGACTGAGAGCCTGGTCTGCTCTGGCATTTCCTCTGTCTAGGATAAGGGTAGAATTCTCCCCAAATGCACTTCTCCGTCCGACGCCGTTGACCAAATGAGATGTCAGCTCTGCTATTTGAAATCAAACGTTTAGTATTAACAAAAAAACAGGTGGCGTAATTGCTGCACGTTAGTCAGTCATGTCCAACCCAGACCTGATGTATTAAATATTTGTGGTAAATGTGTAAACTCAGAGAGAGAGAGAGAGAGAGAGAGAGAGAGAGAGAGAGAGAGAGAGAGAGAGAGAGAGAGAGAGAGAGGGAGAGAGAGAGAGGGGGAGAGAGAGAGAGAGAGGTGATACACAACTGACTGAAACGCACAGAGGATTAGGGAAGGGGGAAGAGATACCCGAACTGCCAAGAGTTCCTCGCTACAGTTAGAAGTGAGAAAGTGAGGATTCGAAGCACACCAATTTCTTCTCTGCCTTAGGTATACACAGAGAGTATAACCTATTAATTCTAAAGGTTAAAGACAGATAGGAAAAAAGATGTTATAAACGAGTGACCGAATAACACGTGACTATCAAGGTTACACAATCATGAAAAATCTCCGTTATAATGAGACCAGTCACGTTTTACAGCATTCGACGACGGAGGACAAAATTTTGTGACTGCCACAAAGAAAAAAGTGAACGGCCCTTTGGGTCAGCATCACTCCAGCAGCCTTTACTCGCCAGTACTCCACGTAGTCAGCATTCACGGCTGGGTCGACCTGGGGGTCAAGGTCATTTCTGAAACAGTCCGGTACCGTCAGGACCCAAGTCCTGGAACTTTGATCTGCCCGCGAGTATCTAACCGCCACACCACGACGGCCCTCTTGACACAATGGAGGATTGAACAAAGATATATGTCATCCAATTTTTATTTATTTTATTTTTTTTCACGAGAAAAACTCCCGAATAATTTGTTATTTCGTTTATGTAAATTAACTATTCTGCTGTTGATAAAGACAATTTTAGACGTTTGCATGCTATTAGTATGTCCTTTCTAACTTCCTATATGTATTTCCTATTTATGCGTTTATGTGAGTACCCAATACCCCACATAAAATATATGCATTTTTCGGTTGAACGACAAGAAGAAAAAGAAGAAGAAAAAGAAGAAGAATAAGAAGAACAAGAAAAAGAAGAAGAAAAGGCAGATGGCACGTTGTGTTCTGTTTACAGTTTGTCCCAACACTTCGAATTTCAGCTAACCCCTAATTCGTCTGTTGCAAGATGCTTTTTGGAAGGGGGTAATTATTCTATATCTACTCCCACCAAATGTGCCCTGCATTCAGAATAGAAAATCCATCAAGCCCTCATGTGGACATCGGATGTGGAAAGACAACGGGAAAGACCACGAGAGACCCTGTGTAGAACCATCATCAGGGAAGGCTTAACCACGGGTCTAATGAATATCCAAGACCTAAAACAGGTGGCAACTAACCTCCAGACAGGGAGAGTTATGACCTCTGCCCTGTGCGCCACCCTAGGGTCAAGGAGAGACTGACTTATTCCCATCAAATCGGCCGTGCACACAATACCCACCGAAACAGCCTCAGAATGTAAAAACTATAATAGAACAGACACATAAAGTGCATACAGAAGGACTGATACAAGTGATTGAAGAATGGGATAAATACTGCACGTTACTGTCTGCACGGATTTACTAGGGGCATCCTCTATGTGCAATTAGTTCTGTAGAAGATGTCGCGTTCGACATCAGGTGTATGAAAGCGGCACATGAATGATACGGTAATACGGATACTGTATTTGGGTAGATTAGCGCAAAAATTATATTAATGACCATTTTATTTTGTATGGAAGAAAAATAGGGGAATGAAAGGGAGGCGGGGATCAGGAAGAGAATAAAGACAGCTTTCTGATAAGAAAAACACTGGAACGTGAGAGAGAGAGAGAGAGAGAGAGAGAGAGAGAGAGAGAGAGAGAGAGAGAGAGAAAGAGAGAGAGAGAGAGAAGACACCTAAAGGCGATTCGTGGACAACCTTTTGTCATAGAGTATACAAAAAAAAAAAAAAATCGAGCCAAAAACATGATGTTGGGGATCGCAAGACGTGGAGACATGCTCGCCCACGCCAGTCAGCATGGTACTTGAGGATAAAATAATGAAACTGTAGCAAGGTGTAATGAATCATTTTCAAAGCGGAACGAGAGAAAGTTCAGCCTTACAAGAACATAAACACAAGTGACAGTTCTGGGACCATTAACCCCTTTCCACGTTTGCCAACTTGTATTTTTTTTTTTTTTCAGTTAGGCGCACTAGGCTCTTTTTTTTTAAAAACTCAGGAAAAAAAAAAAATATATATATATATATATATATATATATATATATATATATATATATATATATATATATATATATATATATACATCCGGGGGAGGGGGAAGCTGTCTACTTCTTCTTGGCGTTCACCGGCTGTAAACTGGCAGAAAACTGGTTGTTCGTCTATTTCTTGACTGCAGACCTGTTCCAGAACCTGAGTGTTGCGTGTGCATCCGTTTGACAGATCTGACTAATTTGAATGTAGACTGTTTGTTTCTTCCCTCTCAGGCAGATGTAGTCCAATTTAGAAGACGCTTACGACATGCCTTTGGGTAGGCAGTGGGTCTATTCCTGTTTTCCCCCATTATAAGGCCCTGGAACCCAGACGGGGCGGGCGATTTGTCAGTTTGCGTCAATTTGCTCTCGGCCAATGTTGAGACAGTAATGAAAGGACTCTTTTCCGCAGCTTCCGGGGTACTGAGCATAGCGGAGTTGACCTACATTTTATAAATAAATGAACGCTGGCTCGGTGATGTTTTTTAAACATCACGCCGCCGTCTTTATCCGGCACCTGATGATGATGATGATGTGAGGTTTAGTCTACCTAGCAGCCAATGTTTTATCTGAAGAAGAAGAAGAAAAAGCAGGCTCTGTCAGGACCTGAACCCAAGACCTTCGGATCCGCAGGCGAATGTTTAGCCACTACACCACAGCAGTTCCCTTGAAGAGTCGTGCCATTCCAATATCGCAGGAATGGCCAATACCACCGCGTTGTTGCTGCGACATGGAAAAACACCAGCTTGTGTGTATGAGAAAAAGAGACCAAGATATGTGCCATTGGATCATGTGATGCCAAACAGGAGACAGGCACGGTCAGGGACCCTTATTACCTCAGCAGCGCGTCGGACATATGATGCTGGGCCTTTTTTTAAAATAGATCTACAGATAAGTGACGTGGTTAGCCTCACGCCGACCATCTTTACTTCCCAAGACCACCTAGTATTTATTTTTAGCTAGGGCGACTTGAGAGCCAATGTCATTTTTGAAGGAAAAAATTGACCTGATGCAGGAGTCTTAAAAAGAAGTTATTAGATGAGGTCACAGGTTTGTTTCCTCGAGGCAACGTCTGCTCTAAAAGCTATACCGATTCAACCTTGTTTTTATATAAAGTATCAATTACATGTGTGAAGAAACTAAACCGTTTTAGATGCTGTACACTGGTATGTAGAAAAATTGAAAGTGGGTCACTTGGGGGACAAGCAATAGTGGGATCCGCCTCTGCTGAAAAGATACGAGCATGGGTATACATACCAAGCTGTAACATTCAACAACAGGATCCAACCAGCGTGGAAAAACTACAGCGAGGACTGAAACGAGGTTGCTGGCGGCGGTGAGAGGCGAGACGTCTCGCGAACTGCCTCACGAGATCCAGTTTAGCGTACGGTAAACGATTTGATAGCAGACTGCATTCCACACAGCAATCTTATCCTCCTCTCGTGGTGTTGGTTGATTTTTCGTTGTAGTTGGTTCACAATGAGTTGACACGTCGGTCACTGGCGTTTGTTTAGAAAATCAACGCATTCAGTTTCAGTGGGCAAAGCGCGATAGTTTTGTTTTGTAAATGGCCGAGAATGAAAAGTTACGTAGTCAGATCTATCACAGTCATGTAGCAGATGTTTTGCAGAACGTCGCTCTCATCACGGTCCGTCTCAAAGAAAGTCTATCGTCAGCTCCCTCGTCTCGTGCACTTTCCTACCCATGGTGTGACTTTTATCATCTGTCCATCTTCGTCCTGGTCGTTCCCTGCCCCTCTTTGTCAGTGCAATGTCAAATGCCAGTATTTTTTCAATCAGTCATGGTACTTGATATGGCAAAGTATTTCAGCGTTTTCTGGGTAAAATGCTGTTTACTAGTCAATCTACTAACCACCTCCTGGCTAAATCAACTGATTTACATAGTGTTAGACCAGCCCATCTGTAAAGTGTTAGCTTCAATGATACAAGCACGCTGAGAGACATACATTCTCATTCACTGTCGCCGTATTTCCGCTGAAAGAATACACACCAAGAAACACCACCATCAAGTTGTGCGGTCATAGGTCACACCTGGCTCGCAGTCGACTTTTCCATTCGTTTTCTGCCGGTAAGCTTTTATATTATGCGAGCTACTGTAACATACTTTGTTTCAGGTGGCAAAGCTGGACCCGCGCCCTTTTCCTTTCTCGTCCGGGCTTGGGACCCGCAAGGGCAAAGATACAAATACAAAACATTTCAGTTGGACCAGTGTCCGTGGTAAATTATCCTTTTAACAGAGGCGCCAGAACCTCAGAATTTAGACACACACCCCTCCCCACCCGAACATATGTAACGGGGTAAGCGGCTACGAATACAAGTGCTTGATTTGTCTGTACATTAACTATTTCACATATACAGTGTGTCCATGGGTTTATATATCAACTATTTCACATATACGGGGTGTCCTATAAGTTTATATAGCCTATTAACTATTTAACAAATAGGGGTGCCCTGTAAGTTTGTATATTAAACTATTTCACATATACAGGGTGTCCCATAAGTTTATATAGCCTATTAACTATTTAACAAATAGGGGTGCCCTGTAAGTTTGTATATTAAACTATTTCACATATACAGGGTGTCCCATAAGTTTATATAGCCTATTAACTATTTAACAAATAGGGGTGCCCTGTAAGTTTGTATATTAAACTATTTCACATATACAGGGTGTCCCATAAGTTTATATAGCCTATTAACTATTTAACAAATAGGGGTGCCCTGTAAGTTTGTATATTAAACTATTTCACATATACAGGGTGTCCCATAAGTTTATATAGCCTATTAACTATTTAACAAATAGGGGTGCCCTGTAAGTTTGTATATTAAACTATTTCACATATACAGGGTGTCCCATAAGTTTATATAGCCTATTAACTATTTAACAAATAGGGGTGCCCTGTAAGTTTGTATATTAAACTATTTCACATATACAGGGTGTCCCATAAGTTTATATAGCCTATTAACTATTTAACAAATAGGGGTGCCCTGTAAGTTTGTATATTAAACTATTTCACATATACAGGGTGTCCCATAAGTTTATATAGCCTATTAACTATTTAACAAATAGGGGTGCCCTGTAAGTTTGTATATTAAACTATTTCACATATACAGGGTGTCCCATAAGTTTATATAGCCTATTAACTATTTAACAAATAGGGGTGCCCTGTAAGTTTGTATATTAAACTATTTAACATATAGGGGTGCCCTGTAAGTTTGTATATTAAACTATTTTACATACACAGGGTGTCCTATACATTTTTATATTTACGTGAGTTTCCATCCACAGAAATAAATACTTCCCCAACGCTATTACAAGTATAACTAGTCATCATCATGTGCTTTCAATGCCAATGTTTCGTCAATGTCTTGTTATCATATTCGCGGTGGTCGACCCCTGCTTCGCCTTTCACAAACTGCACCTTCCGTCATCGTCTTTTCCAAGTCCCTATAATGCTTGATATGGTCAAAATACCTAAATTTTCGGGGCTGGATGCTGTTTATGAGCCAGTTCTCCTCGTTCAGAATGTCGAGGTTTTTTCCTCTTCCTGATCCATGGTATTCAAGAATTTGTCTATACATAACATTTCAATTCAAAAGCTCAAAATCTGTTTCCTTAGTGACTCAGACTCACAGCCGTAGGTTGCCACAGGAAAAATGGATGAACTCAAGATTATTACTTTAACCAATTTGCTTTGCCATAGGCTCTTCATGCTATTTAATTAATCTCTGCATTGCCAATGCAAGTCTTCTGACTTCTTTTGGGCAGTCGCAACTGTTGTTCTCTAAAGAGCTTAAGTATTCGAAATCTGTTACATTTTCTATTTCTTCATTTTCGAGTGTGATACGTGGTTGGTTACTGTATTTTTGAGGACATAACTACAGTGCGTATTCATAATCTTCAGCAGGCACCGTCATATGTATTGTTGTTTGCGTTCACCATTAGTTGTTTGCCCATTTCTGGACTTTGTCCCAGGATCTGAGTTTTACGTGCGAATCCGTTTTACAGACCTTACTTATCTGTAAGTGGTCTGGTAGTTACTTGCCTCTCAGACAGAGGCACTCCGACTCTGAAGGAAATCACCAATTATTCGACTCTTATGGCATGCTTTTTGGGGAAGGATTCATTCTTGTTCTCCCTCTACAATGGGACCCGGAACCCACATGGAAAACATGTTTTCAAGACAGTGGTATTTTCTTTTGTATCGAAACCTATGGGACCCTGTAGAACGCAGACCTAATGCGCCCAACCATGTAATGAAATTTCTGTTGTGAAGGATAATTTGCTTACACCGACAATTAAATTACCATATGCTTGATTTGGATAAGAAAAATTCCCGAAAAGAATAATTATTTCTTGGATCTTTGGTGAGTTTTCCTTATCAGGTCTGCACTATATATCTGCCAGTTGGCTCTTATTATTACGCATACAAACAAAGTGTATATATCCCCCCTCCCTTTTCATGTCAGCTCGCTTTCCGTGTTACCATGTGTCCAAGTCAGATTTCCAAAGCACTGTAACTAGAATACAATAGACAATCACCATCATAGGTGACCCATCCCTTCCTTTTTTTCCAATAACTGTGCACGGGAACTCAAGAGATTGAACCTGCGGATCGGAAGGTAGTGGGTTCGGGCCCTGACAGAGTCAGATTTTTTTAAAGAACTTGGCTTCCAAGTCGACCTGGCCTTGAGAGGGTACCAGGTGCAGTCATGGAAAGTAAAGGCGGCTGGGATGATGCTGACCACATCATCCACTAGGTGTAGATTGGTCCATAAAATATAGGTCTAGCCCTATATGCCTAAAGTCATGGAAAGGGTCCTTTACGTTACATATACTCACTCAAGAGATTCCCTTTAAACCACGCACAGCAATTTTCTTTTTGTTGATATATTTCACATTTCAAGTATTTTATTGCATTTATTTGTCATCCAGAACAATAATAACCCTATGTGCTAAATAGCGAATAATCATAATATACCTGAAATGTAAAGAACAATACTTGAAGAGATAATTTATACATGTTTGTTGCAATGGCTCAAACACCCCCCCCCCCCACCCCCGAGATGATCAACACGCACCCCGACCCCCTCCCTACTTTTTGCTATGAAATGTGCAAATTGATGAGGATGTCGTGGTTGGGGACAGCAACACCCCTCTCTCCACCCGTTTTCTTTGTGACCGCGCGCGTGTGTGATCACTACACACCTGTTTGTTTTCACTAAGAAGACATATGCAGGCATTGTTTATAATTACAGCACCTGCACATCTCGAAACGGATGTAAAAGTCAACTGAGTAGATAAATTAGACTAAAGTCTCAGTAGAAATAATGACTGATTCTACTATTCACTTCCATGTTTCTAATTTGCCTAGCTCGCATATACCTTCTGTAACAAGTTTTTTTTTTTTGGGGGGGGGGGGGGGGGCGCATGCCCGTTGTTAATTTCTGGGGCTATTTCGGGAAGAATTCCACGTTGTTGTTGTGGTTCCTTAGTCAAATGAATGCTATCTATTTACATCCAAATGTTGTCGACCAAGAGTTACAGAAAAGACGCTGGCGTTGGTTAGCACACAAGTTAAGAAAACAGGAGAATTAACTCGAATGTCTTTGCACTTGAACCCACAGGGGCATTACAATAAAGAAAGACCTTAAAAAAGGGGGAGCTAAAGGGACAAGTTTAAGATGGAGAGGACATGGGGAGAGCAGAATGCGATAGGGAAGGATAGAACGATTTGGCGTGTGTTGTTGAGAGCCTATGCTCCACTGGGGGTTATGCAGAAGAAGCTGATCTTGTTTCAGGCTAAAATCCGAATGAGAAAAGGGCAGCATGTATACAATAGTATAAGTTTTATCATGTTGAAGTAGGACAGCGTAAACTCAGAACCCCATATCTTTCGATAGCCCCCAATTAAAAGTTTAAAATAGTTAAACATTTCATAGTATTCAAATAGATTACTGTTTACCTATCTTTCAGCACATTGTTTTTACGCATTAAAACAAGGCTAAGCGCTCCCTTCCCCAGAAATGCGTACAGCCCCCTTCAAAGCGTCTTGGTTGACTGGTTAAACTACAAGAAGGAGTAATCTAACAGGGTGACAACGCACTTTCACCTGTTATAATTGCGGTTTGGCCGCATTTGCGAAATAAATCTGACAGGTTCACTGTCGCCTTAGGTGCACAGCCAAAAACGGGCCCTTTGCTTTCCGCGTTCTGGTTTCGCTAGCCATCCTATGGACAGGTCGTCCCACCCATCAGCGTGGCGTAATCGCAAATGGTTTTAGCGCTATGTAGGTTCACGGGACTGAGCGGAGATAAATGTATTTGCTTACCGATGTCACGGTGTCAGTACGTTTCAATAGTTAAGACGGCATTAGGTCTAAATTTCCTCCATTAGTTAACTGTGTTAGATCTAAATATCAATGTGTATCATCGCTCGCAGATTTTTGATTTTAGGTCGCTAAGAGCGACCTTTCCTCTTTGTTAGCTGAAGTACTTAGCATATAGTCTGTGCGAACACGATGTGATTGTTAATTAATTGTTACATGTAATGCACGTTGGTTTTGTGTAAAACATGTTCGTGCATGTGGTCTGCCTAGGCGTTGTCTATGTAGTCAAATGCTGTTGTTGTGTAACTAATAATAGTATTCCCTGCATGGGCTGTGTGAGCAACATTCGTTGTCCCTGCACAGAAGAACTCTTGTCTTGTCTGTACTTCTTCTGTTTTCGCAGTTGAACGGGGAACTACTTTTCGTCCTAACCAAGTTTGATTCCTCATCTCCACTACTTGTTTTTTTTTTTTTTTTTCCATCTCTCGTTGCTTAGTAATAACCGACTAGAAGTTACTGTCGATCCATAGTAAATTATGACCGTGGTGATGAACAAAGCGAGAGAATCAAAAAGATCAACGATGTGCAAGGCAAATGTGCAGTGTGTGTGTGGCATTCATAAAGCGTAGGAGACCACGGCAGGACATCAAGGAAGAGATTAGGTTCTTACTATGTAACATACTTAAGTTATCAGTAATACGCTAATACGCGTTTAAAATGCTTTCGATTGGGAAAGGGGGGGGGGGGGGGGAGCGAGTCCTAGACAGCGATTTACAAGCGGGAAGAAAACAAGTTGTGGACAAACAGCAGGCTGAAAGAATGTGCAACTATGACTAGAGACAGCGTGTTGGAGATCTACTGTAGCCAACATTCACCGTTGAGACGGCACCTGACTGCTCCGAATGGAAACATTAAAAGTGTGAGAAAAATTATTATACTGTAATAATGTCAGGGTTGTGAAACCTGTCAATATTAGTAAAGTGTTAAGCACGTGATATAACGGTGCAGACGAAGACGTCATAGCGATTGTTTGAAGATAGCCGCCCTACTTTTGATGTGCACCAGAGAGGAGTGGCATTCTCTTTTCTTTAAAAAGTGAAGAAATTCAATATCTAATAACGGTTCATTATTGTGATGCACGCCTGTCACTCTAGTCAAGTGTGTGAGCAGAGAAGGAAGTTTTTTAAACGGCCGCAATTGCATCTAGGGGTCGGTGAGCCAACTGAGTCGGGAAACACCGTTTTGAAAACTCACTCCACTCACTCATTTGCTGGACTCCGACTAACATGCAGGCATCATTACATTAGACCTTTATTTGATGAGGTTAAAAAAAATAGATAATAGATTGCAACCCCTCTGTTGGACGTTTTTTTTAAAAACATCATTATGATATCACCATGTTCATCTGCACCGTCATGTCGAACAATATTCACAGGTTACAAGATTAGCATGGTCACTGCAATTTGCATCAGACCTTTGAACCGAAGCCCTCGTTCATAAATAATAAGTAGAAGGCCTGCGTTCGCCAGACAGGAAAACCCAGATGCAAAGTAGGATATGGGCATGTTCAAGGAAAGCAAGTTCCACAGGTTACTAGAAGCTCTATGAGAAATGGGAGAAACATGGGAATCAAGTTAGACACCTAATATGTTTGTGCGAAATAGAACGATTTGGCGTGTGTTGCTGAGGGCCTATGCTCCACTGGGAGTTAGACAGAAGAAGCTGATCTTGTTTCAGACTAATACCCGAATGAGAAAAGGACAGCATGCATATAATAGTTTAAGTTTTATCACATGGAGGTAGGACAGCGTAAACTTAGACGGTGTTTATGCTAACGAGAGATATATAACTGGAGAAAACACATATCCTGTTGTGAGCATGACCTCGAGTGGCACGGTCTGCTGTGTGTGACGGACAAGCTTGATGTATGCTTGTAGTGAACCAAAAGACTTCTTTTTCTTGTGACTGTGTAGTTCTGCTAGATGCTCAGTAGAGAGTTTGACAAACAGACTTGTGAATTCTTCCATGCGTTGTTAGAGACTAGTGACAGGCGTGCTGTATACCATGTTACATCCATAATAAACACTGACTGATGACGATTTATTCCTGAAGTGGACGAATGCGACCTGTCTGCTGTCTCATGTTCGAGAACATCGGATTCCTGTTGTTGCAGAATGTTAGCTGTGTCCACGGTGTCCTTCTGTGCTATACTGGTCTAACGTCCGCAGCAGACGACAAACCTATAGCTGAAATAAATAAAGGAGTGGACTCGCGGCAGAACTCCTGCTTTCCGGCATGGCTTTGACAGTTTCAGCTTGTGTCCGAAAGAAAGTACTCCGCAGCTTGTTTCAAACTACTTCGGCAAAGATTCTTTGACGTCTACTATTCAGAGACTAGATGACCCACGAGATTTACCTGCATCCCAAATATGTTAATTGGCCAACGCTGACTAGTCGTGAATAAGCTTAACAAAGGCAGTGGTGTCGCTAGAGGAGAAAGGGGCGTTTCACCTATCACACATCCAGGCTCTTTGTGAACAAGCGATCCGGACAGAGGCATACATAATCACCAGGGGACTTGGTCGACACTCAGCACGTAAGGGGAAAGATCGTACCATCGAAATTCCAATCTGGCGCTGCCTGCTGAAGATGGAAGGACAGAGAGCTTATGGAAATGATCCGAGTGTCATAATGCTGGTTCTTGAAACAGTTTTGGCAAATAGTTTACTTGTAAGAAAAATCTACTGTAAATGCGACATGGCACTTTATCAAACCCGAGTTTAGAAAAAAAGTAATGCAATTGTTGGTGTAAATCATGGAAGTGGTCACAAACAAAAATTATGAACCCATGAATGTACTATGTACTCTGGTTTCTACCATGTGTGAGAACATTAGCAGCATGCAGCTGCTGAGCAGCATCTAACCGATCTGTGGCTCTTGTCCCAGTACTGTGAGACCACTCTCTGTTGGTGCGAGTATGCACCTATAGTTAATTCCCACTAAAAATGACAGCAGTATCTGCAGTACAGTCTGACTGACACTATCACTATCTAACAAGATAGAAACATGAGAGAGAGAGAGAGAGAGAGAGAGAGAGAGAGAGAGAGAGAGAGAGAGAGCAAATCCTTCGCTAAGGTTGCTAACGTGACAGACAATCCACAACTCTTGAACACTGGTCATTCCTGAATCAGGTATTTTAAGTTAAATCACAATCATGCGTCCACAATTTCAAGGACGAAATGTCACATCTATCCGCTGTGGCTGTTTATCGCAAAGCCGACTCGTTATACTTTTATATGTAGTATATATATATAAATGATGATACACATAATAATTGTAGAGTGCGGAGTATCCATCTTATGTTGTGTTTTCCGCACTAACACTGCTTTGTAGTGCAACGTAAGTAAACAGACACGCGTCGCGCTTAAATTAATACGCATGTTTTAAAAATATAGCTGTAACAAAACCAGATATGTATTGCAATGGCGATTTCCATTGATTTCGCACATTTATGTCAGATTAACGCATCATGGCCTTCAAAGAAGCCTGTGTGGCCAACATCTTAAAACAATTGACAGGAAACCGAAGATTAAGACATCTGATTTTGGAAATCACCGACTAGGAGGTTACGACACTATCCAGGGATAAATTAACTACATAAAGAAGGTGTGTTCAGCACGCCAATGGGAGCAATATAGTAGGCGCAATCTGATTAGGTTTTGGTCAGCTCTTCAATGTAAAACTGGTGAGGCGCTTCCAAGGTGGCGCAGTGCCGTATTACCAAAAGTTATATTAATATATTCGATTTGTTAGGTCAATTGGTTATTTTTTTGGAGGGAGGAAGGGAGGGTTGATGGATTAGACGCGCCAAGAGCAGCAGCTCCCCCAAGACGTTAGCATGTCAATGTCAGAGGCCAGTTCGGCTACGGGACGAACAGGTGTGATGATAGTGAATCATCACGTATGAACGAGTTGACCCTCAGTAAAACTCAGAGCGAGATCGGACAGTTTGACCACAGAATAAACTGGGTCATCTGAACTGGACGAAGCCCAGGCCTCACTATTAACACGAGGTACAGCGTGTCAAGAGATGAACGCTTGAGGGGAGCACAAGGCGTGGACAGAAACTTGCTCGAGGAGTTGTGTAGTAGAGACTGGACTGACGTAGAACTACAACGGGTATAACTTTTCTTAGTTTAGTGACGGTTAGAATGAATAGTATTTGTGGTTAGTAGTTGATAGGTTGTTTCCATACAGTGTTCTGACGAGAAAGTGTAGTGTTTCGTGTATAGTAGACGTTATACGCAAGCTAGTTAATGTGTGATACGCATTGTGATGGCGTTAACACTGCCCACTTATGATTGAACCAGTCACCTGCGTGTGTCACTGAGTCCTGCGTGGCATAGAAGGCGGCTTAGTCAGCACTGGTCGACTGTTGGTTTGGAATCGTGTCCTTGGTAGATTACATGGGAACGGCTCGGGTTAAATTAGCGAATGTAAAAGCTATTCCACGCCGGCGTTTCGGATAAGGACTGCCGACTTTGTTTAGGTGCTATAAGTTATATTGTTCGTTGAACATTCGAGATTATGTGTGTACTCAGCAGGTGCGTGTTTTAAGTGTGTCGTAAGGTAGTTAAGTCTGTTAGCTGGCCTACCTAACGAGCAATAGGAAGTAGATTTAGGTCCCTGACATCCAACTTATTAGATGGTGATTGGATGGTGGAAACAGTAAACTGGGAGAGGACTAGGTTTTTTTATTCAGAATTAAAGGGTGGCGGTAGTGCTTATTGTGTTTAATAGAAGTGATAATACATTTATTTCTGAAAGATGCGTGAAAGTTTTCGCTTCACAGGCGGTGTTAAGTCAGGGGCCTAAGAGTGTTCTTCACCCTTAACAGTTAAAAATCGATAGTAAAAGAATTGTTGGCGCCACAACTTTGTTTACTCTAAATGTCTACATCTTGGGGGTGGGGAGCCCAAAATAATTCACTACATATATATATACATCATCTAAAAAGGTGAGGTACAACCGTGGTGAAGAGCCTCTCTGTTGTGTGCGAAATCACAATGAGGTATAAAGCTTGTGACAGGTTAGGAATGTAAACATTTGGGGTGACGAAGAGGGTGGGGCATGAGTCGTTTGACGTTCATAGTGAACTTGCGAACATGGTGGATACTGTGGGATCAGTGGGAAAAGTTCCGCGGCAAGTTAAAGCCTCGGTCGGTTTTAACCAGGCTGTGTTCGGCCGTGTTTAGGAAGTGTTCTAGTCCTATGAACTGTGTTATGTGACAGCTTTAGCAATGTTTTTATGTGAAGCTCATTTGAACTGTCCCGGTGACTGCGGTGAATAATGAGTTGGACTTCGGAATTCTGCCAGTGTGATTTTCTACAACAGACTTGTGTCGAGCATGTGCGCGCTGGTTGATAGGGATTTCCCTAAATGCACAGACGATGCTGGGGAATGTTGTGTGAGTCGACTAAAGTAGAAATGTGATAGGGAAGTACGGCTGGAACTGAATGCTGATCAGTGGCTTGGGTAGCTGACGGGAGTTCTGGATTCTTCTTAACAAAGAGTGCATCTATCTTGTGTTCTCAGGTGAGTTGGCGGGGTTTTTTAGAGAGAGAAAAAATGTCAGATGATTGTCACTGCACATCACATAAGTGTATCTGCGAGGTCGGGTGGCGAGCCGCCGAAAGCAGGAACCCCATCCATAGTTCGCTGGGGTGTTTGGTCCATGTCTGGCGAAACTGCCAATGTAAATATTTGAAAGGCAGCAGTAGACTTGACAGTGAGTCGCAGATCACCAACCATTTCATCTTCGTATCAATGTGTTCGTCTATAATAAAGAGACTGATCACTTCAAAATAAATCTCCTAGATATTAGGCAAGTGTGCAGTAATCCCAAGACCACACGCATCACTGGCAGCTAAGCCAGGATTTGAACCCTGGACATCTCACGATGTCCAGGTAATGTGTGTAGTGGAGGATGCGCGCGCACAGTTGTCGATTGTCAAGACGACAATGTGTGTGTGTGGGGGGTATGTGGCGCACAGTTGTCAATCGTCTAGGGAATTTATGGTGCGATCAGTCTCTTTATTAATGACAAACAAGCTGTGACAAAGATTAATTGTTGATCAATGACTCACTGCCAAGACTACTACTGCCTTCCAAATACTCTTATCGGCAGTCCTCTCCGGACATGGACCATACACCCCAGTAAACTATGTCCCAGGTACCTGCTACGACAACCCACAGCTCGGATACACCTATGTGATGTGCAGTGACAATCTCTAACTGTTCTTCCTCTACAAGACACCACCACACGAGGGCTCAAGGTAGATGCAACTCTTGGTGTAAAGAATCCAGACCTCCCGCCCGCAACCCGTACCACTCACTGACGTGACTGATCAATATTCGGTTAACCAGCCTCCGATACGTCTCCATCACAATTCCACGATGGTCAACACACACAAAGTTACCCAGCACCTTCTGTGCCCTTAAGGATACCCCGTCAACCAGCGGGCTACATAGTGGCAACCGTGCTGACCCAAAACACATGGCTGACACAAGTCCATTCTAGAAAATCACACTGACAGAATTGTTGATCTATCAGTCATTCGAACAGTTCACGAGTTCCAAAGAATAAAACACTGCTAAAACTGTAGTACAAGACAGACCACTTAAGACTTGAACAATTCGCGCATACGTCCTCACACTTAGAATGACTGAACTGCTACGGAACTTTCCCCACCCGCGGTCAATTCCACGTGGATCTCACTCTCCCCACAAAACTCGGGACTGAAAACTCACTCATGTTGTCAGTCGACGCAGATCCCACAAAATTAACGATTTCCCCCCCCCCCCCCCCCAGTCCGCCACAAACTCCAAATGACTCATGATTTCCCAGTGGCTCATGCTTCACTTGTTTCCAGCGACTAAATGTTTAAAACTGTCTCTCCCCCTTTGCCTGATTATTCTTCTAAGTAAACCTAACCCTAATCAAAACAAGGTAAAAGGTAACACTGTTATTTTGGGGAGCGCAATTCCGAGTTGTAGTTTTTCTATCCGTCATAGAATGGCAGACCATAACTATACTATTGAAATAGAAGTATTGCTAAAATGTATTTATGTTTGATGCGAATACCCAAAGAAAGAGGAACATAAAAGGCTGATGAGATGTCAGCTGTACAGAGAACAATGAGCTATGCACGAGGGAGAAGTCCAAAATGAGAGAGACTGTACAGTACAAGATAAACTAAATCTAGGCTGAACTGGATCTGTTGAACTTTCCTCCGCCAAAGAAACCGTGCAGTATGGCTCACATAAGTTGTCTTCTCCCAGCAATTCTTTTTTTTTTTTAATATATCTCTCCAGATGTGATATGTAACATTGGGGATTGAACTGATGCGTGGAAAAGACATACCGTCAAGGCATTTTTGAGAGAATGTAAAAAAGCAAATAGATCATTGCTGCCTTGAGAGAAAGATACAAGAGGAGTGACCAGTCAATGAGATGAAAGGCTAGCGGGTGTAGCTTAAAGAAAAAGGACAGAGAAGACATCCATTGCGCAGGTAACTTGTTACCATCAACATTGTATGCAGTCTTAATTAGAAGACCACTACCAAATATGTTGTTTCGTAATGGACTTATTCCATTCCTCTTGCACTACTTCATGTTGAGTAGGATATAAGGTTGATATGACGTTCTGTTACTTGCTCTTATAGACGCCCCAACCACAAACACATCATCATGCTGCTGTAAAGGTTCTTTGATCCTTTTATCTTCTTGTTCGATAACCCTTGCTTTTCATCCTATGTACTCTCTCAACTTCTGGTTTTTGCTTACTATGATTTGGTGCTGCGGGGAATTCTCTTAGCGTGGTCAAGCAATTTGATTTTTTTTACAATTGGTTGCGTAAACACTTTCTCTGAGCACTTTATTGCTTTTTATCTCTGCTGATCACCCTTGCAGCCTTTTCAAACATCTATTTTTATGGTTACTATAATTTATGTGGGTTTTGTGTGTGTGTGGGTGACAATGTCTGGCATCGGTAGCACAGGGTGGGATTAAATATGCTTTGTATGGATTATCTTGTGCTGTTAGAGGATGTGGAAAGGAGAATGGCAGCTAGCTATCCAATTATCTTAATGGACATTTCAGTTAAACAGGCCAAGAAAGTGGGCTGTCACAACCACTGGTGACAATTCCACACAAAAAGTGCATATTCCTTTGCTACCCTCCACTTTCTTATCTGAATCCTCAGCTCCAGTTATGATTAATGATACAGCACAAGCTAGCTGTCTGCAGAGGGAATGTGAGATGCTGTCATATCCAAAAAGACGGACATTGACCAGCCGCCACTGAACTTCCAGTATACAAATAGGAAGTGCCATAAACATATAGCAAGACCTCTTCAAAGTTCTTTCCCACTGCTTGATGTACTGGCTTTCTAAATTAAGGACAAAAACTGTAGTAGTAACTACGAGCTGGCCAATATACCAGAGATTTTATAGACACGTCGTACTGGATATGTAACGCCAGTGTCATGATAGAAAATTACAACCTGGTATGGTGCTATTGTTTATGTTCCATTTAACCTTAGAAACACCAAGTACAATGACTTAACAAACATGACCGTTTACATCATTTAACTCAGTAGGCCTAGCAACACCTAATGATCTCAGTCGTCTTTCAGCCCCCAAATGTTCCAAATGGATTGAAAGAAGGAAGACTTCAACCTTCAACACAATGTCTCAATCTATTTCCCAGAGGAAAATTATGGACTGAATAAAGAAAGAGCTTGCCCAAATATCCCTAAACATCATATCTGAAACATACACACAGGGAAATGAGCTTAACTTACTTTAGAAAAGAAATAAGATTTTACATTGGCAAAATTTGTGTGTGGGAATTGTTCTACTTACTTTATGTAGTCCTACTATATGTGTCTTCAAAAATCAGCAATGAAATGTAGCTTCTGTGACTTCTTCCCAAGATGTGTCGTCTTTGGGTTGATCTAAATCATATCTTCAGATCTGGATTAAAACGGGTTCTGTTCATCAATGGCTTGTTTCTTCCTAAATCTTGAAGCTGGGTGTTCCTGTTGAAGGCATGTGATTGCAACAGACTTGTCTTTAGCCTACTCAAATGTCCTTTACTATTTCTTGTCTGTATCTATGTAATTCGTGTCATTTTATTGCAGATTATGTTCCAAGCTTCTCGCTGTCAAACAAATGGAATATATCACGGAGTGGAAGTTATAACATTATTATTTGCAGAAAAGTTTAAGTCTACGCTTATATGGCTGTAGTAAGAGAAGTGTTACAGTAACTAGGAGGTTCACAGATGCATATACAGTATGAGAGAGGGTGATTCCAAAATCAACCGTTGTTGGCTGTAATTAAAAAAAATGCTGCAGTGATATGAGAGAATACAGCAATCAGCATTGTTTTATGTAACCAAACTTTGGTTCAGTGCTAATTGTTGTCTGCGAACAGCAACAGAAAAGAGATGGATTTTGGCATCACCACCAGTGTGGTCTGACAGAAGTCTTCTGCATGCAAGAGGGCAAGATACTGATGAGCTATGCCAAACAAACAAATGTTGCAGATTTTTCAAACTCAAGAAATGTAGACACTTTCACACCTAGGACTGCGCGCACCTAAATACTTATGGAAGTGTGAAACCAGGGGCCAAAAAAAAAAAAAACCATGCACGTTTCAGCTGCAGCTGGCTAAATACTGTATATGAGCAGTTCTTTAACGATGTAAGCTTCAAACATCCCCTTCACAGTGGGCAATATTCAGTACATTCCTTCTATGAGTGCGTCAACTGATAAATGATGTGCCAGTATGACTACTTACAAAGATTTTTAAAAGATGTCTCCACTTACAATAGTCACCAAAAATTATATCCAAAGACAACAGCAGAGGAATACAAAAGGGATCCGTAGTCAAGGAATGTCAGTCGGATTCTTTCAACACAAGCACACTAGACGATCCACAAAACTGAAAGGATATTCTTTCCTGAAATAAATTCTCCCCGGCCCTAAACAGAAATAATGAAATGTGGCCTGTCCAAAATATTCCAGATTTCCACCATCGCTACCCTACGTGTTGCATCAAATAATATAGGCGGTGTGTACAAGAGATGGCTATAAGACATCATAAGCCATTTCTCTAATGAGGGGGTGGGTATGGAAAGGTAGGAAGCAAGCATTACTATTCCCCTTCTTGATAATAAAATAGTAACGGGCAAAAGTTTAATAGTTTTTTACAATGTCCTCTAAATGCAAATTTTTTTTTAAAGTAAAGTTTTTGTATCAATCTGCAAAACAGAAAGTTTAAACAGTAAAGGATTGTTTTCTTCACAATGAAAGTTATTACATATTTAGGACAGTAAATGGTAATTTTCCCCATGATGAAATGTATTTGTATTAAATATTTAGGTTAGTTCCGTATTTAAAAGAACAATCTGCACTGAGTGATTGAAATGATCAAGATAACTCCAACTGTCTTTACATTCCAGAATATTTCCAGACACCCACTTCAGGCTGAAACAGCATGGAAGCCAGATACATGAAGTACTGGACCATTAAAGATATATATATATTTTAGCACATTGACTACTGTTTCCTAGCTTTATTCATGGGAAATTTTTATAATTATCGTTATATTTTATAAATACAACTCTGATATTTCTCAGTGCCTCAACAACATTTGAAGGTTTTAGTGACTGTCATTCTTTTTACAAGTCAAAATTTAGTCCAAACAAGCAACAAACCTAATTCATATGGACTGGCTGGAATACACGTTATGAATGTAAATTTAAAAAAAAAAATTTTTTTTTTAAATCGCATTTCAAAACTATATTATGTTGCATTTTTGTTTTTGATATTAGAGGGAGAGAATGTTTTTTAGCAACCCTGCATGTAAAAGTCACACTGGTGTCTTTCGCATAATTAGTAAATTGAAATTTTGTATGAGCGCGGGACAAGAAACTACTGTTTGCTGATTGCTTCAGAGTCGGTTTGCTGAAAAAAGTTGTCTCACACTTCCTGTTTATAATTTCAGATATCTGTCTGATATGTTGCTAGATGAAATTACTTTACTGCAGTTCTACAGTCAACAAGAGCGACTGGAAAAGTATGTGGATTATTTTTTTTACAGTAATTGTATTTTTAATGAAAGAATAAGAAAATCAATTGTAGGGAGCAAAGGAACAGGAATGATGTCAGCTAGTGTACAGTCTCTCAGTCAATGTGGTGACAAGAGTAGGAATAAAACTGACAATGAAATATATATATATATATATATATATATATATATTCTGCCTGTTGGTTTATATTATCATTATGTGCACCTACCTACTAGTGAGCCATACTGCAAAAAAAAAAAAAAAATGTATCTACCAACCTAGACTGCAAAGTCTTTGGAAAAAAAGTACCTGCAGAGGTTTTTACTGGCTTTAGAGCATGTTGACAAAAGTCAGCTATGAGTAACCAACTTACCAATACAAGCAATCATAATTTTGTAAATTTATTTTAAGTTTTTCTGCAAACTACTTTTTAGATTATAAAGGCATTTTGAAATCAGATCAAACTAGTGATCACATTAGGAAATGCTATTGCTATCTGTAGCTGATAGAACAAAGGAACAGCATGAAGAATGTTGTTTTAATGCCTTGATAGTTACCATCCAAGAAATTACAATTGTAAACTGACTACATGTATGTTTGAGTGAAAGTGGTGATCACTGGCAATTTTTTTTCTATTTTTAATATATCTCTTAAAGAATTTGTTTTTAAATGTTTTTCGTTAATTATTTTATACCATATTAGGTGAGAGAAACAAGAGAATGAATGTGAGCGTTAAAAAAAATGTTTACTCCCATCAAGATATGCCATAAATATTTGTCACAGGCAAATGAATGAGATGAGCTTGTTTAGCAATAGATTCAACCACACATTTTTCCATCCACCTGTACACTTTTTGTTTTCTTCTCTCTCTCAGAACATGATCTTGTCTTTAATTTTTACTTTTTGTAAACTGTCATGTCTGTTGCCTCACAAGTGGAGTCTTTTTAGAAAATTACCAAAACTATTTTTGCGTGCAAGAATATTTTTAAGTGTGTTAAACTAGCGTACATATTACAGTTAGATCTAAATGTCTGCCTAGATGTAGCACTTCTCATCCTTTATGTAAGATTAGATTATGATGTTAGATTCTAAATGGTGTGTGCATATGCTGTGTTGGATTTACAATGCTGGCTTTCATAACTGACTGCATCAACAGTGAGGCAGAATTCTGGCATGGGACAGTCAGTGTTGGCTCTTCTGACAACTGCCTTATGCGTTTACTTTGTGTGTGTGAGGCTAGAGACATTTTTCCCCTCACTATTTCTAAAGTCTGTCGACTCTGTGGCTAAGTCAATGCAAACGCTTCGAAATCCTGGGTTCGATTCCAGCTGCGGGCCATGCGCCTTGCGTTGGTTTCGACAGTGGTATCAAGAAAGCCGACCGTCCAGAAAGCAATGGCAAACTACTGGATGTAAATTTGTCTAGAAAAACTACACAACAGCCAGGGTCTGTTGGGGTTGGTTCTGCAACGTCCTGTAATAGATACGCAACTAACCGCAGTTCTAAAGTCAAACAGCAAAGAACAATGTGTGTGATTTCTACTTGCAGAGTATGCATTTTTCAAAACTGGCTGCCGCAATCCAACAAATGTATTCCCAAAATGTGTGTATATCTGAGAAGTGCACCTGCTGCTATCACCTTCATTGCTCCAGTCTTGCTGATGCTAAATTCGTAACTTTTTCCCAGAACAAAGCCCATTATTTAGCTCAGTGGCAGTCCAGGTCCATAAATATGAAGCTGTCTTGAAGACTGTGTTCCAAAGATTGTTGACTCTAGCACTGCAGTGATATTCATTGCTTGTTTGAGGCTGGTTACAGGTATACAAATAGTCGGCTGCGAAGGTTCTTAGAAAAAAGAATGGTATGCAGCTAGCTGAAGCTTTTTCAAATCCAATATCAAGCCCATATTTTTGCTCCATTGAGAGGTGTACAGGACTGAAAATATGCAAAGTATATGACCAACTTTTCAAAGGAATTTGTGTTGTTAACAATAACACTGGTGTGGTTGTCCCCTTAAAGAAAATTAAGACAGTAGTAAGGTGGAAAATTACAGCTTTTTGTGTAAATGAACATACACAAAGAACATCCTTATCCAGATGGGGGAAAAACGGTCTCATGCATGAAACCTGTACAAAATGTGTCAGTATGTTTAACAGTCGGCTTCTGTAGCATGTTTCTTTTTAAACAAGGTGAGGCAGTAGCATGAAGCCAGACTTCATCTTGATTTACTGTAACATGCATGATAATATAAGCAATTCTAATGCCAAACCTCTTAAGAGACCCTCAGATATTGCATTAAAAAGAGGCTGCATAAAATCTCCGCCAGACCAGCAGTTGCTACTATGTCTGACCTTGACATTATGCCCTTTTATTTTCAGAAATAAGCCGAATGTGACACCTGAACCTGAATGCAGCCAAAGAGATTAACACTAAATCACTAAAAAAAACAAAAAACTAACTATGATCCCATTTTCTCGTCTAGCAGTGCAATGGTTTACTGGTGCCGGCCTTTAAAGACCCATTACAATTTATTGAGTTGAATCAATATTTAGGTGGTTACCTTTACTCCCCATGTCATTTCCCTTTGTTCATATCAGACTGGGTCAACCTAGGATATCAGATCATTAATTTTCATTTAAAAATTGGAAGTGATTCAGTGTTAACACCACCACACTGATCTGACTCCCTATTTTATTATTCCCATTTCAAACTATGACAGTACATCATTGAATATTTGGAGCAGACATCTAATACTAACGGTCGAGTTGAAACACCATTTAACCAAAATTGGGGGGGGGGGGGGGGGTTATATTGTGCGACTACAATGCATCATAATTCTGTTTGTAGCAGTAAAGGAAACCGGAATTTCTAAATATGCTGTGAATCCTTTTCTCTGCACATTTCAATGGCATTACATCTTACTTTGTGTCTTCATCTGGGGCCTGTGTGTCCAAGCTCCGTATCCAAGAGAATAATGTACTGTCATGAAAGCTTACTTATATTTCATTCTCGTGTAATATATGGCTCCGAGACCATGCTCTTTAAACGTATCAGTAACTGAGTATTATAAAATATGAGAAAACTTTTTTTTTTTAAATCATACAAGATGAACTAAAACACGACTAAGAACAGCTGGAAGAAATTTAAAAAGCTTCCATTTGATAACTAAGAGAAGAAAACAAAATTAACAGAATAATTTTACAGGAGTGCTTTACTGTTTCCTGCAAGTTTAAGTATTTTTTTTTCACGGAGCTTCTTTACATTTGAAAGTTTAGAGGCCGTAGACTCAATCTGACTGAGACAATTTAAGAGGAAGTGTCTGTCAAAATCCTCTAATTATTTTAAGCAACAACAAACTCATCTTTAAGATAAGATGAAAATGAAGCTGCAAAATGAGCTGGGAAGACAGCCTATAATGATCACATATGGTGGTTGGATCTCTTGGGGAAAAAAAATTCAACTTGCCGGTACTCAGAACAAGGAGCAAATAGTCTTCAGGTAAAGTTATGGGAAGTAAAAGTGGGTGGCACAATTCTGACCACACCACCCAGTGCTGAGTGGTTAGATTGACTAGTTTGAAACATTTTTCTATCTACTGCCTTACAGCTCATCTACTTCTGTTTTTAGAAGGCCACTGATACGCATTCAACAATCCTTCTTGTGTATAGTGAATGAATTGCAATTTGTTGCTTGACTTTTAACTTGTATCTCAGCCAAAATTTAATAGTTAATATTTTTGAGAATGTAGCTATTTATTTATTTTCATCCCTACTGTAATCATTTGTTGGCACCTTAAACACTCATATTAACCTGGAAACATATCTAAGCAATTATATATATGTGATAATTTTTACTATTTTTTAAGGTGTCATAATGGATGACAAGTTAAATTTTTCAAAAAATGGCGTCACCGAACTTGATTTGGAGTCACATCTACTAATGTTAGTATGTATTTTTAAAGGTATTATTACTAGTGTGATGATGATCGGATGAATGAGTCATATGTAGAACGTAAAGCGATACTGTAATATTTATTTCAACTGTGTTAATAATAGGCCCATAAAGGAAGCAAAGAATAGGTTCACTGTAGCCTACCAGACGTCATAAGTTGAACAGGAACAGATGACTGGCAACAGCACATTGAAAAAAAAAAACTTGGTATGTTAGTGGAAGGCCTATTCTTGCTTGAAGTAGACAGGGATGAGACTGAAATGTTTTTCTTTACAGCTTAGATGTACAGATAAGCAATAAGTGGGTCCCGGTAATGTACTAGCCATGGGTTTTGCAACAGTTATATATATATTTTTTTTATAAACCATAGGAGGGTACAAATAAGGGGAACACCGAGGGGCGGGGGGCAGATGGGGGATAGGATCAGTTTTAATGCACAAGTAGCATTCCACATAAACGCACACAGACATACATATGCATGTGTGTGTGTCAACAGACAGCAGTCAGCCAAATTAATGTTCTAAGTTTTTTTTTATTCCCCAGAACTGACAAAATGTAACTACTAGACAGCAAATCTAGTATAGCATCTAGATGCTCGCAATAGGATCTGAAAGTTATGGGTTCAAATCAGAACATGTCTAAAAAAAATTACCTTGGCTCCCAGGTCATCGCAGCCTTAATTAGTCCCCAGGTAAAGTTATAGGAAGTAAAAGTTGGTGGGTCAATGTTGACCACACCACCCAGTGCAGAGTGGTCTACACATAGTTCTAGAATTATATGCTCCATATACCTAAATGTGCGCAAAAGTGTCCTTCACTTTACTTATATTTGTACAGCTTGGAGGGGGGGGGGGGGGGGGGGAGGGGGGGGGAGAGGGTTCAACCCTCAGTCCACCCAATATAATTAACACTTGCTAGTATTTCAAAATTTCTCTCGCAAGGAAATGTAGATAAAGGGACCTGGGCCATCCAATTTCATTATCTCAAGAACTAAAATATGCCAAGGGCTAAGACTGTTCTCCCCCCCACTCCCCATGAAAGTACATGAGAAAAATGCAGCCCCACAGCAGATTGTGTAGCTGGAATGTCTTCTTCTTCCTGTTCACTGGCTGTAATTTCTGGCCGAAGGTTCTTGGTGTTCGTCCACATCTGCAATTAGGTCTTGTTGCAGAGCATGATGAGTTTTGCGTGCACATCCTTTTTACTGATTGAGTCTACTTTAATGCAGACTGATGGTTCCTTGCCTCTCGTGCAGATGCAGTCCAGCTTCGGAGGAAATACCCCTAATTAGTCACTAGGTATGGTATTCTGTTCGGCATGCTTGTTAAGGGGCAGAAGGTCTACTCCCCCCCCCCCCCCAACAAAACTGGGCGATGGAAGCCACAGGGAATGTGGGATGTAAAATGTTAGACCTACACATATTCTAGGTCAGCTTATCTATTTTTCAGTAGACTCAACCATTAGGCGCATACATTATACATATACTTTTGCTTCTGCAATTTTAGTATTCTTCTGCGCTCACACTCAAAATCTGGCAGATAGGTTGTGCTGTATACATCTAGGCTATAAGTGTGCCTTTCAGCCAAACATATCCGATTTCAGCAAATCCCTAGTTATTATAACGGGCAGTGTGTTTATCCTCTTTCTTCACAAAATGCGGCCCTAGAACCCACTCCAAGGAGGAGAAGTATAAGTAAAAACCACTAAATAATCTGAACTAATTATCTGATTCTAAGTACATCTTATTACATTTTTGTTCTATTTGTAGATACAAATTTAAAAAAAAAACTAATGATAAGATTGTCATTACATATAGGCTGTGAGACAAAAAAATTAATGCAAATCTAAAATAAATTAATATGCATTTTTCTGCAAATATTAGGTGCAAAATAATACTAATTAAGGGATCATTCCTTTTGAAGCCTTCAGTGCATGAGAAACGGGGCGCTGGTGCCATTTAAAGATTTATTTATTTCTTTAAAGTATCCAGAAACCATGAGTTGTAATTAACCCTTGGGCTTGGTACTGGGGATATCACAACCCTTCGGCCTTGATTCCATTTCAGGTACCGTTAACCTGGGAGAAATGTGGCTTTTTTGCCTACCCCTGGGAATGAACCCGGATCACAAGGAGTTCGTCATCCGGCCGCAGTGAAAGTCAGGTTTAACCAACTACGCTAGAGAGCCGGGTGCAATTTATGGATCAACTGGGTGATATAGTCAAACTCATGACAGCTGCCTTGGCAGAATATTTTCTGGTAACCCTATTTATTTAGAAAGACGGAGCCCAGATTTGTTTGTTTAACAGGCCTCGCTGATTCACACCCATAACCGTCAGATAAGGAAGACAAGCTAACCACTGCAGATGGCGGTGACTAGGATTATGCAGCTGAAAAAAAAATAATATTACACAAAACCAATAGTAAACTTTATAGAAAGATAACAATTGAAGGATAAGATTGAATCTGAGGTCACACAAAGATACAGAATTAAAATTTAGCACAGAGGCATCATTCTTATCACTTAACATCAATTCATATATAGGCTTTCTTCCGAATAAGGGTTCCAAATTATCCAGGCAGAAAATACACCATAACAGGGCCCCCAGTCACGTGTCAACTGCGCACTTCCGCCACCGCCGAGAGCATCCCCACGCCGCATGAGCGGCGTGGATTGGGTCTAAACTAGAATAGCAGCTACCACATTTCCTGCAGCTGCGTTGACTTTATTTGCTCGTGAGTCCCAGCCATCTAGTTTAGCCACAATCCACGTGGCGTGGGGGATACTCTCAGCGGTGGCGGTGTAGTCCCCGGAAGTGCGCAAGTGGCACGTGACTGAGGCCCTATTAGGCTATATTTTCCGCCTTGATAATCTGGGACCGTTATTCGGAAGATAGCCCATATATACACCAATATTAGCTAATTAGCAGTCTCTTCCTCTACGTAAGCTTAGATAGACAGTTCACACATTTATTTACTGAAGACAATACAATTTATTTTTTCAAAAAACTAGAAGAAATATAGGAAAATTAGTGAATATTCCAAAGAAGCAGATAGTATAAAGAAAATTTATTAATGATATACAATATTTTTTTTTGAAAGTTATCCTCCGAGGTTATTATATACATCGAATTCTTAGAGGAGTACAGCAAAGAAAAAATTGGATTTTTACTGGCGGCTGAGCTGAAGTTCTCTGAGTCTTCCCGCCCTTGGCATGTGACGACAAAGTACGTACCGAAAGTGAAAGATCGGATTAGAAATTTAAAAAAAAAAAAAAAGAATTTTTTAGTTAAAATACTATAAATTTACACCAGACCGAATCCTTACAGAAATCTTACACTTGTACGTAGACTGTACTACAAGCTGAACCCAAAAAAGTGTCGGAATTTCTTAAACTACGCACGGCTTCAGTTTAACACTTGATCGTCTGCCAAATCCGCCATGTTGAATAAATTGCCATCGACAGACAACGCTGGTCCACGCCAATTCGTTTTCTTAGAAATTCTTATAAAACTATATAAATCTATTATTTACAGCACTGCTTTTTAAACAAACGAATAATAATAAGTGTTGTTAATACCTGAAGTCTGCAAATCTCCTGTCAGGACGCTAAGAACTGTATAAATATATTGTCAGTTTAACTGTTATGTCTGCCTTGATAGAAGCGGAACACGCAGAAAATGGCCAGGTTTTTTTTCATCGATGAAGTTTCGCTAAATGTGTAGTCAACAATCTACATTCTACAAAGCCAGAGCATACAACAGGAACAAAAATATGTATATGATGTGTTCATACATGGTGATACAAAATAATAATATCCCTGATCACATTATATTTTTCAAAGATAAACTACATTATATGATAATCGCAATTTTTATATATATATATATATATATATATATATATATATATATATATATATATATATATATAAACAATAGCTTAAAAGCAGAGATCCTTTTCGTTACAGCATTGCAGCTCCAACCCCATAATTTTTGGGATGTTGTGGTTTTTCTAGGCAAATATACGTCGTAGTTTGCCACTGCCCTGGACGGTCGGCTTCTCGATATCACTGTCGAAACCAGCGCTAGTCCCGCAGCTGAGATCGAACCCGGCAACCCTGCATTACAAAGCGCGTTCGCAACGTGTAAGACAGATGTTTCGTTACAGTAGAAGAAGTAATTTAAACATCGTTTTTAAACCATCCGGGTTATAATAGACCCACAGAGTATTTTTTTTCAAAATGTATATTTATGTCTACCACTCATATTTGGTTATGCTGCAGTATCCTGTAATATTGTCACATTTTATATATATATATATATATATATATATATATATATATATATATATATATATATATATATATATATATATTCTGTATATTTTCCCTTCAACATCTGTTTAAAAAGTGTCTGTCTCACAACACCAAGATCAAAATATATAAAACGTTGATAAGTCCAGTCGTTCTATATTGCTCTGAAACTTGGAGCACAACTAAAGGATTTTTTTTTTTTTTTTCATCGAACACCGGCTGTGAATTCCAGTGGAAGGTCAGGTAATCGTCCGCTTGGACTTTTGGCTTTCACCTGGACCTGATTTTTGCGTGTACAACCGTTTTTCATTTCCCTGCCTCATGGGCAGCTGTACGCCGACTTCGAAGGAAGACGTCAGGCCTATTTCTAGGGTGACTGTGGCCATTGTTTTGTGTGGGTCGAGACGTTGCCTGATTTGTGTGGTGTCCACATTGTCTCCTTTGCCGCAGGTATTGCCCCCGGAGTATCCCTTTGGGTCAGCCCCCTGTGGAGCAGTTAGCCCTCAAGGGAAGGCAGGGGCAGATCATGGGCATTCCCCGCCATCCAAGGAGGCATCCATGTATGCAGAGCCGGCACATGGCGCTCTGGTTCTGGGCTCACCCAAGGAATCGCCACGTCCTGCACATGCCTGCTTAACCTCACAACCGTATCAGGCCTCCCGCTCGACAGGGGCTGCGCCCTCTGGAAGTCAGCGGGGAGCAGCCCGTGGGTTTTGGACTTTTGTGACCACACAGATAGGTACATTCTTTTTTCTTCGCCCGTTAGATTTCTTTGACGAGCCGTTAGCCCGACAGAATTGTACATCCTGCTCCAGGCATATCGTATCAGTTTTGTCCCAACACTCGGGCGAGTGGGGTCTTTGGGTGTGGACATTCGGTCTTTTTCAGTTCAATACAAATTTTGAGGGCAGATTTTGATCCGTATGATCTAGTTTTGTCGGACATTTAGGCTTAGCCATCCGATGGATGGTTGCTGTTATGGTGTACCACAGCGCGGTGACGACGACACTGAGGGTTAACCAAGGATGTACATGAATGGCCAGCCTATGGATGGTTGCTGTTGTGGTGTACCCCAGCGCGGTGACGACGACACTGAGGGTTAACCGAGGATGTACATGAATGGCCAGCCTATGGATGGTTGCTGTTGTGGTGTACCCCAGCGCGGTGACGACGACACTGAGGGTTAACAGAGGATGTGCAGTGAACAATGTTCTCTTTACTCCGCAGTCTTTTAACCAGGGGTTGTAATTTTGGCTGTACGTTTGGCAGACCTACTCATGTTCCTAATGAGTTATAATAACATTTTTCACCCAAGCGTTTGGGGGCGGGCTGATGAGAGCCACAAGGACACATCACCTCTGGGGGCCGCCAAACTCCGAGATCCCCTGACAGCTCTGTTAATGCTCATTTGAGAGATTATCCGTGGCGCACGACGAGGACGTGCTGCCGGGGTCTTGCGTGAGGTTCCGTACAACCAGGATATTAAAGGACTGGCGCCCGAGTGACGTACGGAGTATCTCCTTATACACATCATGTTGGACTTAACTTCCCCTCACGCCTGTGACATAAATCACCGCGCCACACTAAGGGATTTGATTTGATTCAAGAACCCACAGCATTGGGGCATTCCTATTAGCGCTCCGTCCCCATCTTCAGCAGCCAGCGAAGAGTTCCGATACTAATGGTGCCAGTAGCATTCTGATTAAACGTCCGTCTTGCCTTTCCTCTGACCCTCGAGCATCTGTAAGAACCTCTCGTCACTCTCCCTGCATCAGTCTCACCAACAACTAAAAGAGATGAAGCCGTATGACATGTTTTCCAAACCAGACTTACGACGAATCTTTGGACCCATCAAAGATGCAAACAGCGGGGAATGGAGAGAAGCAACAACGAAATTCATAATCTGTTGAAATCACCATTAATCACTGGCATCATGAGAGCTAATATACTGAAATGGTTTGGGTATACTGAAAGAATGTCTGATGACAGAGAAGTAAAAATTGTATACACAAGGGAGATGGATGGTCGCATACCGCGAGGCAGACCAAGAAGACGATGAAGAGATAATGTCCAGACAGACCTGCAAACACTTGGTGTCATCAACTGGAAAGAAAAGGCCAGTCAGAGAGATGGGTGGAGGCGGGTGATATCTGCACAATGAACCTCAAGGACTCGGAATGCTGAAGAAGAAGAATATATTTTAAATGTACCTTCAAACAATTATAGTAATTATACTGTGTAGTCTATCTTTGCGAATATTTAAAGGGATCTGGGATACCGTTATTCTGTCTTAAGATATCATCTCATATGCGATCCATGTTCTCACTACAGCTTATCTAAGTACAAGAGGGTGTTCTAAATATGTAGGCAATGGCAAACAGGTGGGAATTGGAGGAAATGAAAAGACAGGCAGAGAAACAAAATTAAGGCAGAAGAAATAAAATATGCTCCTGATCTAAGCACTATCAAAGCGACGCAAGCGATATGGCGTAGGGCTCTAGTTCTGTTCTGTGAGTCTGTTACAATTACAACAGTCCGGACTCTGCTGCTTTCAAGCCATCAGAAAACTGCCGTTACTGTGTACACTTCCACTAGCTTACTGGATGTCTTGACAATATATGCGAGGCATTTTTTTTAGGTCGGTGTCCATTCACCTTTGCAGTGAAACCCCGCTCGCTATTCTCACCTCTCACTACAGACCCATCTGTAATAATGTCACATGGGTGTGTTTCATTGATAGCTTCGTGCACCAGTTTCACTTGTTACCTATTTCTTGCACCCTCGATCAAAGACAGCAAGGCTGTTTTGTTGATCGGCACTGTAACATATTCCTCACCATTTGATATCTTGTCAGTAGCACAAACTTTTCTGATAATGATTCTGCTTGTGGCATCCAAAAGCTACCTCTTTTCCAACGGTGCTCCATGATTTTCCCCCTAAGCACTCGCGTAGAAGGTGCTCCCTGTTTGTTGCGACTTGAAAGGTATATTTTTGCTTGTAACACATTGACCTTGCACCCTTTATATAAGTTTTAAGTGTCTAATTTGTAAAAGGCAGTAGTATGTGGAAGTACAAAATGGTTATAAAATGCAGCTGAATAAAGATCCTTCGGGGAAAGAAGTACAAAACAACATGTTTTTATGACTCACAAAGATGTCATGGACAGTGAGCTGAGCTAAGAACAGACATTATGACACTGGGGTATTCACATAAGTGCCCCATCTTGATCTTCAGCAGCCAGCGCAATTTCAGTTACGACAGTACCAGTAACAGTCTGTATATCCGTCTTGTCTTTCCCTTGAATGTTTAATGTCAGTCACTTCCCACTGCACCATTCTCTTCGGACCGTAATGATTTATTTGTGCCTTTGCAATGTTCACAAGCTTCAAAGAGCCTTTATAACGTCTAGCTAGTCATGCGTCAGTTTACCACAACCAACCTGTCTGCCTGCCTAATCGTTTCCCAACACATTCACATATCCTGGAGAAAATATCGGAAGAAATCTGGACCTTTAAAGTAATGCTTGCCGTGCTGGGCGTCGCATATGTGTGCAGCTGATTTTTAAGCTAAAGGAAGGCGACATTGACTGCCTTCATTTCCATTCTCAGACTAGATGTATTGATATTCCATAGCAGCCTTTGTTGGGCTAAATATCACCCCTTCACCTGTGCTATGAACCCCGATGAATTTTTTAAAACCTCTAAACACAGAGGCATCTGTAACCTATGGATAATCACAGCACATGGGCAAGAACTGTCATGAATAAATAGTTGAATTATGACAACTTAAATATGCTGTTTATCTGTTTATTGTGTTGTCATAATCCTTCTATAGAACCCCTGTAGCTTCCAAATAATTTCTTACGATTCTGTGCACTGTCCAAACTACACTTTATCTGTTTTATGAATGATCGCCAACACAAGCATTCGGTGATGCGTAGGCTTAAGTGGCAACCCCATTTTAATTTGAAAGAACATTAAATGTCTTAAAAAATTTTTCTTATTCATTTTTGAGGAGTCCGTGCATTAAAAGTCAATAATCATACGATTAAAGTTGTTATTGATATAAAAAATATAACGTAAAATATTTTTCAAAATTTTGACCAATACACAATCACATTTTGCATCATTCCCTTGACTGTTTACAGCAACCAAGATGGCGCTGGTGTACATGTTTCTGGTCTCTAGCGGGCTCTTGATGGTTGTTCATTGTCAAAACCAAGACTCAGTTATTGCATTCCAGACCATCAGTAGTTGTAAAAACGGGTCAAATCCCAGCGATATAGTAGAGTATTTTAATGCTGCTACTTTATCTTGTGTGAAATGTGGAGCAAACTTCACTGTTCAACAAAAGAGCGCAGACGGTGAGTCTGGGAGGGCGTTCATGTTTGATCTTGTCTAAATTATAAATCAGAGCTGAGAAAATTTTTGTATTAGTTGTACACTTGAGGCTGTTCCGTTGTAGCCAGAAGGAGACATTCTGTATAACTATTTAGAGGTTAAACACAGTTAAACGCCTTGGCACAAAACCAGCAAACTGCAAAGTATAGTAAAACTTTTTAAGAACACACCGATACATATGTCATTAGCCAATGTAGTCATACTTCTGTGTCGTCTTACGGCCTTACAGGGAAATCACGGCATTACTGTCGGTCACAGACGCGATGTGAATGTGTATAAGGAGACACTCAGTACCTTGCAGCAGACTGTCTGCTGGTTTTTTCGGATCCTCCTGCAAGACGGTTGCCAGATATCCTTGTTTTACACGATGGATAATGAGCTGTATCAGCCAAACAATATGAAACTGTTTCTGCCTCTCTGTCTGTTCACCCATCATTTTCTTACTCCATTGATCTGTGGAGCGAACTTCACTGTTCCACAAAAGAGCGCAAGGAAATGAAAAAGCTGACAGACTGGCCGTGTCTGCAGTGGCTAGGGGCGGAAGATGTATTGACAGGGCAGAAATACTGAATGTGCTGTTCCACAGATGCTGAAACAAAGGAGTCAGAGATGATGAACCAGCTGTTGGAAAGGGTATTAAACAAGGACACGTGTTCAGAAACTGGTTGTGGGGCAAAGAAAGAAGATATACCAGTCAACTCCTACTGGGTATGGTAAGCATGGAGACAGGGGCAAAGAAAGAAGATACACCAGTCAACTCCTACTGGGTATGGTAAGCATGGAGACAGGGGCAAAGAAAGAAGATACACCAGTCAACTCCTACTGGGTATGGTAAGCATGGAGACAGGGGCAAAAAAAAAAAGAAGATGACCAGTCAACTCGTACTGGGTATGGTAATCATGGAGACACTAAGTAGAAGAAAAAAGATACTCTTTGCTATCTTCAGATGGAGATGGAGCAGATATGGGCGTGATCTAAGTGCTGTGATATCAGTATTGGATGATAGTTTCTGATGATATCAGTATTGGATGATAGTTTCTGATGATATCAGTATTGGATGATACTTTCTGATGATATCAGTATTGGATGATAGTTTCTGATGAAATCAGTATTGTATGATAGTTTCTGAAAATCTAACCTTCTGTACATGTACATATTTCTGTTACTCCCCCTTTATTTGAAGGTTTGGCGTGTGTATGCAAAGAAGGGTATCGTTATGTGAGCAATTTTGGAGGCAGTCAAGTTATGTGCGAGCGTTGTCCAGGGGTAAGTATTCATTTATTGCCTAATATTATAGGACATTTGCTCTTTTCTGCTACATTTTTTGGACATAGCGCCAAGCTACCCAGCTGCAGTATTTGCAAAATTCATCTAAATGCATATTCAGAGTTGTTATTTGTCTCTTCAAAATGGGCCAAAGCCACACACTCCAGACAGGTTAGAATGAAGTATTAATTTTCACACAATGAAACAGTTCCTCTGAGATCCCAATCTTCAAACCTGATTTTCGTAACCCTTTTGCTCCATGAAGTTGAAAAACCGACATGTCTAGTCGGGTCAAGTTTTCCATAAATGTCACTTTTTCAACTCTCCTTTTGTGACCTGTTTATGAGATGTAACGTTAATGCAGTTGGCTGACTTCGGGCCTGCGCTAGACTCTCCTCATTCAGGAGGTCAGGATATTGATAAATTAACTAAAAATAGCATTTAGAGTGGTTTTTCTTTGCGTTAAATGACGTTTTTTAAGCCAAGATGACATCAGATTTTCTCCTAAACTTCCGTGGTAAAGGCCAGGGGTCACGGCATGAGTCACCCTATACATGAGTGTTTTTTTAAGGCCTGTGGGATGTATTCAGTTTAGTTCTTAACCCTGTACCTGTTTTTGATTACTCCTTTTATATCTTCTTCTTTTGTCAAAATCTGCTTATGCTGCTAGGCGTCGCAGTCTATCAGATGATCGGCAACCGAGCCAGGGCGCGCTCAGTCGCTTCATATATTTTCTAATCTCATATATTGTTTCTAGAGCAGATTTTTGTGAACTCTTAAATCCACTGCCGATTTGCTGGACCTGACACAGATTCATCCTTAAGAGAACACTGGAAAACTCCTTTTATATACCTTTATATATTTTGAGAAATAAGTAACAACTAACATGTCTGTAAATACATTTTAACAAATTTATTAGTGACCTATGTAAAATTGTTGCTGCTTTTTACATATTCTTTTTTTTTTCCAGGAATCATAACAGGGTTATTACCTATTTTTTTTGCAGCGTTGTTGGGGTGAAAGGGTTTAAATAAGCTTTTCAGCACTTTCACTATCAGTCAACTCACCTTGAGTTTACCACAGTTGCCAGACAGTTGGAACTTTTCAGTGGCTGCTGAAGATGGGGATGGAGCACTTATGGGATTGTCCCAAATGCTATGATGATGGTTTTTTTAAACTCTACTCAGCTGTGTTTTCTGTCCTGACAGGCTGTGTCTGATGATGGATGGGAATGTGTTTCCTGTGCAGCAAGTGCCAACAGCACCAGTACAGGACAGTGCAGTGTTTGTCCCTCGGACGCAGTCTCAGGTACAGTTTGTCCCCCACAGTGCTGGCATCCAGTACTTCACAGCATGATGCTGATGGCATGTTTTTGTTGTGATGGTGTCTAGAGCAGAATTGGGGTCGTGTTGTAGCGTGTGCAGTTGCTTCTAATCCAAGGTGTGGGGTTTAACTTTCTCGCCCCGGAAATCCTTTTGAGGAAAAAGCCTAGAACCTGGATAGTCCTGAAAAATATTGTAAGACAAATCAGTTCACTAATGAATAAATAAAAAAAAATTATTTATATACATTTTTAAAATGTGCGTTCACCGGCTGTAAACTCTGGCAGAAAAGTCTGGCAGTTTGTTGACTTCTGTATTGTGGTCCTGGTTCAGAACTTGCGTTTTGTGTGCTTATCCATTAGCAAATCAAGCTTATTTGTATGCAGACTGTTAGTTCCTCGTCTCTCAGGCAGATGCACTATTTTTTGTTAGTTTCTCGTCTCTCAGGCAGATGCACTCTTTTTTGTTAGTTCCTCGTCTCTCAGGCAGATGCACTCTGGTTTTGAATAAAACACCCGTAATTAGTTGTCTCCTTCAATATGCAGGGGCAGTGGATGTATTTTGGGGGCCCTGGAACAACCCACAGGATGAAGGATTTCAACAGATGAAATCCCTTGGCCTAAAATAATTCATATCCTCTGTCACACCATGACCCTGTGACCCCAATCACTGAAGGCTAAAGGAGAATTAATGCATCGCTAGGAGGTTATAATGACTGAAAAGCCGTTTTTTTTCTTCAGAATACCCTTCCACCCGGTGTAGGTCTATATATATATATAGTCATATCCGACTCTCCTATACACTGTGCAGACGTAAATAGAACAAGCACCGCCAACTAACCTTGTTGCTGACTGGCGGATTTACTGGGATACATATCAGACAGCGATGGTGGATTAGAGGTCTCTCGAGGTCAGATAGTTATATTGCCCTCAAGTTGGATATAGATATCCCGCCGTGGCTCTGGCATTGATCTGGATTAACAAAATAAATAGGTCTTTATTTTCATTTACCTTGTCAGGTGGCTAAGGCATTTCTGTTTGTCCTCAGATTGTGGTAGTTTGTGTTCTGGATCTGTTCTATTTGTGATATTCCCCCCATACTGCCATCACGAGGAAAGAAGAAATTGAAAGAAGACTAGGACTGAAACCAGTCATACAATTCATTAAAGAACAACAAGTGAGATGGTTTGGCCACCTGATGAGAATGCCCAGCTGCCACAGAGAGCCATGCTGAAGAAATATAATGAACACAGAACAAGGGGAAGACCACGAAAGAGATGGAGCAACACCATCAGGAGCAGCCTAACCGAAATGAACACCAGCTAGTACAGTGCATTGGAAAAAGCGCACAAACGATCCTTATATCTCCCCCCAACACCTCGCTGAGGTAAATGGTGAAAGAGAAGAAAAAGAAGAAGAAGAACTGTCATCTTAGACCGTTCAGTTTATTTTCTCTGTTTCAGCATTGTCTGTCCGATCTTTCTAGTTGTAAAAATGTTATTTTATAGCCCTCTTCTCAGCACATCATTAAAGAGCCTTGTCATCATTATCATGAAGTTCCATGCCAACATGAAACCATCAAGTGCCTTGCAGTATCAGTGCTGACACCCCTCCATGCTAAGACAAATAGCTGACAAGAATCGTCTCGCGTTGTCTTCCACTCTATCTTTTCCACTGGTCTTTCCAGTGGTCACATATTTCAGTTTCTCTCTTCTCATAAGGTCTAGCACTGCATGCCCAATACGCCCGTGGGCGGGAAACAGGTCCTTTCCATCACTGCTTCTCATGACATGACCACAAATGATGACTGTCTCTTTAGGATGTTTGTGATAAGTTTTCGTGGAGCCCTTCCCTCTTTCAGAACACCTGGCCTTTTTCTTACAACTGCACATAATGTTGTACTTTTGTGAGACTCTTCCAAGAATCATTGTCAGTTTCTCAGCTCTATAGCAGATCCACGTTTTTATGCAGAGTAAGGGGCAGAGACTGGTACTCTTGCATTCACCTGTCGTAGCAGACATTGTTCCCAACACCAGGGGCACTCCTGCATTCACCTGTCGTAGCAGACGTTGTTCCCAACACCAGGGGCACTCCTGCATTCACCTGTCATAGCAGACGTTGTTCCCAAGACCAGGGGCACTCTTGCATTCACCTGTCATAGCAGACATTGTTCCCAACACCAGGGGCACAACTCTTGGTCACCAGGGTCTTATGGTTGTCTACTGCTACTGTTTTCTTCTTCTTCTATGATTTTTCTGTCAGAAAACTAATATCAGGAGACCGTTAGCCTTTATGAAAGCTATCGTGCAGTCCATATCCTCTTGTGTACTATACAGTTTTGTTTTCATTGTGATTGGAACAGGCCAACTTGCATCTCTGTTGTCATCATACAGTTGACAGTGTTGGAGCACATGCTCAGAATTTGTTGGTGCCACTTTAAGGTATTTGCACACCTGTCCTAGAAACCACATGCTTTATCTTCTTCAGCAGTTGCTGCTCATGAGCTTAATCCACTTTGGCCCATAAATGAATGGTCAGCTTGAGGTCTCTTGGGTTTCCCCAAAGCTTAGTTGTCAGGCCTACTGGGCGTGGCTACACCCAATGGGCGTGGTCACACCTAATGGGCGTGGCCACACCTACTGGGCGTGGTCACATGTTGCTTCACATCTCCTGTAGGAGAGGACAGTCTTGTCAGGTATATTCTGGAGCAAGCTTCTAAAAAGTAGCTAAGTTTAATCTTATAGCCTAATTCATCTGTTGTTGCTTTGTTATATACATTACTTGTGATCACAGTCTGATGTAGTCATATTAGTTGTGGTTTGTCTTTTTTAGATTTATCAATTACTGTCTGTCATTTAACATTTAGTCTCGGTCTTTATTTTTTCTTGTCATTTGTCTTAGCCATTTTTTTTTTAACTGTTCCCTTTAGTTTTATTTTTGTATGCATTTATCTAGTTTTGATTAATCTGCCAACTGCTGAAGTCTGTTTAACTATAACATCCATTCTGTCCCTTGTGATCATGTTCTTGTAGAAATGACATCCTTTTCTGTGAGTTAATTTTTTTTTTAAATTGACTCTTTTGGACAGCACTGCGACAGCTGAATGGCAATTACGTCAGCGGCACATCGCCACCTGAGGTCACATGTTTGACTTGCAATGCAAGTACCCAGCCAAATGCTAAGGGTGATCGGTAAACATATTTCTTATTTATATTTTGTGTGTGCAAATTTATGAGGTTAATGCAGAAAGAAGCTGAACTTTTAAAATGTGTTTGTGTGCACATGCGTGTGAGCGAGTGAGAGAGATAGAGATGGGGAGGAGGTGGAAGAAAAAGAGAGAGAGTTGAAAACAGTCTCTGTATATCAATTTATCCATCTGTATTCCCCGTGTGGATCCTAGAGAAAAGGCATCGACTCACTGCTTCTAAAAAACATGCTGTAAAAAAGCGACTGTGTAGAGTTTTGCTGAAATCAAATGTAAAAAGGCCTAAAGGCACACATATCACAGTCTAGCTGTAAGCCTCAACAAAAGAAGAATAATTTGTCTTTATTTATATAACCTTTTTTTATCTGTCTGTATTTCCCCATGTGGGTTCTGGGTCCCCATCTTTTCATCATCATCATCATCATTATCATGTGCCTTGCAGCATCATGTCATGTGCTGACACCCCTGCATGCTAAGACAAATATCTGACAAGAATCGTCTCACTTTGTCTTCCTCTGCATCTTTTCCCACAGGTCATTCCTGTGGTCACATATTCCAGTTTCATTTTTCTCTATGGAGGGGGGGGGGGGGGGGGGGTTGTTCCCCCAACAGGTGTGTCATAAAAGTTGACTAAATAGGCGATGTTTCCTTCGAAGTCAGAATATGTCTGCATGAGAGGCAAGGAACCAGCAGTTTGCATACAGTTAAGCCAGATCTGTGAAACAGATAAACATGCAAAGGACCAGAAGTGGATGAACAGCCAGAACTGTCTGCTGGAGTTTACAGCTGGTGAGTGCAGAGAAGAAGGGGAAGGAGATGGGTCTGTAAATCACTTCTATTCTGCTGCCTGTTTAAAATAAAAAATATGGCACTTTGACAGTTAACATAATTTCATTGAATGTTAACATCTGCAGGTGTGAGCGGTGCAGTGTAACACTAAGCATAAGAAACGCAACATGCTCGTGTACCTCAACAGAGTCCAAGGTAGGCAGTCGAGGGAGTCTGTTTGTAGAACCCCTTACTGTTGATGGTCATCTCTCACATTGTTATTCTTGTATCATTGTCGTCATCATTATCATCGCCACCATCATCACTATCATCTTTGACATAATTCATCACTATAAGATTAAATAGCAGTAATAGTCTGTTTCTAAGCCAAAGCACGGAAATAAAAATTAAAATTTTGAGAGCATGCATCTTCCCTGCAGCAACATACGGATGTTAGTTGTGGACTGTTCCCTAGTCCTTTAAAAAAAAATTGGGGCTTTGAGCTAAAATGCTTTAGAAAGATTCTCAGAATACCAGGGTCAAAGAAGAAAAGAAATACAGACATTTTTTTTCAGCGTACAAAGATTATTAGTTTAAGAAAAATCAAAGAAATCTCCCCCTCCCCTTCCTTCCCCCTTTCCTGCCTACACCAGTACGTAGTAAATACTGGCACTGAAGTAAAAAATGTACCACTTTTTAACGGCCGGTGTAATGCTGACCACATTAGCCACTTAGCGCCGAATGGTCTATAAAAATATGGGTGCTCTTCCCATGTGCCTATTGGCGTTAAACACGATCTTTACTTTACTGACCACTTTTTAGGTTGGTGTTGGGCAGTTGGGCCTTGAGTCTAAGGATTTAGGACCGCAAGGCTGGTGCCCTGTACTTCAGAATTCTTTCTAATGTAGGAGCAGATAATTACACTACTGCCGACTTGCTAGGCCCACTGCCTGGCAGGTAAGTTGAAAAAACCTGGTCTGGTTGGTGCCGTCTCATCTCAGGCAAACTAATGCTTCATTAGCCTGAAACATCACGGCTCAGTTTCTTTGCTACACCATGGTGCAGTTGGGAGTCGACCTGGGTGTCCTTTGCAGGTTGCTGGCAGGCTACTTAGTTTTAACTTGTCGACTCTCCGAAGAGAAGCTAGCCAACCTCAAGACTGCAGTGCCAAGCGCCTGAACACACCCATCCCTCAACCTTTGCCTTGGAAAAATCCATCACTTTGCTGAAGATTAGAATCTGCAACTCCTGAATGAGAACCCAGGACTCTTAACCACTTGACCAGCGACTCTTCCTCTGTGTCATCACCATATTGTTTTTAATCTTGTCTCTAATTTACTTTTCATGTTTTTGTGTGTGTGTGGTTTATCTTACTCTACTTTTGTCTCTGTTGGATTCAGAGAAAGGACTTTCTAGGTAAACTAACAAAAGTTTTCTCAATCTATCCAGTGCCAGCAACTTTTCCCCATCCCTTTATATAATGAAATCTATTGTTCTCTCCATGAGCTTCACATTACTAATTTTTATCTATTTGAATACCTCTGTTTTGAGCAGGTACCAGTTTGCAGTTTATTAATAATTGTTTCAGTACAGATTTGTATAACAGTTAAACCTTTGAGTCTCAGGGGGTTTAACATAACAGGCCCAAGGGGTGGTCAAGAGAGACGTATGATCGGGGCATCTTGCGTTCATTGGGCTTCTAGGTAGGAATCTATGAATGTATGACGCGTTCCTTGGGACTCAAAGAGTTAACAATTCCAAGTTTGATAGTAGAATTATTTACTTTTGACTTCTTATTGCCACTGTCTTTAAGTATACATTCATTTTTTTTTTCTAGGCAAAAGGAATTTGTTTCTCAACATCCAGCACAGGCGGTGAGGCACCAGTTTTGCCGCCTGATTCCCCATCTCTGTATGCCATTCCGTTAGTGGTGAGTAAACCGCTAGTTTGGTCATCTAAAAAAGTGGATAGATACTTTTGATTAGGTTCACACACAACAAAATTGTGTAATCTGATGATGAATGTAAGCTCTTCAGAGAGAGAGAGATAAAGAGGTGGTTAGAGGGAGACTTAGATAAATCTTTGGAGATGACTCAACCGATCAGGTTTTTGTACCAGCCAATCAGATTGCTTCTCGCATTTCTTGCACATGTGGACTGTTCAGTGACCAGCTTTTGAGAAAATTTAATGTGTTCTGTAATTTTACATCGATTTATTGGAGCGGGGGCTACCTCTGCCCCACATTGGTGAAAGGACTGTTGCGTCATAGCAGCCAAAATAATATAGGATTCAGGAAAAGGAGTAGAACCATGTGTCTGAGGGGCCAACACGGGCCTTATTTCCCAAAACACAAGTGTCAGGCTTCATTCATTAGAAAATTTTAGCCATATTGTTAAGTTTAGTCATGTTTATCCTAAGTAATTAAAATAATGCATGCATAAATATGCAGATCGATAACTAATTTGAATACATATTGAGATGTCAGTGTGATTAATAAAGATAGTGTTACTTCATTCAATTTCCAACACGAATATATATATATCTGTGGCTAAGTCGATGCGAACACTTCGTAATGCCGGGATGCCGGGTTCGATCCCAGCTGCGGGCCATTTGCCTTGCGTTGGTTTCAACAGTGGTATCAAGAAAGCCAACCGTCCAGAAAGCAATGGCAAACTACTGGACGTAAATTAGAGTAGAAAAACCACACAACAGCCAGGGGCTGTTGGGTTTGGTTCTGCAACGCCCTGTAAAGGATACACAACAAACCTTATATATATATATATATATATAGTTTTGTATATGTTAATTGAATGCTTTATTTTATATGATTTTTTGTGTGTGCAAACTAAGAATCCCCCCCCCCCCCCCCCCCCCCCCCCCCCCCCCCCCTTAAAGGCTCCTTCTTCTTGGCACTAAAACTCTGAAGCTTCTGTCTCTAAAGGATTTAGAAAATCCTCATCTGGGTTCTGGGACCACTAGGGTAAAAAAACAATCAACCCACTGCTTTCTAACAAGCGGGTCGTAGAAAGGAATTAGGGGATTGTTGAAATAAGATTTGTTAAGTCACAAGGCGAAGATATTGCAGCCTAGCTTTAAACAACAACACAAAACACTGCCCTTGAGGGAAAAACATGGAAAAAGATGAAGACAATAAAGAATAAAGAGAGATAGAAATGGATTTAATTGCATGATTTCATTAATAAACCTTCTGCAAGACTTGAGTTTTATTGACACTTATGTCTGATGTACTGGTTTTGAGGTCATTTAAACCCTGAACATTTTTGTTGCCCAGAAATTTAAAGATCCATTTTGAAATTTAGTTTAAAAAAAAAAAACAACCAAGCATCCTTGTAAATCTCGGAAACTCTACCCTAAAAAATTACAGGAATAGAAGAAAAAGCAGAAGAAATTGGGAGTCTTGGTTAGTTTTTATAAAAATCCGGGGGTGGGGGGGGGGGGGGGGGGGGGTTGAAACCTGTGACCTCAGAGCAGACATGCAGATGGCATAGTCAGTGTGACATCAAGGCTGTCAGATCACTAAAATAATCCAGATGCATTTGTTTAAAGTCACGTTTAAAAGCGATTAAAAAAAAAAAAAGTTAGGGAATGAACCACTAAATACAAACAGAGAAAAGAATTGATAGCTTTCCTTCCTTTTAACCATAATAAATGTGGTTTTGTTGTCTGCCACACGGAGTAGATTGATGTCATAAGGAGATTATTATGTTGTGACAATTATTTGAAAATTTCCATCCCAGATAATATCTAATTATATTTAGGATTAATATAATCCTACCCCTCATGTTTGCACACTGTGCAGTTGCAGTCAATGACAGGGTTGGCATATAGAAGTAATCTCCACTGCCCAGAGATTTGATGTCATCAAAGAAAAAAACCATAAATGCCGGAAAGACGTCTGTCTCAGGGCAGCAAGGTTAAAAAGATGGGATCTATCGGAGCAATTTCGGTGTAGAGATTTTCTTTTGGACCTGGTTCAGAAGTACTCCTCCACAAGGACTGTGATGCAGAGCTCTTGTTCCCTTCTGCAAGCTTAAAAATCAGTGAATGGTGGGAGACCGGCACCAGAGCTTCATCCTTGTAGGTACTGATCAGTTAATCAGGTAATCGCAGTTTTATTATCATAACAAATGAGTCACCTCTTAGTTGCTCCGTTGCTGAACCAGCGATACCACACAGAATGTCTGTCACTGTCCCTTGTGAAACCATTGACATACACTGCAAGCTCAACATATCCAATAGCATACGCACGTATTAAATGCAAAATGCAGCCGTCAGGAGTGCTAACTCGAACAGTCCAACACTAGAAATGTATTTCGTCATCGATAGAACCAGGAGTTACAACATATCGATTGTTGCACATGAGGCACCACCAATACTGTGGGAACAGGCCACTCACCAATTTCCAAATTTACAGTTCGCAACACAAATCACTTTGGTCGCAGTCGAAAACATTCCAAATGAAATCCGCAGTTCACAGTGTCAGTGTCGTGCACCCAGCAGAGCAGCTGGGCGACAAAACAGTGTCCTTAAAGTCTACATATGGAGAATAATACAGTGGCTAACGTTTTTCAAAAAACAAAAACGTGCCACGAAAAACCCAATAACTAGCCTATCCTTCTTATTGACCAGAAGTCTCGCTGATTTTCGAATGTAACCAGATCAGAGTTGGGCGCATCACCAAAGACCGGCTGGGATTAAGCCTGAGGTTGTTCATGTGTTCTTCCAGCTGTTGTTTAAAGTTAAGCCCCTTTTTTATGCTTGTGGTGGATCAAGTATGTGATGCTGAACTCATTTCGTAGACCAAGGGGAATGCGTCATCTCGTGGTATGGTGTCCGCCTCGTGTGCTAGAGGTCCTAGGTTCAGGCCCCAGTGAGGGCTGGGATTTTTTCACGTGGACTTTATTAATTTCCCCTGGTCTCTGGGTAGTAAGATCAGACACCCGTGTGTATCGTTGTGCACGTAAAAAAATCCCTTGACAGTTGGAAATTGAAATGAGCAGCCTTATGGCGCTGCCCAGGCAAAATTTTGAGTTAAAAATCTACCCAAAAGTATTTCAGGATCCTCGCTCCGACGGAGCCTGTGCACTGAGCTGACCTTGTTCTGACTCAGACTTGAATGAGAAGAAGAACGGAGCCCTTATGGGTTACTACTCATATGTCATGATGTTGATCCGTTGTTCAAGCTTCAAAGACCAGTTGGCACTCGATTGGTCATGGGGTCAACATCACACTGGCAGCCTTTACTTCCCAGGACATTTCCTGAAGCCCCTATAAGGCTGGGTCAGTCTGGGAGCCAAGTCTGGTGAGTTAAAAAATAAATGTCTGCTACGAAGCTGATTTGAACCCAAGATTTTGGGGCTGGCAGGTGGGCATCTAGCTACTTTGCTTCCATGGTGGGTGTTAGGTATCTCATTTTTAACAAAGAGACTCCGAGACAATGTCAAGAGAGAAAGCCCTAGGGTTAATCTCTTCTTCTGCCTAGCGTTCGCTAGTTCTAAACTCCGCCAGAAAATTCTAGTTGTTTGTCCACTTCAGGACTTTCGTCCTGTTCGAGAACTTAAGTTTTGAGTGCACATCTGTTTCACTGATTGGCTTACTTGTATGCAGACTGTCAGTTCCTCACCTCTAGACAGAGATGAACTTCTACTTTGAAGAAAACATCCCTAATTAGTTACTTTGTATGACCTGCTTGCTATGGCCCACACAGGAAGTAGGGACATTGAACACAGTTTGAGCGGAATATGCACCAAAGCCAGTGTAAATAATGCTAAAATCTATAAACGATTAATACTTGATTAAACATTAAAAATTTTTTTTTTTCAGAATGGCAATACATTTCAAGGTTCCGACTATTTAATACAGAATGTACGAGGAGATTACGCTTTATGTCGTGTAAGTATGTTACATTTCTTTCATATATTTTTTCTTACGTTGAGCCTGCTTATAACGCAGGAGATTTGTGCCTCTCTCTTCATGTATAGTTGTGAATTCTATAATGTTCAGTTGCTCACACTTTACGAATTGAAGAATTGGCAGCTAGTGATGCCTCCATTCCTGTAGTCAAGCAACACACTCAGTATTTGATATCTTTTTCTTATGTTGGGTTTGTCAGTGTCTGTGGCTTAGGCGTTGGGAACAAACTTCATAATGCAGGGGTGCAGTGTTCGATTCCAGCTGCAGACGATTTGTCTTGAGTTGGTTTCGACAGTGGTACCGAGAGCTGACTGTTCAGAAAGCAGTGGCAAACTACTGCAGTTAGCTAAGATCTGAGGATCTTTCTAATTTTCGATATTTTGCCTGCTCCCATGTGGGTTCCAGTGCCCCATTGTGGGAGGAAATAAAAAGGAAAAAATGGACGCACTACAGTAAATGGACTAGAATGTCATACAAGTTTTTCTGCTTGTATGTGGTTGTTAATATTTCTCCAGACTTACAAGAGTGTGACTGCCTGCCAGTCACTGGCCAATATGTGTGTGCTGTTTTGGTACCGAGGGATGGACACTGCTGCAGCGACCAATCCTACCCCCTGTTCTTTGTTTCAACAGATTAGGTCAGTGAACACATCCACTGCCATCACCATTACTATCATCATCACCACCACAACCACCATCATTCCCAATTTTCTTCTTCTTAGCATTCACCGGCTGTAAACTCCTGGGAAAGTTCTGGTTGCTCATCCACTTCTAGACTTTGATCTGGGTCTAAAACTTGGATTTGCTTGCACATCTGTTTTCAGATCTAACTTATTTGTGTGCAGACTGTTGGTTCCTTGCCTCTTAGGCAGATGCACTCCAACTTTGAAGACAGTACCCGTGATTAGTCACCTTTTTTCAAAACATGGTGGTGAAAAGAGCGGGGTGGGGGGGGGGGGGGGTGTGTAGTGTCTCTTTTCTTTGTTCTCAAAAATTGAGTCTTAGAACCACACGGGTATTATCATTCATCATTGTGAACATTATTGTCAATATCACCAAAGTTTCCATCATACTCACCAAATGACAAACAATAACCATCACCTTGTCATTATCATCATTGTCATCATCATCATTGACATCATCATCATTGTCATCATCATCATCATTGTCATGATCATCATCATCATCATAGTCATCATCATCATCATCATCATCATCATAGTCATCATCATCATCATCATTGTCATCATCATAGTCATTATCATAGTCATCATCATAGTCATCATCATCATAGTCATCATCATCATCATCATCATCATCATAGTCATCATCATAGTCATCATCATCACCATAGTCATCATCATAGTCATCATCATCATCATCATAGTCATCATCATCATCATCATAGTCATCATCATCATCATCATAGTCATCATCATAGTCATCATCATCATAGTCATCATCATAGCCATCATCATCATCATAGTCATCATAGTCATCATCATCATCATAGTCATCATCATCATCATAGTCATCATCATCATCATAGTCATCATCATCATCATAGTCATCATCATCATCATAGTCATCATCATCATCATAGTCATCATCATCATGATCATCATAGTCATCATGATCATCATAGTCATCATCATCATCATAGTCATCATGATCATCATAGTCATCATCATCATCATAGTCATCATCATCATCATCATAGTCATCATCATCATCATCATGGTCATCATCATCATCAACATCATCATCATAGTCATCATCATCATCATAGTCATCATCATCATCATAGTCATCATCATCATCATCATAGTCATCATCATCATCATCATCATCATCATCATAGTCATCATCATCATAGTCATCATCATCATCATCATCATCATAGTCATCATCATCATCATCATCATAGTCATCATCATCATCATCATCATCATCATCATAGTCATCATCATCATCATAGTCATCATTATCATCATCATCATCATAGTCATTGTCATCATCATAGTCATCATCATCATCATCATCATTATGATCATCATCATTGTCATCCTCATCATCATCATGATCATTGTCATGATCTTTATCATCATCATTGTCATGATCACCATTGTCACCATTGTCATGATCACCATTGTCACCATTGTCATGATCACCATTGTCATCATTGTCATGATCACCATTGTCACCATTGTCATGATCACCATTGTCACCATTGTCATGATCATCGTTGTCATCATCATTATTGTCATGATCATCATCATTATCATCATCATCATTGTTGTGATCATCATCATCATCATTGCCATCTTCACCATCATCATCATCTCTATTATCATTAATAATACCATGATCATCATTGTCATCATCATCACTATCATCATCATTGCCATCATCATCATCATCACCATCATCATTGCTATCATCATCATCATTATTACCATCATCATCATCATTGTCATCATCATTTTTGCTATCATAATCATCAGCATCTTCATCATTGCCATCATTATCATCATAATTGCCACCATCATAATCTTCATCACTGCCACCGTCTTCATCATTGCCATCATCATCATCATTGCCATCATTATCATTGCTGTTATCATCATCATCACTGCCGTCATCATCATCTTTGCCAACATCATTATCTTTGACATCATCATCATCATTGCTATCATTATCAATTCTTATTGCCGTCAACATTGTCATCATCATCATTGTCATCATAGTCATCATCATCATCATTATGATCATAATTTCATTCTGTATTATTAGGTTTGCTGAGAAACTGACACTACAAAAAATATATTGACTTCTCAATGTAAATTTCTTTTCTCCCTTGTCATCAATCAGCGGACCGGATTTCGTATCCCTAAAACCGCCAATAATTGTCACCGTGGATGCTGACAATGAAATCGTCAACGATGAACTGAAAACACAGTGGACTGTTGACCCCATAATGAGATTTCCCTTCCGTGTCGGACAGTTCTCACTGGAGGGAGAGTTTGAAGGCTACAAGGACATCACCGGAGGACTTCTGCAGCTCTGCAAAGCTGAAGACAATGTACTGGATGCTGCCTACAATTTCGGCACCTACTACAGCCAGTCTGTAAGTGGAAACACTGTTTGTGTCTGCCTAGGTGCAATTCCCCATAAGGTTCAGGGAAATCATATATTTGTTTTGTGTGTTACTGGGTCCCATGAAAAGCACAAAAGTGAGTTGCATATTCAAAGCAGTGTTTTCCCGTTGTAAATTTGAACAAAGAAGACACAAACAATAGATTGCACAATTTATTGCCTGGCATATTTCGCTGTATTTCGTCAGGTGCATACTACAGTAACAATTACATAAATGAAGCAAATAAGTGAATCCTCTATAACTGAAGTCCAATTTCAACAACTATCAAACATGACTGCCTATTTTTACCAAGGCAGTCTGTCTTTACGGCTGCCCTGGTAAAAACAAGCAGTCATGTTTGATCGCCTCTTTGCCATAACTGATGATGAAATAAAAATTTAAACTCTCTAAATTTCAGTATTAAATCTGTGTCGCCTGTTTGCCACAATTGTTGATGAAATAATGATTAAAACTCTACATTTCAGTGTTCTATCTCTGCCACCTCATTGCGGGATCCAGCCAAATACCCTCTCAAATTTTTTGAAGTTTGTATCCTTTTGACAGAACTTTGATTGGCTAAATTAATGGTGCCAGTGTCAGGAATTTGCTGTCTTCCCTGGTTTCATGAAATATTTGTATCGTTGTATTTTTTTTAAAGATTAAAAGAAAACAGCTCTCATACTGATTTCATGAGGATAGAAAAAATGAACGTAATCGTAACATGGGTCATTGCTAGCATCCATTGTGGGGGAAAACACAAATAGACCCACTGCCTGCCCAAATCATGTCGTAAGAGTTGGCTAATTGGGAGCTTCCTTTGAAGTCGGAGTACATCTGCCTGAGAGGCAAGGAACCAACAGTCTGCATGCAAATGAGTCAGACCTGTGAAACGGTTGTACACGCAACACTCAGGTTCTAGAACAGGACTAGAGTCCAGAAGTGGACGAACAACAAGAACTTTCTGCCGAAATTTACAGCCGGTGAGCGTGAGGAAAAAGAGGAGATATTCTTAGCTCAGGGGTCTTATGATTCAAATCCCCATCTCCCCAGATGAGTTCCAGGGCCCAGTAGGGATAGTACACCTGCTGCCCTTTAACCGGTGGGTCGTAGATGTGATCTAATTAAGATTTTGCTGAAAAAAATAGCCAACTGCTCTTTAAGAGTGCTTGCGAAAGAATCAGATCAAAAACAAGAAATCCTCATTGAGGCAAAGTTATAAATTTATTAAAAATTAATTATCATCCTTGGGGGGCAAATACACGAGGTTAAATGTGCTGTGAAGCCACAGCGTGTAGCGACTAGATGCTCACCTCAGGCCCGAAGGTCATGGGTTCACATCGGCATCGAGCCTGATTATTGTCAAAAATGACCTTGGCTCCCAGGTTGACCCAGCCTAAAATGGGTATCAGGTAAAATCCTGGAAAGTACAGGCGGATGATGTGATGTTGAAACATCACACACCAGGTGTCCATTGGTCTATAAAATGTAGATGTAGTACAGTATACCCGATATGCTGGTGGGCATGGAAAAGAGGTCCTTCATGTGCACTTTGGGTAACTGTGGGTGTGTGCATGTCGTTGTTCCTCTGTGAGCTGCTACCTGGAAGTTTACTGCCATGAGATTGGAAAGATCTCTATCTGGATGGCAGACAATAGGACCTGAAGGTTTGATACCTTGAGATTAAAGAATCTCCTACTGGTGGCAGACTGGGAGAATAAGCTCAGAATCCCCATTTGACTTGCAGGGAAGCTTTAATTAGGGCACCACTAACAGCTACACCAGCCAGGTGTGACCTGCAGTCCAAATCGCCTGCAGCTGGGATCGAACACTGCACCTTTACATTAAGAAGCACATTTTGCAATACCTAAGCCACAGATGCGACCCCCACAACAACCATGTCATGAAAGGTGACTTATTAGGGGTTTCCTAAAACTGGAAATGTCAGGCCAAATGGTTCAGCCTAGCTGTAAACCACAGCACAACATGCCAACTGTCATGACAGGACAGACACGAAGAAGAAGGCCTTAGACATGACATCAGCTTCCTGAACTCTTGATCAGACCTGGAATACACAGGTGCTAGCGGCAGTAAAAACATCTATAGGATTCCAGTCAAGATTCTCAATTTTATCGATTCCAGAGGAACCAGAGTCAATCAGCGTAAGTTTATTGCTACAGTTCTGCAACAGTCAGTAGTTAAGTGATTACTTAGAAAGTTACCATGGCGGTACAAATAAGCTAGATCTGTAAAACAGATGTGCACACAGAACTCAAGTCCTAAAACAGTGTTATTTGTCCAGAAGGCTAGTTTACCGCCAGTGAATGCAAAGACATAAAATCTCACCCAAGATGCCTTGCAGAAATTAGAACAATAATCGTTATGGCAAAGTTTGTCTTAAGTAAGGTGCAAAAGATTCTCGCTAACAAGAAAATGTCAATTTCAATGAGGAAAAAAAAAAAGAGTGTTAAAATGCTATGCAGAGCCAGTTTTTTTGTGTGCATGGAAAATATGGACAGTAAGCAAACAAGCTGAAAAACTTACTCGCAGCAGAGATGTGGTTTCTGAGAAGAATGCAACGGATATAATAGAAATATAGAAAAACACATGAAGCAGTCCTCACAGAGACAGATGAAAGCTGTTAGTGTTTTTGTGGACATGTTATAAGAAGGAATCAGCTTGTGACAACAGGCAAGTTTGGTGGAAAAAGAACACAAGCAAAACAAAAAGATCAATCCCTGGATGACCTAGCCAGATGGATGGGACGAGACAAAAATGTTGAACTGATACAGGATTCTAGTGATCGTGTGTGATGGCAAAACATGACCAGCACGGCACATCAAGATGATTATGAAAGCAAAGAAAAAGAATAAGATTAATGGACCGTGCAGCATAGCAGCCAAGTACTGATACCTAGCCTAGATGATAGATAACTTCTTATCTATCACAAAACATATTTCTATAACATTAGGTAACCCTCTCTGTTTAGTGCTGTTTGGTGCACTTCTGTGCTAAAGTAATCTTGAGTTCTGTTGAGTGCACTTCTGTATGCTAATCTTAAGTGCTGTTTGATGCACTTTTGTGATAGACTAATCTTTAGTGCAGTTTAGTTCACTTTTGTGATAAACTAATCTTTAGTGCTGTTTAGTGCACTTTTGTCATAAACTAATCTTTAGTGCCATTTAGTGCACTTTTGTGATAGACTAATCGTTAGTGCTGCTTGGTGCACTATTTTGTTGAAGTCATCTTGTCTCTCAGAGGATCAGCATAATACGTTTGCATGGTGCCTGAACTCTCTGGCAGTGAAATTGGATATGTGGTTTTTATTACTGTTTTTTTTTCTTTCTCTCTAAATGATCGCCTAGTAGAGTGGTGTAGATGTCAAACTTAGTGGATGTCTGCAGTATCTATGAATACAGTCTTGTTGAGGCATAAAACAAAACTGCAGATATAAGCTGATTACAAATAAGTGAAAAGAAGATTGCATTTGTTGCAGATATAACATTGATAAAGTAAATATATTGTATCTGTGAGCGGCATTGCAGCAGTTTACCTGGAAACCTAATGATCATGGATCAGATTTTCAATGAAGTAGATTGAAAAAAAAAAAAAACACCCTGAAAAACAACAACACTCTGACTTGATCTGCCAGGTTGACCCAGCATAAAAGAGTCACTTCCGGGTCTTCCTGTGTTGGTTGAGGGGGCGGAAATAGACCTCCTGCCCTTTTAACAACCGTGTTGTAAAAGTTGATAATTTGGCGATGTTTCTTTGAAGTCAAAGTGCATCTGCCTGAGAGGCAAGGAACCAACAGTCTGTATACAAATAAGCCAAATCTGTAAAATGGATGTGCATACAGTACTGAGACTCTGGAACACAACTAAGCTCCAGAGGTAGATAAACAAGCAGAACTTTCTGCCAGAGTTTGTCGTCAGTGAAGAAGAAGACTACAGCGACTACAGGTTAATCCTCAGTTTTAATATTTCATTTTTATTCTGATGTGGCTGAGAAGTTTAAGTTTGTTTCGGATCCCATCATAATGGAGTTTTTTACAAGAACCATTAGTGTCTGATTATTGTAATTCAGGGAGTATTGTGTTTCAGCATCATGACCATCAGTTAGGCAATAAAACAGAACAAAAAAGAAAAAACAGGGGATGTAACCAGGGACAAATGTAAGACTGGAAATAGAAAATCAGTTAAATACATATTTCAAACTGAAAACAGCTTTTTAAATTGGAAAGTAATTTTGTGTTAAATTTGTGTTAAATTTAATTTGTGCTGTCACCCAGTGTAGGTTAACTAATTCAGCTGCTGTCTCTATTTGTACCTCAAGACGATCGGTATCTTAACTTTGATTTTGCATGTCTAATTTTAGAAACCTTACGGGACTGGAAGCTGACACGCAGATTTTTTCTAGTTGACAGTCTGTCAACAAGGTCTGGGTCTGATAAAGGTAATAAAGGTTTGAAGATGAAATTGTTCTGTTGTAAATTAGAAATATTGGTCAGAAATTAGAAATATTCATAAACTTGAAATATTTGAAATAACCTATAACTGTTAGTCAGAAATTAGAAATATTAGTCATAATATTAGAACTATGAATCATCATCATCAGTTTCCACTTCTGCAATTAAGCGTTGTTGGGAGGAACAGTTTGTGATCCGCAATGACTCTTTCAGACTCTAGCCACATCCAGCTTTCTCAGCCACGCTGATAGATGGTTTAGCATCATCTTGAACATGAAACAAAGAACGTTTGAAATGCCACATCGCTGATCAGATGCGAAATGTTTATTAGTTCCAACAACTGTTTTCTCGGCCAGTGAACCAGAGGTATAAATGCCTAGGGTGACTAGATCGGCCACATATATGACATCAATGAATGGTTAATGATAAATCAGAATGGTTAATGATAAATCAGAACGGTTATGATAAACCAGAACAGTTAATGTTAAACCAGAACTGTTAAAGTTCCAAACTGGTACTTGTAGTCATAAATTAGATCTGTTAAGTCATAGATTTGAGAGCTGCCATGGTGTAGTGACTAGATTCTTGCTTGTGATTTTATGGTTGTGGGTTCAAATCTGCATGTAGCCATTTTTCTTCAAGCATGACCTTGGCTTTCAGGTCAGTCCAAACTCAGATGGGTTCCAGGTAAAGTCCTGGGAAGTAAAGGCAGCTGGCAGGATGCTAATCACATCATCCACTGAATGTAAGTTGGTCTGAAATTTAGGTCAAGCTCCATCTGCCCAATAAACCTAATGGCGGAGAAATAGATTAACAAAGTTATGGTGAGAAAAAAGTGTTAAAGTGTTATATAGAACCTATCTTGTTCTATGCATGTAAAATATGGACAATAAGCAGATAAGCTGGAAAACGTTTACTTGTGGCAGAGTTGTGGCTTCCGAGAAGAATGCAAAGATTATTATTGAAGGATAGAAAAACAAACGAGCTATTCTAACAGATGAAAGTCGTAAACTTATTCGAACAGTTAGAGGTAGACAGTCAATATTTTGTGTGCATATTATGAGAAGGTATGGACTAAAGAACTTGGTAACATCTGGCAGGATTGATGGAAAGAGAGCAAGAGGAAGGCAAAGAGATAAATATCTGGATGGTCTGGCCAGATGCATGGGTTGAGAGAAAAAAAATTGAACTTATCCATGATTCTTTTTGTCCTGTGATTTGGCAAAGCATTAGAGTCTGTGCTTACCGGCATGGCACATGATGATGATGAGGTCATAGACTAGGTATGTCAGGTCAGCAGTTTTGTGAAATGGGTGGAGCTTTCTTTCAGATGCTGCTTACGTCAGATACGCCAAGAACATCAAGCTGGTGGTTCAGCTGCAGGAGGGATCGGCTGACGGACATATCAACATCCCGTATTTTGAGATAGAGTATGATGATGTGTCAAAGGATTTGGCACTGAGCGGGACTAAAGTCCAAGTAAGTATGCTTGATTGATTCTGACATCACAGCAGTTACTGGAGATATCAATGTTAGTTTGTAGGCATATTTACCCATGTGGTTCTAGGGCCCTGTTGGGGGGAAAAACAGGATAGACCCACTAACCCCATAACAAAAAGGGGGCTGCGTGGTCTCGAGGCATGGTGTCCGCCTCGAGTGCTAGAGGTTCCGGGTTCAATTCCTGGTATGGGTTGGGATTTTTTTTTCACTTGGACTTCTAGTAATTCCCCTGGTCTCAGGGCAGTGAGATCGGTCGCCCGTGTGCATTGTTGCACATGTAAAAAATTCCGTGGCAGTTGGAAATCGAAAAGAGTAGCCTAACGGCACTACCCAGGCAAATATTTAATCAACCATGAATAATTCTACAAATTTAGCTGTGTGAGAGCCTAAGCTCCATTAAGATATGAATGTACAAAAAGAAAAAGAAGAGGAAGAGGAAGAAAGTTGGAAATACAAAATAAATATATTTTCTTTTTCTTTCTGTTCTCCCGGGGACTGGTTTTCAGATGAGAAGGCCACAGACCTATATGAAGTCTTTAGAGTGACGCATGTTGTCCCTCTGATCAATGAAACGTGGTTTCCATTAGAATGCCAACCGGCCAAACCTGGGATTTTCCTGCTGCATGTAGAGAGCTTGTCTGTATCACAGGATCAGTATTCTGTGGCACAGGTTCAGTATTCTGTGGCACAGGTTCAGTATTCTGTGGCACAGGTTCAGTATTCTGTGGCACAGGTTCAGTATTCTGTGGCACAGGTTCAGTATTCTGTGGCACAGGTTCAGTATTCTGTGGCACAGGTTTAGTGTTCTGTGGCACAGGTTGAGTGTTCTGTGGCACAGGTTCAGTATTCTGTGGCACAGGTTCAGTGTTCTGTGGTGCAGGTTCAGTATTCTGTGGCACAGGTTCAGTGTTCTGTGGCACAGGTTCAGTATTCTGTGGCACAGGTTCAGTATTCTGTGGTGCAGGTTTAGTATTCTGTGGTGCAGGTTCAGTATTCTGTGGCACAGGTTCAGTATTCTGTGGCACAGGTTCAGTGTTCTGTGGCACAGGTTCAGTGTTCTGTGGCACAGGTTCAGTGTTCTGTGACACAGGTTTAGTGTTCTGTGGCACAGGTTTAGTGTTCTGTGGCACAGGTTGAGTGTTCTGTGGCACAGGTTCAGTATTCTGTGGCACAGGTTCAGTGTTCTGTGGTGCAGGTTCAGTATTCTGTGGCACAGGTTCAGTATTCTGTGGCACAGGTTCAGTGTTCTGTGGCACAGGTTCAGTATTCTGTGGTGCAGGTTCAGTATTCTGTGGTGCAGGTTCAGTATTCTGTGGCACAGGTTCAGTATTCTGTGGCACAGGTTCAGTGTTCTGTGGCACAGGTTCAGTGTTCTGTGGCACAGGTTCAGTATTCTGTGACACAGGTTTAGTGTTCTGTGGCACAGGTTTAGTGTTCTGTGGCACAGGTTCAGTATTCTGTGGCACAGGTTTAGTGTTCTGTGGCACAGGTTCAGTATTCTGTAGCACAGGTTGAGTGTTCTGTGGCACAGGTTCAGTATTCTGTAGCACAGGTTGAGTGTTCTGTGGCACAGGTTCAGTGTTCTGTGGCACATGTTCAGTATTCTGTGGTGCAGGTTCAGTATTCTGTGGTGCAGGTTCAGTATTCTGTGGCACAGGTTCAGTATTCTGTGGCACAGGTTCAGTGTTCTGTGGCACAGGTTCAGTGTTCTGTGGCACAGGTTCAGTATTCTGTGACACAGGTTTAGTGTTCTGTGGCACAGGTTTAGTGTTCTGTGGCACAGGTTCAGTATTCTGTGGCACAGGTTTAGTGTTCTGTGGCACAGGTTCAGTATTCTGTAGCACAGGTTGAGTGTTCTGTGGCACAGGTTCAGTATTCTGTAGCACAGGTTGAGTGTTCTGTGGCACAGGTTCAGTATTCTGTGGCACATGTTCAGTATTCTGTGTCACAGGTTCAGTACTCTGTGGTGCAGGTCAACATGGGCAAAGTTGTGAATCCCCAGACTTGAATTTCTAGAACATATGTCTACAGAGTCTGTTGTGCCCAGTACACATTCTAAATATAATGGTCTGTTGCTTTTGTGTGAGGAGGTTGATTGGGTCTCACGATTGTATCAAAAATACACCATAACAGGGCCCCAGTCACGTGTCAATTGCGCACTTCCTAAAATTTGCGTACTTCCGCCACCGCCGAGAGCATCCCCACGCCGCATGAGCGGCATGGATTGGGTCTAAACTAGAACAGCAGCTACTGCATTTCCTGCAGCTGCGTTGATTTTATTTGCTCGTGAGTCCCAGCCCACAATCCACGCGGCGGGGATACTCTCGGCGGTGGCGTCCCCGGAAGTGCGCAAGTGGCACGTGACTAGGGCCCTATTAGGCTATATTTTCCGCCTTGATAATCTAGGACCGTTATTCGGAAGATAGCCCATACATACACCAATATTAGCTAATTTGATGTTCTATTTTCTTCATAAGAGCATCTTGGCTGTTCTTTAATATTTCCATTTAATTTTTGGGAGGGTGACTGTTGGATCATATTTGGATCCTCGCAGGTGCTACTCAGTCTGTGCTTTGTGTTGAAATTCTCTATGTGTGTTCTGTTGGAAGATCAGATCAGTTATGGAGACCTTATGTGCAGTAAATAGGTTAGTTGCGTATCCTTTACAGGATGTTGCAGAACTAATCCAACAGCCCCTGGCTGTTGTGGGGGTTTTCTAGGCAAATGTACGTCCAGTAGTTTGCCACTGCTTTCTGGACGGTCGGCTTTCTTGATACCACTGTCGAAACCAATGCAAGGCGCATGACCTGCAGCTGGGATCGAACCCGGCATCCCGGCATTATGAAGCGTTCACATCGACTTAGCCACAGAGCCGACGCAGTAAATAGAATTGCTTAAAAAATAACAAAAAACTCAACCCAAATCAACAACAGGCACCAAGAGAAGTTGTTTGAAATAACAGGTTCATCAATGCTTGTTTGTCCCACAGGTCTCCTTTAGCGTATCCTATTCTATGAGTCAGAGCACATATGTCAGAAACTTCCAGATTGCGACGGGCACTCTCAGCAGTCTGTCAGTTTTGTACGCAGGATATCGAACGTACGTCTGGAGCAAACGAGCTGGCCGTCTCACCATTGATTTCCCGACACTGATCAATTTCATATTCTACCTGTGTGGCGCCCTCTCTAATTGTTTTTTCGTGATTGTGTTTGGGGTGGCCTTCTATTTTTTCATATTTTACAAGGTAAGTTGCTGGTTGAATCATTTGCCAAACTTAACTGCATGAACATCACTATTTCTAGGTCGTAAGTCATAGAGGTCATAAGTAACAGAGGTTGTAAGTCACAGAGGTCATAAGTCACAGAGGTCGTAAGTCACAGAGGTTGTAAGTCACAGAGGTCATAAGTCACAGAGGTCATAAGTCACAGAGGTCATAAGTAACAGAGGTTGTTAGTTACAGAGGTTGTAAGTCAGAGGTCATAGGTCACAGAGTTCATAAGTCAGAGAGGTCGTTAGTCAGAGAGATCATAAGTCATAGAGGTCATAAGTAACAGAGGTTGTAAGTCACCGAGGTCATAGTCACAGAGATCGTAAGTCACAGAGGTCATAAGTCATAGAGGTTATAAGTCACAGAGGTCATAATTCACAGAGGTCATAAGTCACAGAGGTCATAAGTCAGGAAGAAGTTGAGTAGAGATCTAGCTTCCCTATTACAGCAGAAGACGAATGCCGATCAGCACAGAGAAGCTTCTCATACAAAGCATATTCATGTGAAAACGAAAATAATGTCCACAGATAAAACTGGCTGTCACCCAAAAAAAAAAAAATAAATGATGAAGAAATTGAAAATGTCACAAACTTTGAATATCTAGGCTCTATAATAAAAAGCAATGGAGACTGTTTGACAGAAATTAAAAGGAGGATGGCCATAGCAATGCAAAGATCGAACAGCCTTCAAAGTCTATGGTTAAGCACCAGCAAGGAGATAAAAATTAGAATTTTGAGAGCATGCATCTTCCCTGTGGCTACATACGGATGTGAGTCGTGGACTATCTCTCAGTCCTTAAGAAAGAGAATAGGGGCTTTTGAGCTGAAATGCTATAGAAAGATTCTCAGAATATCTTGGACAAAGAAGATGAGAAATATTGACATCCTAAAAGATCTGAACATCAAGAAAGATTGGCTTAAAAACAGCATTCTTTCTCGAAAGCTGAAATATTTTGGTCATATCAAGCGCCACAACGGACTGGAAAAAATTAAAACAGAAGGCATGGAATCAGGAAGGAGGGGCACGGGCCGACCGACACGAAGATGGGCACACGATATAAGTGACGCCTTGAGTGTGAAAGTGCATGACGCTGGAGAACTGGCGAGAGAACAAGTTTCTTTTTAGGCAGACCGTGATGAGAGCGACATTCTGCAAAGGACCTGCTTAATGATGAAGATGATGTTTGTTTTATATATGTGTTATTTTTAAAAAAAAGTTCATCTCAAAATTTAAAAAAATACCAATTTTTTTTAAAAATTAAAACCCTCACCACCTTTACTTCACAGGACTTAAAGTCCATGGTGTTTGGCATTGGTAGTCATGTCTATTCTAAATCTCCTGTACTTTCAGTCATCTCTGACACAGATGATTCTCTCTACCATGATGTCAAACTGTCCAGCATCTGTTCTCTCGGTCTCCCTCTGCCTCTCCTTCAACTTTTCTACCGTCACGATGTACTCCACTTTTCTGCTTCTCATCACATGACCAAAGAATGTAGATTGTCTCTTTCTGACAAATTTTCATCAACAGAGAATAATAAACAATATTTTCTGTTTCAGCGGCAGAATATTTATTTCCTGGCACACCCTGAAGGACAGGCCTTCGAGGAGTGGTTGGCCTTGTTTGGTGCTGCATTTGCTTTGAAAGCTCTGGCCCTTCTGCACATGATTGTGATGCAGAGCTCAGCCGACATTTTTCTCATCGACTGGGAACGTCCAGCGGGTCAGTCTGAACTGATAGGAGACTCAGAGAAACAGCCTGTCAAGAAAGTGGGTGGCTCTGTCTCCATCTGGAGAACTTACTTTGTTGCCAATGAATGGAATGAGATACAGGTATAGTTTGACATTTGTTGATGCTGATAGTTCTTCACAGTGTTATCTCAATGATACCAAGTTAACTTTTGCTCTCTTTTTCTTGTCCTTTCAATATTAGTTAGCATATTGGCAGTAGTATTTAATTCTGATGAATGTGTTGGTTTTTTTTTTTACAGCTGATTCAGGGACACATAGTTGACAGTTCAACACACAAAGTTGATAATTCACAACACAACCTTTCCCATGACAACCTCTCCCATGACATCTCCCGTGACAACATCTCCCATGACAACATCTCCTATGAGAACATCTGCCATGAAAACATCTCCCATGAAAACATCTGCTGTGAAAACATCTCCCATGACAACATCTCCCATGACAACCTCTCTCATGACATCTCCCGTGACAACATCTCCCGTGACAACATCTGCCATGACAACATCTCCTGTGACAGCATCTCCTGTTACAACATCTGCTATGAAAACATCTCCCATGACAACTTCTCCCATGACACAATCTCTCCCATGAAAGCCTCTCTCATGACAGCCTCTCTCATGATAGCCTCTCCCATGACATTTTCTTCAATGACAACCTCTCTAATGGCACTTTCTCCAATCAGCCTCTCATGACAACCTCTCCCATGACACTCTCCTTCCACAGCCTGCCATATAACACTCCCATGACATCCTCTCCCTTGATTAACACTGGTATGACACTCTCTCCCATGACAAATTCCCCCCTCCCCCCCCACGATATTATAATTACTTTGCTCATTGTTGTCAATCGGCAGACAAAAAGAAAGATCAACAGAGTGTTCCAGATTTTTGCAGTGCTGTTTTTCCTGGTGGTTGTTGGTTTCGAGGACACAACAACGAAAGATCCTGACGGAACGGTCAACAAGGGTCCAGATGTTTACATGAGTGCCCAGAGTCCAGTCTATAGAATGGCCTTGGCTTCTCTAGTGTATTTGCTTGTTGGTAAGTACATGTGATCTGAAACACTGTCATGGAGTTTTGAGGGTGTCAATTTCTGTGGTCACAAGGAAACTAGCGGTCAAACTGCTAAACAGCACCAGCAAGTTCAAGTCTTACCAGCAGATAGAATTGATTCAAAACAATGTTTTCTGAATTTAAATACATTGCAGAATTTATTGCCAGGCATATTTTTCTTTATCTTGCTTAAGTACATTACTAAAGAGTTATGTCAGCGTATAATGAAACCTAAAAACTTGATTAGTTCCTCTGGAATACACATCACAAGGTCTCTCTCGATATATTGTTCATGTAATTGCTAGAATTTCATGATTGTCATGTGAATTAGCAGGGTAACTTCAAATTTATAACAAATTCCTTATGTTTACATAGGAGGGGTTTGTTCACTTTAATTGTTAAAACTTAAGCTAGTCTTAGTGTTTACCTGTTTGGTGTGTGGTAAATTACACTGAAGACACTGTCCTTGTCAGTTACCTGTCCAGAATCAGATAAATGAGGTCCATTAGTAGAGGGGTCTTTCTTCTTAGTTAGATAGAATTTAGCCCATTTTGTCCCAGAAGGTTTTTGTTTAAAAACAAAAGAGATGTTTGGGATTAGAACACCAAAAGAAAATAATCATTAAATCGATCAGGAAACCACCAGCCCCAGCACAAGACGACTATTTTATTATGGACACAACTGATTACGTAACCACATGTACACAAAATTCAAGATAGGTGTATCAGCCATGTGCACCTGTGGAAATGTGCCCCAGACCGCAGAGCATGTACTCCAGGACTGCACCGATTTTGACACATTAAGGCAAACCTTTTGGCCAGAAAGAACAACAGTGGAAGGTAAACTCTATGGACCACTGAATGAACTAACAACGACAGTGAAATTTATACAAGAGACAAAACTGCTGATATAGATAACTTATTTCAGGCGAACAAAAGAAGAAGAAGATGGGATTAGAAATACTTACAATAATAGTGTTTTAAGAGGATGGGAGCTACCCAGATAGGTTCCAGGGCTCTATTTTTGGGGGTAAAAAGAAATAGACCTGCTGCCCCTCTAAGAAACATGTCATAAAAGGTGATTATATAGGCGTGTTTCCTTCAAAATCGGAGTGCATCTGCCTGAACGGCATGTAACCAACAGTTGGCATACAGATAAGTCAGATCTTTTAAACGGATTGATTCTTCATTTATAACTTGAAGTTCTGAAACAAGACCAAGGCCAATATGAGAACATCAGCATACAAATAAACCAGATATGTAAAACAGATGTGCACGCACATCTCAGGTTCTGGAACAAGACCAAAGTCTATCAGTGGATGAACCACCAGAACTTTCCGCCGGAGTTTACAGGTGGAGAATGCAAAAAAGAGGATCAAGAAGAAGAAGAAAAAATATTGACATTTTGCAGGATCAGCACAATAAATAAAAATATTGCATACAAATTAGTCAGATCTGTAAAACGGATGCACATGCAACAGGTTTTGGAACAGGACTGCAGTCCAGAAGTGGATGAACAACCATAACTTTCCACCAGAGTTTACAGCCAGTGACCGCGAAGAAGAAGAAGAAGATGGGATGTCAGTCATAGTAAGCCCCGCCCAACATTCAGCTCTAACAGAGGATGGGTCGTACTGGCTACTGTTACAAGGTAGCTCAGTCAAAACAGCTTTTGAAAGATTTTAATTGAATCTTATTGAATGAAAATAATTCTGCTGAATCTTATCTTATAGCTGTTGTTCAAGCCATCTTCTTTGTGTTTGTGTACGAACGATTTATTTCCGATGACATCCGAGAATTTGTTGACCTCTGCTCGATGAGCAATGTCAGCGTATTTATCATGGCTCATGCAGAGTTTGGGTACTACATCCATGGCCGCTCAGTTCATGGTCGTTCAGACGTCAATTTGAAAGAGATGTTTGAAATGCTGAGTCGAGAAGAGGTGCGTTACAACATTTAACTTTGAAAATAAAGTGTGTCTGAAGCTGAACTTTTATAATAAATGTTATTATAATAATTTGTGATTGTAGTTGAACTTTTATAAAAAGTAGTGTTTTTAGTTTAAATTTTATAATAAGTTGTGTTTGTAGTTGAACTTTTATAAGAAGTTGTGTTTGTAGTAGTTGCCCTTTAATGATAAGTTCTGTTTTTAGTTGAACTTAAATGAGAAGTTTGTACTTTGAGTTAAACTTGTATAATAAGTTGCGTTTGTAGTTTACTTTTAAAATAAGTTGTGTTTGTAGCTGAACTTTAAAATAAGTTGTGTTTGTAGCTGAACTTTAAAATAAGTTGTGTTTGTAGATGAACTTTTATAATAAGTTATGTTCGTAGTTGAACTACTGAAATAAATTGTATCTGTAGTTGCTGCTTTACTATTTTATGGGAGTCACTGCTGTGCAATATCTAGCATGCTTGCATGCTAGTCCAGTAGTGTCATGTTCCCCTGTGTGGGTTCCGGGGCCCCATTGTGGGGAAAACAAGAATAGACCCACTGCCTCCCCAAAAGCATGTCGTAAGAGTCGACTAATTGGGAAGCTTCCTTTGAAGTCGAAGTGCATCTGCCGGAGAGGCAAGGAACCAAAAGTCTGTATTCAAGAGAATGAGATCTGTAAAACTGATGCACATGCAACACTCAGGTTCTGTAGCAGGACTGCAGTTCAGTAATGGACGAGCAACCAGAACTTTCCGCCAGAGTGTACAGCTGGTGAACGCGAAGAAGAAGAAGAAGAAGAAGTGTCATGTTCAAATTGTCTTGAGGCAGATTACGGAGACCCAGACTTAAACATGGAGACCAAGAAAGGTCCTCGGCAGTAGACATGATTTAACTTAGTCACTGAAATAATTTAGCGTAAGTTTGATGGATGCTTAGGATTTAATTGACCGTTGTTTTTTTTTCCCCGTCAGAAAGATCTAGTTGGCCAGAGGGGTTTGGTTCCCAACACGGAGCAGCAGACTTTCTCAATGGCCTTGCCGAAACGATTGCGCCAGAAGTATGAAACAGTGTACATGCCTGTCCAGTTGGAGGTGTGTAGAACTAGTCTGCCTTTGTGTCGCCTGTTGCAGTGTTTCCCGGAAAATAAGACCGGGCCTTATATTAAATTTTCCCCCAAAAGATGCTTATTTTCAGGGGGTGTCTTATTTTTTTCATCTAGGAGAATCAACATTATTCAAGTACAAAAATACACATTTATTCAAGTATAAAATTCTACAATTTTAAAACACCCTGCTGTCCCAGCTGAGATAAAAAGACAAATTATAAATACAATCTTTATACCGACATTAGGTTATCAATGTCAGACTTGGACATTAACAAAAGAACACGAGAGAAGACTAACCACCTGTGAAATGAGATGTTTGAGAATGGCTGCGAATAAAACCAGAAGAGATCGAGTGAGAAACGATGTGATTACAAGAACTATTGGAACCATACCCATCGTTAAATTTATTGAGAAGCAAAGAATGAAATGGTTTGGTCACCTAATGAGAATGGAACCAACGATGCCAGCATCAAGAGCATACAACATGAAAATCGAAACAACAAGAGGCAGGGAAAGACCAAGAAGAAGATGGATTGAAGGAGTCACGGACAACCTGAGACTTCATAACATCACGGCATATGAAGCGACTGAGCGCGCCCTGGCTCGGTTGCCGATCATCTGATAGACTGCGACGCCTAGCGGCACAAGCAGATTTTGACAAAAGAAGAAAGAAGAAGGAAGCAACAGCTGTAAACTAGTTCAGTCCAGAATTATGATGATAAAAGGACATGGTTGTCACCTTCAGTTTACTCTGGTGAAACAGACGGTTACTTTTGAATGTAGTCAATTTTGTGTTTCATTTGGAAGGATTGACTTTTTTGCTTCATTTTAATCAGTTGTTACTGTAGTATGCACCTAGTGAGATACAGCGAAAATGAATATGCCAGGGAGTAAACTGTATATTCAGTTTGCCTCTGTGCTATGTAAATATGCTTACTAGTGATTTATTAAAGTGATAATAATTTGTGGACATTTTTGTTTAGACTGCCTCAGCTGCCAGTCGGGGAGGACCTGGCAGGGGTCGAGAGAAGAGCATCGAGGCTTATGGGATTCTCAACAAATTCTTGTGTGCATTCATTGATCATGTAAGTGCCTTCTTCTAAGTTCTTGTGTGCATTCATTGATCATGTAAGTGCTTCTTCTAAGGTCTTGTGTGCATTCATTGATCATGTAAGTCCTTCTTCTAAGGTCTTGTGTGCATTCATTGATCATGTAAGTGCCTTCTTCTAAGGTCTTGTGTGCATTCATTGATCATGTAAGTCCTTCTTCTAAGTTCTTGTGTGCATTCATTGATCATGTAAGTGCTTCTTCTAAGTTCTTGTGTGCATTCATTGATCATGTAAGTGCCTTCTTCTAAGTTCTTGTGTGCATTCATTGATCATGTAAGTGCTTCTTCTAAGTTCTTGTGTGCATTCATTGATCATGTAAGTGCCTTCTTCTAAGTTCTTGTGTGCATTCATTGATCATGTAAGTGCCTTCTTCTAAGGTCTTGTGTGCATTCATTGATCATGTAAGTCCTTCTTCTAAGGTCTTGTGTGCATTCATTGATCATGTAAGTCCTTCTTCTAAGTTCTTGTGTGCATTCATTGATCATGTAAGTCCTTCTTCTAAGGTCTTGTGTGCATTCATTGATCATGTAAGTCCTTCTTCTAAGGTCTTGTGTGCATTCATTGATCATGTAAGTCCTTCTTCTAAGGTCTTGTGTGCATTCATTGATCATGTAAGTGCCTTCTTCTAAGGTCTTGTGTGCATTCATTGATCATGTAAGTCCTTCTTCTAAGTTCTTGTGTGCATTCATTGATCATGTAAGTGCTTCTTCTAAGTTCTTGTGTGCATTCATTGATCATGTAAGTGCCTTCTTCTAAGTTCTTGTGTGCATTCATTGATCATGTAAGTGCTTCTTCTAAGTTCTTGTGTGCATTCATTGATCATGTAAGTGCCTTCTTCTAAGTTCTTGTGTGCATTCATTGATCATGTAAGTGCCTTCTTCTAAGGTCTTGTGTGCATTCATTGATCATGTAAGTCCTTCTTCTAAGGTCTTGTGTGCATTCATTGATCATGTAAGTCCTTCTTCTAAGTTCTTGTGTGCATTCATTGATCATGTGAGTGCCTTCTTCTAAGTTCTTGTGTGCATTCATTGATCATGTAAGTGCCTTCTTCTAAGTTCTTGTGTGCATTCATTGATCATGTAAGTGCCTTCTTCTAAGTTCTTGTGTGCATTCATTGATCATGTAAGTCCTTCTTCTAAGGTCTTGTGTGCATTCATTGATCATATAAGTCCTTCTTCTAAGGTCTTGTGTGCATTCATTGATCATGTAAGTCCTTCTTCTAAGGTCTTGTGTGCATTCATTGATCATGTAAGTCCTTCTTCTAAGGTCTTGTGTGCATTCATTGATCATATAAGTCCTTCTTCTAAGGTCTTGTGTGTATTCATTGATCATGTAAGTGCCTTCTTCTAAGTTCTTGTGTGCATTCATTGATCATGTAAGTGCCTTCTTCTAAATTCTTGCGTGCATTCATTGATCATGTAAGTCCTTCTTCTAAGGTCTTGTGTGCATTCATTGATCATATAAGTCCTTCTTCTAAGGTCTTGTGTGCATTCATTGATCATGTAAGTCCTTCTTCTAAGGTCTTGTGTGCATTCATTGATCATGTAAGTCCTTCTTCTAAGGTCTTGTGTGCATTCATTGATCATATAAGTCCTTCTTCTAAGGTCTTGTGTGCATTCATTGATCATGTAAGTTCTTCTTCTAAGGTCTTGTGTGCATTCATTGATCATGTAAGTCCTTCTTCTAAGGTCTTGTGTGCATTCATTGATCATATAAGTCCTTCTTCTAAGGTCTTGTGTGTATTCATTGATCATGTAAGTGCCTTCTTCTAAGTTCTTGTGTGCATTCATTGATCATGTAAGTGCCTTCTTCTAAATTCTTGTGTGCATTCATTGATCATGTAAGTCCTTCTTCTAAGGTCTTGTGTGCATTCATTGATCATATAAGTCCTTCTTCTAAGGTCTTGTGTGCATTCATTGATCATGTAAGTCCTTCTTCTAAGGTCTTGTGTGCATTCATTGATCATATAAGTCCTTCTTCTAAGGTCTTGTGTGCATTCATTGATCATGTAAGTCCTTCTTCTAAGGTCTTGTGTGCATTCATTGATCATGTAAGTCCTTCTTCTAAGGTCTTGTGTGCATTCATTGATCATGTAAGTCCTTCTTCTAAGGTCTTGTGTGCATTCATTGATCATGTAAGTCCTTCTTCTAAGGTCTTGTGTGCATTCATTGATCATGTAATTCCTTCTTCTAAGGTCTTGTGTGCATTCATTGATCATGTAAGTCCTTCTTCTAAGGTCTTGTGTGCATTCATTGATCATGTAAGTCCTTCTTCTAAGTTCTTGTGTGCATTCATTGATCATGTAAGTGACTTCTTCTAAGTTTTTGTTTTTTATTTTTTTAAAACATGTTTGAGGTAATTGAACTCCAAGCAGATACATCAGGCTTCAGTCTCCACCAGCAGCAGATAAGTGTGCTACTTAACACTGTTTGACAGTGAGTTTTGCTGTGTGGCAGGCAATCTTGGGATGTAAAGAAAGAAAGTAGGAAGAGATTTGAAACACTGGAGATAGTGTTTCTGTGTTACATGTGATTACCTGCTACAGCCAGAGTTAAACAACAGTTGCAAACAATAGACACTGTTATAATAAAAAGACAACATAGATTCTTTTGTGGCAGGTAACAAGAAGGGGCATTTGAAAACACATGCCTGGGGAAAATGTTGAACAAAAATGTGGTAATAGGATGAATTCAAGAGGTTGAAGAAGTGAGCCAGAGTCCTTCAGGGACATTGATTACGTTGTGAAGGAGAGCAGTTTCATAGTTACAATTCTGGTCTTTTGTACCCACAGTCCTTGAGGGATATTGATTACGTTGTGAAGGAGAGGAGTTTCATAGAAAAGATCTTGGACACCGAGTTCTTGGAGCTAACAGATAAAGGAATCTTCTATAACGGTGAGTCATTTTTGTACCATTTTACATCTTTCCATGTCCTTCCTTCCTTCCTTCCTTCCTTCCTTCCTTCCTTCCTTCCTTCCTTCCTTCCTTCCTTCCTTCCTTCCTTCCTTCCTTCCTTCCTTCCTTCCTTCCTTCCTTCCTTCCTTCCTTCCTTCCTTCCTTCCTTCCTTCCTTCCTTCCTTCCTTCCTTCCTTCCTTCCTTCCTTCCTTCCTTCCTTCCTTCCTTCCTTCCTTCCTTCCTTCCTTCCTTCCTTCCTTCCTTCCTTCCTTCCTTCCTTCCTTCCTTCCTTCCTTCCTTCCTTCCTTTCCTTCCTTCCTTCCTTCCTTCCTTCCTTCCTCCTTCCTTCCTTCCTTCCTTCCTTCCTTCCTTCCTTCCTTCCTTCCTTCCTTCCTTCCTTCCTTCCTTCCTTCCTTCCTTCCTTTCCTTCCTTCCTTCCTTCCTTCCTTCCTTCTTCCTTCCTTCCTTCCTTCCTTCCTTCCTTCCTTCCTTTCCTTCCTTCCTTCCTTTCCTTCCTTCCTTCCTTCCTTCCTTCCTTCCTTCCTTCCTCCCTATCTCCCTCCCTATCTCCCTCCCTTCCTCCCTTCCTTCCTTCCTTCCTCCTTCCTTCCTTCCCTTCCTTCCTTCCTTCCTTCCTTCCTTCCTTCCTTCCTTCCTTCCTTCCTTCCTTCCTTCCTTCCTTCCTTCCTTCCTTCCTTCCTTCTTCCTTCCTTCCTTCCTTCCTTCCTTCCTTCCTTCCTTCCTTCCTTCCTTCCTTCCTTCCTTCCTTCCTTCCTTCCTTCCTTCCTTCCTTCCTTCCTTCCTTCCTTCCTTCCTTCCTTCCTTCCTTCCTTCCTTCCTTCCTTCCTTCCTTCCTTCCTTCCTTCCTTCCCTCCCTCCCTCCCTCCCCTCCCTCCCTCCTCCCTCCCTCCCTCCCTCCCTCCCTCCTCCTCCCTCCCTCCCTCCCTCCCTCCCTCCCTCCCTCCCTCCCTCCCTCCCTCCCTCCCTCCCTCCTCCCCCTCCCTCCCTCCCCTCCCTCCCTCCCTCCCTCCCTCCCTCCCTCCCTCCTCCCTTCCTTCCTTCCTTCCTTCCTTCCTTCCTTCCTTCCTTCCTTCCTTCCTTCCTTCCTTCCTTCCTTCCTTCTCCCCCCACCACTCTGGGCCTCTGTCCAAATTTTTGACACCCTGATGACTAGTTACTGATTTCTTCTCCTTCTTTGCTCACTGGCTGTAAGCTCCAGCACAAAAGTCCTGGTTGTTCCTCCATTTGGACTTTAATTTTGTGCTAGGATAGCAGTTTTGCTGCCTGAGCTACTGAGTTTAGTGCTTGGTGCAGCCCTGCGAGCTGTGTTTTTCCTGTGAAATGCCTTTCATTTGCTCAGTGGTTGTGTTGTGGTGTTCAATATGGCTGGTAGCCAGTTTACATGTGAGCTGGTGGAATACCTTTTATAGTATTTTATGTGTGTATGGCCAACTTGTCGTGCCTGACTACTTCCATCAAAGGCGGACTGTATTTCTGGTGGTGACTGTTAACTTTTGGCACCTCTGGCAACTGAAATGTGTATTTTTTGCATCTGCATATTTCTGGACTGTTCCAGGATTAATTGTTTGTTCACCAGTTTTTCAAACGCAACAGTGAGGGACATTTAATTTGATTTGCACTAGCACAGGAACGGAGCAAATATGGGGTGACTTGATTGTGGTGAAGTTAAAACCTTGACTAAGGCTAAGGCCAGGGCCTGAGTTTTGCGTGTACATCTGTTTTACTGGCTTATTTGTATTCAGCTGGTTGTTCCTTGCCTTGCCGCTTGGGCAGATGCACTCTGACTTTGAAGGAAGTCCCCAATTAGTCAACTTCTACAATATGCTTATTTAGGAGGCAGTGGGTCTGTTCTTGTTTTTCTCCCAATGGGGCCCCGGAACTCATATGGGGAAATTACCGATTTAAGAACTGAAATCAAAGCACATCGGGCATTCACTTAGAGGCTCCATCTCCCACTGAACATGTCTTAAGGTGTAGATGCCAAATGTTTCCTTAGCACACAGATTATACACACATCATTTTTGCCCTCTTATAAATCCCTATGGGCTGGGTACACACCTGTTTTCATGTCCAGACATTCTCACACCCTGAGATTACAAGGTCTCAGTCTGGACAGCAGGCCAACAGGGCAAAACCCTAGGTCTCAGTCTGGACAGCAGATCAACAGGGCAAAACCCTAGGTCTCAGTCAGGACAACAGGCCAACAGGGCAAAACCTGGGTCTCAGTCAGGACAACAGGCCAACAGGGCAAAACCCTAGGTCTCAGTCAGGACAACAGGCCAACAGGGCAAAACCTGGGTCTCAGTCAGGACAGCAGGCCAACAGGGCAAAACCCTAGGTCTCAGTCTGGACAGCAGACCAACAGGGCAAAACCTGGGTCTCAGTCTGGACAACAGGCCAACAGGGCAAAACCTGGGTCTCAGTCTGGACAGCAGACCAACAGGGCAAAACCTGGGTCTCAGTCTGGACAGCAGGCCAACAGGGCAAAACCCTAGGTCTCAGTCAGGACAGCAGACCAACAGGGCAAAACCTGGGTCTCAGTCAGGACAACAGGCCAACAGGGCAAAACCCTAGGTCTCAGTCTGGACAGCAGATCAACAGGGCAAAAACCTAGGTCTCAATCTGGACAGCAGGCCAACAGGGCAAAAACCTAGGTCTCAGTCTGGACAGCAGGCCAACAGGGCAAAACCTAGATACCCTGCTCAACCTTTCAAGGAATAATGCAGGCATCAGAATTGGCTGCACCAGCCTGATGTAATCTGCAGCCTTGTGTGAACAAGGATTAATGTGATTTATTATGGACTGAGCTTGACGGCAATGAGGTTGGGAGGTTGGGGAAAAAGGGGGGAGGGGGGGGGGGCACATGTACAGTGAGGTCAGAATAAGTAAAATTCTGCACATACTGTGAGAGCAAAAGCATTATGTTGTACATTAAGTTGTACTTGGAACATCAGCAGAATGGGTGACAAAGAGACGGAACTGGTGGAATTCATGATTAAAAATAGAACATAATAATGAGAATGTTTACACCAATGGTATCACAATCAAACAAGTACAAGAATTTGAATATCTAGGAAGCATATTTACAGAAAATGGCAGACACGATAGAGAGATAAAAGCTAGAGTACATAGGGCAAACACTGTCACCTACCAGTGAGCCACATTGCTTAGACACCCAAATATCCCCCTTCTGGCACAACAGCAAATGATTAATAGCTTAGTGATTGATACTTTATGTTATCAGCGCCAAACGTGGACAGTGAATAGGGCACTAGAACAAAAAATAACTGCCTCTGAAATGCAGTCTCCATAAGGTCATTAAAAACACAAGAAGGCACTGGGCCACAAATACCAGCATTAGTAGGTCAAATATAGGACCCTTTTCCACACCTTCAGGTGTATTGGGCATATAGGGCTAGACCTATATTTTATAGACCAGTCGGCACTTGGTGGGTGATGTTGTCAGCACCATGCTGGCCACCTTTACTTCCATGGTCTTCGCCTGGGAGAGACGATCATTTTAGAAAGAAAAAAAAAGGCAAAGTATTAGCGAGAAATTTGGAGTATAACCATGTCAGGATTATACGGACTGACAAAGAATGAAATGGTTCAACCATCCAGTACGAATGTAGCCAGACCAAACTGCATCTGAGATTTTTTAAAGCAGAACATCTGGGAGGAAGGCGAGGAGAAGACGGAGAAAGAGATGGATACATGTACCTGAAACCGAGAAGTGCAACACAAATACAGAAAGCCACGACACTGGGCTACAACCTGGCATCAGTGAGATACCAAAACAAGACACTGGGCTACAACCTGGCAACAGTGAGATACCAAAACAAGACACTGGGCTACAGCCTGGCATCAGTGAGACAACAAAACAAGACACTGGGCTACAACCTGGCATCAGTGAGATACAACAAAACAAGACACTGGGCTACAACCTGGCATCAGTGAGATACCAAAACCAAGACACTGGGCTACAACCTGGTATCAGTGAGATACCAAAACAAGACACTGGGCTACAACCTGGCATCAGTGAGATACCAAAACAAGACACTGGGCTACAACCTGGCATCAGTGAGATACCAAAACAAGACACTGGGCTACAACCTGGCATCAGTGAGATACCAAAACAAGACACTGGGCTACAACCTGGCATCAGTGAGACAACAAAACAAGACACTGGGCTACAACCTGGCATCAGTGAGATACCAAAACAAGACACTGGGCTTCAGCCTGGCATCAGTGAGACAACAAAACCAAGACACTGGGCTACAACCTGGTATCAGTGAGATGACAAAACCATGACACTGGGCTACAACCTGGTATCAGTGAGACGGCAAAACCATGACACTGGGCTACAGCCTGGTATCAGTGAGACAACAAAACCAGGACACTGGGCTACAACCTGGTATCAGTGAGACAACAAAACCAGGACACTGGGCTACAACCTGGTATCAGTGAGACAACAAAACCAGGACACTGGGCTACAACCTGGTATCAGTGAGACAACAAAACCAAGACACTGGGCTACAGCCTGGTATCAGTGAGATAACAAAACCAAGACACTGGGCTACAACCTGGTATCAGTGAGATAACAAAACCAAGACACTGGGCTACAACCTGGTATCAGTGAGATAACAAAACAAGACACTGGGCTACAACCTGGCATCAGTGAGACAACAAAACAAGACACTGGGCTACAACCTGGCATCAGTGAGATAACAAAACAAGACACTGGGCTACAGCCTGGCAACAGTGAGACAACAAAACAAGACACTGGGCTACAACCTGGCATCAGTGAGATAACAAAACAAGACACTGGGCTACAACCTGGTATCAGTGAGACAACAAAACCAGGACACTGGGCTACAACCTGGTATCAGTGAGACAACAAAACCAGGACACTGGGCTACAACCTGGTATCAGTGAGACAACAAAACCAGGACACTGGGCTACAACCTGGTATCAGTGAGACAACAAAACCAAGACACTGGGCTACAACCTGGTATCAGTGAGATGAGAAAACCATGACACTGGGCTACAACCTGGTATCAGTGAGACAACAAAACCAGGACACTGGGCTACAACCTGGTATCAGTGAGACAACAAAACCAAGACACTGGGCTACAACCTGGTATCAGTGAGATGAGAAAACCAAGACACTGGGCTACAACCTGGTATCAGTGAGACAACAAAACCAAGACACTGGGCTACAACCTGGTATCAGTGAGACAACAAAACCAAGACACTGGGCTACAACCTGGTATCAGTGAGACAACAAAACCAAGACACTGGGCTACAACCTGGTATCAGTGAGACAACAAAACCAAGACACTGGGCTACAACCTGGTATCAGTGAGATGAGAAAACCAAGACACTGGGCTACAACCTGGTATCAGTGAGATGAGAAAACCAAGACACTGGGCTACAACCTGGTATCAGTGAGACAACAAAACCAAGACACTGGGCTACAACCTGGTATCAGTGAGACAACAAAACCAGGACACTGGGCTACAACCTGGTATCAGTGAGACAACAAAACCAAGACACTGGGCTACAACCTGGTATCAGTGAGACAACAAAACCAAGACACTGGGCTACAACCTGGTATCAGTGAGACAACAAAACCAGGACACTGGGCTACAGCCTGGCATCAGTGAGACAACAAAACAAGACACTGGGCTACAGCCTGGCATCAGTGAGACAACAAAACAAGACACTGGGCTACAGCCTGGCATCAGTGAGACAACAAAACGACAACACTGGGCTACAGCCTGGCAACAGTAAGACAACAAAACGACAACACTGGGCTACAGCCTGGCATCAGTAAGACAACAAAACGACAACACTGGGCTACAGCCTGGCATCAGTAAGACAACAAAACGACAACACTGAGCTACAATCTTTCATCAGTAAGGTATTAAAACCACTACACTGGGCTACAACTGTTCATCACTGAGACAACAAAACAAGACACTGGGCTACAACCTGGTATCACTGAGACAACAAAACAAGACACTGGGCTACAACCTGGCATCAGTGAGACAACAAAACAAGACACTGGGCTACAACCTGGCATCAGTGAGACAACAAAACAAGACACTGGGCTACAGCCTGGTATCACTGAGACAACAAAACAAGACACTGGGCTACAACCTGGTATCACTGAGACAACAAAACAAGGCACTGGGCTACAGCCTGGTATCACTGAGACAACAAAACAAGACACTGGGCTACAACCTGGTATCACTGAGACAACAAAACAAGGCACTGGGCTACAACCTGGTATCACTGAGACGACAAAAGAAGAAGTGCATAGAATGTGGTAAATTTTATGCAAATCAGGGGTGAATATTCTGCTAATTCATAGATTAAAGTGTGTGAAAAGATGCAATTGTTTTGTTTGTTGCCGTTTATCTGTCATTTTACTTCTTCTGGCTTTTTATCCAGTGAAAGTAAGAGAAAACTTGCCTATGGCTAACTGTTATTGTTTTAATGCATGAATAACCAGATAACGGCCACTCATTTGACAACGTGCTCTTCTATGGCAACGAATTTATGCTGATCATCTTTGACACGTTGCTTTTTTGCATCGTTGATTTAATATTCATGGATTACGTCCTGGCCGGTGTTGTCACCTACATCATTACGCAGGTGAGCCCAGTTTTCATATTTTGCCTGTTGTTCTACCTGTAATTTAAGAAGCTGTCCTTCTACCTGTATTTTCTTCTTCTTTTTTGTCATACTTATCGTCATCATCGTGTGTCGTGCCGGTGAGCGTAGGCTGTAATTTTCCACCATCTCACGTGGACACCAGAATCGCGGAACAGTTCATTGTTTTTGTCTCGCCCCATCCATCTGACCAGACCACCCAGACATTTATCTTTTTGCCTTTCTCTTGCTCTCTTTCCATCAATCTTGCCAGTTGATACCGAGTTCTCGTCCATTCCTCCTCATAAATGCCTGTAATTCCCACTTTCGTAGTGGTGGTGAGGGCGTTAACCCTGAGGATTCAAGGCTACATTGCTAGCGCTGTCGTCAGAGACTGTACTTCTCTACTTCTCTTAACATGTCCAGACAAACTTTGATTGTCCACTGCTTATGCCGTAAAGCCTCACGGAGACGAGTTGGATGTAGTTTCCTGTCTTCTGCTAGTTGTGAAGCTTATGTTAATTGTATATTGTGTTTCTGTAATGTCTCTTTACTCCCTCCACCCATATTTTTCTTGGTCAGCCTCTTGTCTTGTAACTTGCTGTTCTCAATCTCTATCTGTGAAGCTGCCTATTTGTCTTATTTTTCATGTACTTGAAGGCTGGCTGCATGTGTTTGTCAATTTTTGCTTGCTTATATATGTACCTAACTAAATGATTCACTATTTAACAACCTGTCTGTCTGAATGAATCACTATTTAACAACCTGTCTGTCTGGATGAATCACTATTTAACCACCTGTCTGTCTGGATGAATCACTATTTAACAACCTGTCTGTCTGAATGAATCACTATTTAACAACCTGTCTGTCTGAATGAATCACTATTTAACAACCTGTCTGTCTGGATGAATCACTATTTAACCACCTGTCTGTCTGGATGAATCACTATTTAACAACCTGTCTGTCTGAATGAATCACTATTTAACAACCTGTCTGTCTAAATGAATCACTATTTAACAACCTGTCTGCCTGAATGAATCACTATTTAACAACCTGTCTGTCTGAATGAATCACTATTTGACCACCTGTCTATCTGAATGAATCACTATTTAACAATCTTTGTCTGCTTGCCTGTCTGTCAACCTAAAACTGTTTTTTTCTGTGATGAATTTGTTTGTCTGCTGTCCTTCTGACTGTGTCTGTACATCACTTTGTCTGCCTGCTGTCCTTCTGACTGTGTCTGTACATCACTTTGTCTGCCTGCTGTCCTTCTGACTGTGTCTGTACATCACTTTGTCTGCCTGCTAACTGTCCCTCTGACTGTGTCTGTACATCACTTTGTCTGCCTGCTGTCCTTCTGACTGTGTCTGTACATCACTTTGTCTGCCTGCTGTCCTTCTGACTGTGTCTGTACATCACTTTGTCTGCCTGCTGTCCTTCTGACTGTGTCTGTACATCACTTTGTCTGCCTGCTGTCCTTCTGACTGTGTCTGTACATCACTTTGTCTGCCTGCTGTCCTTCTGACTGTGTCTGTACATCACTTTGTCTGCCTGCTGTCCTTCTGACTGTGTCTGTACATCACTTTGTCTGCCTGCTAACTGTCCCTCTGACTGTGTCTGTACATCACTTTGTCTGCCTGCTGTCCTTCTGACTGTGTCTGTACATCACTTTGTCTGCCTGCTGTCCTTCTGACTGTGTCTGTACATCACTTTGTCTGCCTGCTAACTGTCCTTCTGACTGTGTCTGTACATCAATTTGTTTGTCTGCTGTCCTTCTGACTGTGTCTGTACATCACTTTGTCTGCCTGCTGTCCTTCTGACTGTGTCTGTACATCACTTTGTCTGCCTGCTGTCCTTCTGACTGTGTCTGTACATCACTTTGTCTGCCTGCTGTCCATCTGACTGTGTCTGTACATCACTTTGTCTGCCTGCTGTCCTTCTGACTGTGTCTGTACATCACTTTGTCTGCCTGCTAACTGTCTTTCTGACTGTGTCTGTACATCACTTTGTCTGCCTGCTAACTGTCCTTCTGACTGTGTCTGTACATCACTTTGTCTGCCTGCTAACTGTCCTTCTGACTGTGTCTGTACATCACTTTGTCTGCCTGCTAACTGTCCTTCTGACTGTGTCTGTACATCACTTTGTCTGCCTGCTGTCCTTCTGACTGTGTCTGTACATCACTTTGTCTGCCTGCTGTCCTGCTGACTGTGTCTGTACATCACTTTATCTGCCTGCTGTCCTTCTGACTGTGTCTGTACGACACTTTGTCTGCCTGCTGTCCTTCTGACTGTGTCTGTACATCACTTTGTCTGCCTGCTGTCCTTCTGACTGTGTCTGTACATCACTTTGTCTGCCTGCTAACTGTCCTTCTAACTGTGTCTGTACATCACTTTGTCTGCCTGCTAACTGTCCTTCTGACTGTGTCTGTACATCACTTTGTCTGCCTGCTAACTGTCCTTCTGACTGTGTCTGTACATCACTTAGTCTGCCTGCTAACTGTCCTTCTGACTGTGTCTGTACATCAATTTGTCTGCCTGCTGTCCTTCTGACTGTGACTGTACATCACCGTGTCTGCCTGCTAACTGTCGTTCTGACTGTGTCTGTACATCACTTTGTCTGCCTGCTAACTGTCCTTCTGACTGTGTCTGTACATCACTTTGTCTGCCTGCTGTCCTTCTGACTGTGTCTGTACATCACTTTGTCTGCCTGCTAACTGTCCTTCTGACTGTGTCTGTACATCACTTTGTCTGCCTGCTGTCCTTCTGACTGTGTCTGTACATCAATTTGTCTGCCTGCTAACTGTCCTTCTGACTGTGTCTGTACATCACTTTGTCTGCCTGCTAACTGTCCTTCTGACTGTGTCTGTACATCAGTTTGTCTGCCTGCTGTCCTTCTGACTGTGTCTGTACATCACTTTGTCTGCCTGCTGTCCTTCTGACTGTGTCTGTACATCACTTTGTCTGCCTGCTAACTGTCCTTCTGACTGTGTCTGTACATCAGTTTGTCTGCCTGCTGTCCTTCTGACTGTGTCTGTACATCACTTTGTCTGCCTGCTAACTGTCTTTCTGACTGTGTCTGTACATCACTTTGTCTGCCTGCTAACTGTCCTTCTGACTGTGTCTGTACATCACTTTGTCTGCCTGCTAACTGTCCTTCTGACTGTGTCTGTAAATCACTTTGTCTGCCTGCTGTCCTTCTGACTGTGTCTGTAGATCACTTTGTCTGCCTGCTAACTGTCCTTCTGACTGTGTCTGTACATCACTTTGTCTGCCTGCTGTTCTTCTGACTATGTCTGTACATCACTGTGTCTGCCTGCTAACTGTCCTTCTGACTGTGTCTGTACATCACTTTGTCTGCCTGCTAACTGTCCTTCTGACTGTGTCTGTACATCACTTTGTCTGCCTGCTGTCCTTCTGACTATGTCTGTACATCACTTTGTCTGCCTGCTAACTGTCCTTCTGACTGTGTCTGTACATCAGTTTGTCTGCCTGCTGTCCTTCTGACTGTGTCTGTACATCAATTTGTCTGCCTGCTAGCTGTCCTTCTGACTGTGTCTGTACATCAATTTGTCTGCCTGCTAACTGTCCTTCTGACCGTGTCTGTACATTAGTTTGTCTGCCTGCTAACTGTCCTTCCTACTCTGTCTGTACATTAGTTTGTCTGCCTGCTAACTGTCCTTCTAACTGTGACTGTACATAAGTTCGTCTGCCTGCTAACTGTCCTTCCTACTCTGTCTGTACATTAGTTTGTCTGCCTGCTAACTGTCCTTCCAACTTTGCCTGTACATTAGTTTGTCTGTCTGCTAACTGTCCTTCTGACTCTGCCTGTACATCAGTTTGTCTGTCTGCTAACTGTCCTTCCAACTTTGTCTGTACATCAGTGTGTCTGCCTGCTAACTGTCCTTCCGACTCTGCCTGTACATCAGTGTGTCTGCCTGCTAGTTTCTCCTGTAGTTATTATATCATATAGATTTTGTGAATGAATGTTACATACGACATTCGCTAACTCATGGCTGTCATTTCTGCAGGTGATATGTTGGATCCGTGATATGACGGGCAGGAAGAACCTGGTCAAGAAGACTCTTGTAGATGAAAGATTTTTGATATAATAAACATGATATTATATTGTACATGTTTGTGCACCAGGGATATTGAAATTGTGATTTATCGTATGTACTTGAAACCTCTGAATATGAATGTAATCTGATCCCTGACTGAGCTCGTATGTTGGATAAATCTTATCCTGAATTTGTTATTCCCCTTAAAATTAATGTAAATAATTTATTCATTCCAAAAATCATCCTATTAGTTTCAAAACGATGTTTTTCATTTTCATTCTCGGGGAAAATGTGTATCACTGTTCCTGTATTTGTTTTTGTTGTACCCGGGTGTAGGGTTACTTTCGACCAGAATGTTACAGTCCATCACCATCGAGTGCCTCGTCAGCTGGTTAAAGTCGTCCTTCGACAGTATTAACGTGACCTAATTTATTTAGAAGATATTGAAATTCTGTCGGGTAATGTAGAGAGTTCTCATCTCTCCAGCTCGCATCCTGGATTTCACCTCATATTTTAGGGCAAACAATTTGCGAACCTGACCTTGAATCCTAAACAAAAAACAAACAAATTTGTATGCAGTTCCACTCGTATCCTGAGGTTCCATTTTTTTAAAACATGAAACACCAGGGTTCCGCAGCTAGCGACAATGGAGACTATTCAAAGAAGTCACAAGGAGACTGACTTCAGCAGTGCAGACATTCAAGGAAATCAAAAGCTGACAGTACAATGGCAGCAAACTCAAAGTAAACATTTCGAGAACATGCATTTTTCCTGTAATTAGGATGTGAATCACTGAACATTTAGTGGTCGCTAATTGGGTCTTTTGAAATTACCTCTTGAATATGTTTTAGAATATGGTATATTAGGCAAAAGAAAATACTGGTCTTAAATGAAAGACTTTCAGATGAAACTTCCTGTTCCACTCACTCTTTTGTTAGTCTCACAGACATGCATCACCATACGGGAATTTCATTCACTGATGAATGTCAATAGGTTTCAGCCCTTCACTAATTTAAAAAAAAATACCAGAATGCTGCTCCTCTTTGGTGCAGTCAAAAGTGGGTCAACCATTTTAAAACTGACATTGTTACTTCTATGTGTTCGTCGGCGCTATTATTTAATGTGCTTAACACTCTTGACATGCTTAACAACGATATTGACAGGTTACAAGACAGTGGCATGATTACTGTAGTTTCTATAACATTTGTAAGCCCCCTCATGTGAAATCTGAACATTGAAGTAAACTTTCTCGTCATATCTGTGAAACTGAAATTCTTCCAGCTGCAGTGATTTCGAAGGAACAGTATTGGGAGGCAGGGTTCCTGGAAGAGTAGGTGGTTGACCAGCTGTGAGGTAAACACAGGGAAATCAGATACTTGAGGCAGGGAGGACTTGACAAGGCACCAAAAGGCTTTCTGGTGGTCCGAGATAGGGGTCACACCCTACAAGAGACATGCTACCTGATGATGATTATGAGGACTGCAGTGATGGTTCTGGTTGACATTGTTTACCAACATTCCTTACTTGAGTGTACTTATTTCATCTAGCCATTGCATTTTCCTCTGTATGTAGACTGAAAGGACATAGTTCTGTTGCACAGCTACTGAGTTGAGTACATAGCATGACAGTGTTAGCTGTGGATTTCATTTGATCTTCTTCTTCTTCTTCACATTCACCGGCTGTAAACTCAAGCGGAAAGTTCTGGTTCTTCATTTACTTCTGGATTATGGTCTTGTTCCAGAACTTGAGTTCTGCATGCACATCTGTTTTACAGGTCTGGCTTATTTGTAAGCAGACTGTTGTTTTCTCACCTTTTGGGCAGATGCACTCCGCTTCTAAGGACAATTTTATTCAAAACACTTTTTGACTGTGCCCAACGTGGCTCATGTTATGTACTGCAGATTAACTCTTTGAGTCCCAGGGGGTTTAGCATCACAGGCCCAAGGGGTAGCCAAGAAAGACGTAAAATCAGCGCATCTTGCGTTCATTGGGCTTCTAGGTAGGAATCTATGAACGTATGACGCGTTCCTTGGGACTCAAAGAGTTAAAATAAGGGATGATTAGCCTGTTGCCACATAACTGGTGGTGCCTTATACGATTAACTGCATGTGCACCTACTGATTTGTTGTAACTGCTACTTCTATTAACGGTGAACTTTTCTAGTGCCAGTCTGTTTGTGTTGGCATTACTTATAGCTGCCTTGCATATTTAATGCATGTGTATGCTATTGGCTTTGTTGAGGCCATTCTATGTCAGTTTTTTTGCAAAGGACATTGATGGACATTCTGTGTGGTTTTCTTTGATACAAGACGGAGCAACCATGGGGTGACCCGTTTACTAGGGAGTTGGAACTGCGGTGACCTGACTAAATGACTTGATTATTCATTTCATCCATGAGTATATTGTTTTCATTGTTTATTTACAAGAGATTCGGTGTCGTAGATTTCGGACTCTGGGAATTATGGGGTTGTTACGTGAGTGCTGGACTGAAGAAATTGAAAACACGAATATGGAATCTTCAGCCATCATCATCATCATTGTATGCCTTGTAAGATTGCCCAGGCATTCATGTCTATCCTCAGATCAGTTTTACACATGATACACCTCAGATGTGTTATCTTATAATCATAGGGGCCGCGTTAGCGCAGTGAATAGGAGACTTGCTTTCAAATCCAACTGCGACTCGCTGCAGCCCACGGCCTGTGTTTAAAACCGGGCGGTTCCCGGGGTTCACCCAGCCTTTAGGAAATGGGTACCAGAATTGACACTCTGGGGGTAAATGGAGGAATGTAACTAGCTACGGAGTTACGTGTGGACAGAGAAACAGGCGGACAATTTCTTATCAATTGTCCATATTGGTGGGATAGCACTTCTGGTTTATAACCGTGTGCAATGACGCTGGTTCATATCTCCCGACTTTACCTTTTTTATCCTATAATCATAATATCTGGATCTATACAAATTACAAATAAATAGATATTGAATAGCACTCATGGATGGGCAATGTAAACCAAAAAATTAACAGAACAGTTTTTTTAAGAGGAAATAACTAGATAAGGTGAGCGAACTAGACACAGAAAGATAATTAAACAAGGAAAGATACAATAAAAAGGGGCGTGAAATAGACAAGGGAATTAAATAAACAGGGAGAGATGGGCAGAGAATCAACGAGGAGAATAATGTTCAAGGCTTAGAGGCACAGATATTCTGGCCTGTTTCTGTCTATTAGCCCTCATGACACTAATGATCAGTGGTGATTTCAACAGATTATGAATTTCATTGTTGCTTCTGTCTATTAGCCCTCATGACACTAATGATCAGTGGTGATTTCAACAGATTATGAATTTCATTGTTGCTTCTGTCTATTAGCCCTCATGACACTAATGATCAGTAGTGATTTCAACAGATTATGAATTTCATTGTTGCTTCTGTCTATTAGCCCTCATGACACTAATGATCAGTGGTGATTTCAACAGATTATGAATTTCATTGTTGCTTCTGTCTATTAGCCCTCATGACACTAATGATCAGTGGTGATTTCAACAGATTATGAATTTCATTGTTGCTTCTGTCTATTAGCCCTCATGACACTAATGATCAGTGGTGATTTCAACAGATTATGAATTTCATTGTTGCTTCTGTCTATTAGCCCTCATGACACTAATGATCAGTGGTGATTTCAACAGATTATGAATTTCATTGTTGCTTCTGTCTATTAGCCCTCATGACACTAATGATCAGTGGTGATTTCAACAGATTATGAATTTCATTGTTGCTTCTGTCTATTAGCCCTCATGACACTAATGATCAGTGGTGATTTCAACAGATTATGAATTTCATTGTTGCTTTGTCTATTAGCCCTCATGACACTAATGATCAGTGGTGATTTCAACAGATTATGAATTTCATTGTTGCTTCTGTCTATTAGCCCTCATGACACTAATGATCAGTGGTGATTTCAACAGATTATGAATTTCATTGTTGCTTCTGTCTATTAGCCCTCATGACACTAATGATCAGTGGTGATTTCAACAGATTATGAATTTCATTGTTGCTTCTGTCTATTAGCCCTCATGACACTAATGATCAGTGGTGATTTCAACAGATTATGAATTTCATTGTTGCTTCTGTCTATTAGCCCTCATGACACTAATGATCAGTGGTGATTTCAACAGATTATGAATTTCATTGTTGCTTCTGTCTATTAGCCCTCATGACACTAATGATCAGTGGTGATTTCAACAGATTATGAATTTCATTGTTGCTTCTGTCTATTAGCCCTCATGACACTAATGAACAGTGGTGATTTCAACAGATTATGAATTTCATTGTTGCTTCTGTCTATTAGCCCTCATGACACTAATGATCAGTGGTGATTTCAACAGATTATGAATTTCATTGTTGCTTCTGTCTATTAGCCCTCATGACACTAATGATCAGTGGTGATTTCAACAGATTATGAATTTCATTGTTGCTTCTGTCTATTAGCCCTCATGACACTAATGATCAGTGGTGATTTCAACAGATTATGAATTTCATTGTTGCTTCTGTCTATTAGCCCTCATGACACTAATGATCAGTGGTGATTTCAACAGATTATGAATTTCATTGTTGCTTCTGTCTATTAGCCCTCATGACACTAATGATCAGTGGTGATTTCAACAGATTGTGAATTTCATTGTTGCTTCTGTCTATTAGACCTCATGACACTAATGATCAGTGGTGATTTCAACAGATTATGAATTTCATTGTTGCTTCTGTCTATTAGCCCTCATGACACTAATGAACAGTGGTGATTTCAACAGATTATGAATTTCATTGTTGCTTCTGTCTATTAGCCCTCATGACACTAATGAACAGTGGTGATTTCAACAGATTATGAATTTCATTGTTGCTTCTGTCTATTAGCCCTCATGACACTAATGAACAGTGGTGATTTCAACAGATTATGAATTTCATTGTTGCTTCTGTCTATTAGCCCTCATGACACTAATGAACAGTGGTGATTTCAACAGATTATGAATTTCATTGTTGCTTCTGTCTATTAGCCCTCATGACACTAATGAACAGTGGTGATTTCAACAGATTATGAATTTCATTGTTGCTTCTCACTCCGAATTTTTGATGGGTCCAAAGATTCTTCCTAAAGACCCTGCTGAAAAAAATGTGTTTAAAAAAAAATTTTTCAGCTCCAATTTTTAGAGCCATATGGAACAACTGGTTTTATCACCGTTTTATATATATTTTTCTTGGTGTTACTATTGATGTTGAACTGTTCTTTTACAAAAGCACTTGTATCCCTGTTGATTGTCAGATGTATATTTTATTTGATTGTACCGTCCGTCCTACTGTATTTAATGACTAACTTGCCTGCAATTAAATAATTTCTTGTTGTTTTATAAGCTCCAACTTGTTGTTCTTTCCTTGTATTTTTAAATAAAATGTTGGAACTGAAGAAAGCTTTTTATTTGTCACTTAGATGACTGGTTAGGTTAAGTGATGTGGTTAGGCTGAGTGATGTAGGCAGGTTGAGTGGTGTAGGCAGGTTGAGTGTGGTAGGTAAGTTGAGTGAAATGGTTAGGTTGAGTGGTGTACGCAGGTTGAGTGGTTGATTCGGTTGAGTGATGAGGTTAGGTTGAGTGATGAGGTTAGGTTGAGTGATGAGGTTAGGTTGAGTGATGAGGTTAGGTTGAGTGGTGTAGGCACATTGTGTGATGTGGTTAGCTTGAGTGTGGTATGTAAGTTGATTGATGGGGGTGAGGTTCACTGATTGGATTATGTTGAGTGATTGAATAAAGTCAAATTATTAAAAGGAAGTAAAGGACCTTTTCCACGGCTTCATCCATACAGGACTAAACCTATATATATTTTATAGACCAATCAGCACTCGATGGATGAAATAGTGAACATCACACCGGCCACCTTTACTTCCCAGGACTTTACCTGCTACCCATCTATAAAAAAAAAAAGTCTGGCTCCATGAAGACCCGAACTCATGACCTTTAGATCCACAGGCAAGCATCTAGCCACTACACTACGGCAGTTCTCATAGTCAGTTTTTTTTTAGTTTGGTGTAATGATTGGCTTTAGTATTTATGTTGGCTCCCAGGCTTACCCAGCTTTACATAGGTGTGAGGTAATTATGTGGGAAGTAAAGGCAGCCGGCATAATGTGAACCACCAAGTGCTGACTGCTGTATACACATATGAGTCAAGCATTATATACATTGCAGACCTGATAAGGAAAACTCACCAGGGAACCAAGAGATTGTTCTTTTTATCAGAACTTTCTCTTATCCTAATAAGAATTGAAGCATGAAAAAATTGCCAGGGAGAAACAAATTCTTCTTACAGAAATTAGCTGTGACCACCTTAAGTGGTCTGCACTGTACTAGTCACTGACATATAAATGTCCCATTGCTATTTTTTTACAATATTTGTGTACTCTGTATACGCTACATAAGATTTGACAGCAGCAAGTAGCATATATAATATATTTATTGAATACGAGACACATTAACATGTTAAAATCTATGTGCATATATTGGTGATATGATCAACAAAGACATTAGTCATTGATAAAATTGCACATGTGAATACATTAACTGGTACCAATCTGTCTCAGGTGTATCTGAACATGTATCGATGCTATTTCCTCTTTCACACTGGCATAGAGATACCTCCTTTTGTCATCATTTAACAGACTGCCAGTGAACATAACAACTGTTACCTAGTATAATATTAAACAAAACACAGAACATTCATTCTTCAGTAACTTGTTTGTTTTTGTTGTTGTTGCTGCTGCTACGGTTCTTTTTCTCCTCCTCCTCTTCTTCTTCTTCTTCTTCCTCCTCCTCCTTCTTCCTCCTCCTCCTCCTCCTCCTTCTTCTTCTTCTTCTTCTTCTTCTTCCTTTTTCTTCTTTCTTTTTGATATGAAAACACCTGCATTTAATTATAGATTAAGTTCACATTCAACATCTTTTTGCTGCCATTTTGTTATGTTGACAAAGTGGCGTGGGAGGGGGAGGAGGGGGGGGGGGGGGGCGATGTCAAATCTCAAAAACAAAAAAAATAGAGGAGGGGGAGGGACTATATTATAGTATATCTCACTAACCAAGATAAATAGAAAAGGCAAAAAGGCATTACACTCACGACTGAAAAGGCACAGAAGTGGTACAATTACCTACTACCATGTTTGTCTGACAGTACGACTTACATTAACATGTGCCTCAAAATATGCACTAAGGCTTATTTTTGTTGGTTTGGGGGGGGGGGGGGGGGGGGGGGGGGTGCCTTGTTTTTTCCATATACACAGTTCTACATTTATTCATGTACACGGTTCTACATTTATTCATGTACACAGTTCTACATTTATTCATGTACACAGTTCTACATTTATTCAAACACAGTCATATCATCTTCTTCTGGAACTTCACAACTCTCCAGATCCTGAATTCTGGCCCGAATTTCTTTCGACTTTATTTCCTCTAGAGCCTTTGACTCCAGTCTCTTATTCTAGCTGATGATTTTAACCCCAGGGTAAATGTTTGGGGTAGTGCTCATTTTAAAAGCCTCCGAAAATATTGTTCAATGATTTATTTTTTGGGGAAATACAGTAAATAAGATGACCATACACAACACGCTAGATGTGATGCGACTATAGAGGGACTTGACATTTCAAGGTGTGATTGAAAAGTCTAAATAGGAACCGCAGGAGGTTATATGGGGGAAAAAAGAGCTATGGAAATGTGCTTTTCAGGGAGATGTTTGTGTGAAAACCTCAGGGAGATGTTTGTGTGAAAACCTCAGGGAGATGTTTGTGTGAAAACCTCAGGGAGATGTTTTTGTGAAAACCTCAGGGAGATGTTTGTGTGAAAACCTCAGGGAGATGTTTGTGTAAAAACCTCAGGGAGATGTTTGTGTGAAAACCTCAGGGAGATGTTTGTGTGAAAACCTCAGGGAGATGTTTGTGTGAAAACCTCAGGGAGATGTTTGTGTGAAAACCTCAGGGAGATGTTTGTGTGAAAACCTCAGGGAGATGTTTGTGGGAAGACCTCAGGGAGATGTTTGTGTGAAGACCTCAGGGAGATGTTTGTGGGAAGACCTCAGGGAGATGTTTGTGGGAAGACCTCAGGGAGATGTTTGTGGGAAGACCTCAGGGAGATGTTTGTGGGAAGACCTCAGGGAGATGTTTGTGGGAAGACCTCAGGGAGATGTTTGTGGGAAGACCTCAGGGAGATGTTTGTGGGAAGACCTCAGGGAGATGTTTGTGGGAAGACCTCAGGGAGATGTTTGTGGGAAGACCTCAGGGAGATGCTTGTGTGAAAACCTCAAAGAAAAGATGGCTGGTGCTATTTTTTTAGGTGTCGTCTTCTGCACTCTTCAAAATAGAAAGAAGAGAAAAAAACCAGAACAAATTAAATGTCTGAAAGATGACATTGACACAAGAGGTAGAATAAATCAGTTGGTTATATTCTGGGAACTACGCAGAGGTATGTACATTACGTAACAGGCAGAGAAAAGTATAATATACAAAAGGTAGAGAAAAGTGCAATATATAATAGGCAGAGAAAAGTGCAATATATAATAGGCAGAGAAAAGTACAATATATAAAAGATAGAGAAAGGTACCATATATAAAAGGCAGAGAACAGTGCAATGTATAATAGGCAGAGAAAAGTGCAATATATAATAGGCAGAGAAAGTACAATATATAAAAGATAGAGAAAGGTGCCATATATAAAAGGCAGAGAACAGTGCAATGTATAATAGGCAGAGAAAAGTGCAATATATAATAGGCAGAGAAAAGTACAATATATAATAGGCAGAGAAAAGTACAATATATTAAAGGTAAAGAAGGTACAATATAAAATAGGCAGAAAATGGTACAATATATAATAGGCAGAGAAAAGTACAATATATAATAGAGAAATGTACAATATATAAAAGGCAGAGAAAGGTACAATATATGAAAGGTAAAAAAAAAGGTACAAAATAAAATAGGCAGAAAAAAGTACAATATATAATAGGCAGAGAAAGGTACAATATATAATAGGCAGAGAAAAGTACAATATAAAATAGGCAGAGAAAGGTACAATATATAAAAGGCAGAGAAAAATACAATATATAATAGGCAGAGAAAAGAGCAATATATAATAGGTAGAGAAAAGTACAATATATAAAAGGTAGAGAAAAGTACAATATATAATAGGCAGAAACAAGTACAATATATAATAGGTAGAGAAAAGTACAATATATAAAATGTAGAGAAAAGTACAATATATAAAAGGCAGAGAAAAGTACAATATATAAAAGGTAGAGCAATGAGCCCAAGAACAGGTTTCAGCTCTCCTGTAACAGGCAGGGACATGTGTTTGTGATCCGTTTAAAAGGCTGGAGAATGGATACAAATGTATGCAAAAATCACTTTATTAAACTCAGATAAGAGCAGAACATAGTGATTGCCAGGCCCTGCTCCAGATCAAGCACAGTCCCGTCTGGGTAGACATTTTGTTTTCATTACAAGAAAGAGAATAAGACAACAACCCGCCCACACTGGACTGCCGGTTGCTTTGTGGCCATTTTGTGGTGTCCCAATATAATTGTGCTGTATGGCTACACGATTGAACGGGGTTTCCCGGATTGTACCTGTTTGATTCTCATTACTGGGATGTATATCCTACAGACTAGATATGGGGCAGAAATACTGGAGAGAGAGAGAGAGAGAGAGAGAGAGAGAGAGAGAGAGAGAGAGAGAGAGAGAGAGAGAGAGAGAGAGAGAGAGAGAGACCGAACGAACGAACTTTATTTTCAAAGGGTCACAAATTGGGCACGCAGGCCCCCCGTCTTACATTCGGCCCTCCCAAACACCAGTCTTTCACTCAGCAGATGTATTTTATCATTAAAGCATGTTATATTCAAATAATAATATGCAGATTGTGAATATAAAGGAAAAAACACACAAAAGCATGAGTGATAAAATGCAATCACACTCCAACGCATGTTTACACACACACAAACACACATACACACGCCCTCACACTCACTTGAACACGCATGCACCCCCACACATTCTCTCTCTCTCTCTCTCTCCCTCTCTCTCTCACACACACACACCCACATATATACATTTACACCCACATATAAAATCCACACACATACATACATAAAATACACACATGCACACACCCATAGAAACACACTCAAACACATTCAACACACCTAAACACACATACACACCGCGCGCGGAGACACAAACACACACAGACATACACATACACAGACACACAAACCCGCACACACACACACATAAAAGAGAGAGTGAGAGAGAGAGTGTGAGAGAGAGTGAGAGAGAGAGAGAGAGAGAGAGAGAGAGAGAGAGAGAGAGAGAGAGAGAGAGAGAGAGAATAAACGAACAGATGAGATTTTCGCATATGTAGGCTGGCTATCCAACCCACACTCTCAAACTTACACATGATTGGTCCATTTACAGACTACATTAACACACTTTTACAAGTCACAGTCGCACAAATGCGCACAGTGATACATTATGTCTGTAAACTTAGTCCTTGCTGCCATCTTGAATCCGCGTCCCCCGATGTAAACGGGTAGAAATGTCTTACAACTTTGTACACATATCTTCTTCATTAATTATACAGTCTTTGTTATTTGCTTGAAACAAGGCCAGTGAGTTATGCGTGTCTGCATGCGTCCTCCGCATACCTTTGCCACGAATATTTACAAAGATAAACACGATCATTGCAAGGAAAGATATCACCACAAAGGCAAACTCAAATAGTATGATAATGGCATTTGCTGTACTTGAACCTGCAAAAAAAGATTCGGAAGTTTTTGGTACAGCTGCTAGACTGATCGCTGTCGTACAGCTCAGGCTGATATTCGATAATTTCTGACCCTTTAGATGTGGCGGGCTAGCACATTGAAGATCCCGGATGTACTTATAGCGGCGAAGATTGTCAACAAAGAAAGATTCCGATTTGATTTTCTGCAAAAACTGCAGCATTTGACAGCCGCAGTGGAAAGGGTTGTCACGGATATCTACAAAAACATCCACGTTCTGTGCCCAGAGAAGGAGATCTTCCACCGACAAGCTTCTGATGAGGTTGTTTCTGACATCCAGCGTGAGGGAATTTCCTGAAACGTCTCCAAATCGTGACGTGAGAGGGATTTTCGTGAGGAAATTTCTAGATAAATCCAGGTACTGAAGTTTGGGAAAGTACATCCTGAAATCTTGAAGTTCTTGCGGCATTTCTCGTATACCTGCCCTGGAGTAGTTCATGACGCGAAGTTCTGGGTACCTGGTGCCTTGCACCATCAAAGTGAAGTGATCAACGGGAAGCAGTTGGGGATTACTCTCGTCCAAAATTCGAAGTTTTTCATAATTGCATTTGACATCCAGGGACAGTAAGTTCTGTAGCAGCTGTTTAAATTCTTCACTAGCAGATGTCGTTTTGAGTTCAGGAGCCAGTTTTGTTTTAGGAGGGTTCGAGTTGGGAGGCGCCATCGCAGGTTGGATGCTCAGCCCTCGATCATTTAATTTACGCCTCTGGCCATTGGAGATAAAGAGAAACTCTAAAGAATGCACACTGTCTTCTTCATCGCTTCGATCTAAGTCCACATCCATCCACTCGTCTGTTCGGTAAGGACTTTGTAGATGGGTTTCGGTCTGAGATTCATCTGAAATAGAAGCACCCAGTCCACCCAGAAAACTGTTCACATCCAGCCGAAACCCACCCACAGGCTGTTTGTCTGTTGTCAAAGGCTTACCTCTAACGTTGTCAAGCTCCAGAGCGTCGGATACGTTGTTGGTTACCAGGTACTCAATGGTGCTGTCTTGTCCACAGTCATAGTCAGATGTGAGGTTGGCCAATCCTGCAGGACTTCTTAATATATCATACCCCGACCCGTCGCTCAGCCACACTGAATTTCTTATCTCTAAAACCCGAAGCTGATCAGGGATTAGAGAAATGTCCGGGTTGCCAAAATCCGCGTACTTTCCTTTCAAGATGCAACCAGACACAAGAACCCCGACAACTCCGTTGGCTTTCATCGGCCAAGGCAGCGAGATATGTCCCCCATTGCTACAGCTCACATCCACAAACACGGAAATACCCGGGATTCCACGAAGCCAGTCCCGAAGAGTCTGAAAATGCCACGTGATTTCTGAATTTCCGGCGACATGACACTGAAGCCTGATAACATGGCCACTAGACGGAGCAGTTTCTGTATACAACTTCACAATCTCTGAATCTAGTCTGTATGTACACATTTTCTCCCAGCCAAGAGGAACAGGGTTGATATTGTTGTTATTATCCATGGCTTCAACTGCACCAACAAGCACACAACTGATTAGAGCCCACAAAACGAAATGTGTTTCCATGTTTAAATGTTACCTTTTAAATCTAGCTTTTAAGTCTGCCAAGACGCCATTTCCGCGTTAATTCGTCGGTAGTAAATGCCACAACTGAGTTCATTCACCTGAACACGCTTAAAAAATATATGTTACCGTATTTGCTGCATTAAAACGTATCCCCGCTGCACGAATTGAGCGGCTCGTTGCACCGTCTTCACAAATTAAGATGTAATGCTTTCTGCCGGTGAGCTTTAGGTTGTACTGTCTTAAGTTGGCCAAGTTAGTCTTTGTGTCTTAGTTGTGGCAAGTACAGCAAAGTCACTGTTCTCACTGTCCGACATGGCGCTCTATCGGTAGTCACACGACATTTGAAAGCTGAAAAATTGAAAAGGTAAAAATTGGGGACATTTTTATTACGCGGAAGTTGCTGACGATTGGATTTTGTCCCGTCCTTGTCTCATTTCCTTCTTTCCTCCTCCTACCATCTATCTATCTAAATGTCTGCCTGCCTGCCTACCTGTCTGTCTGTCTGTCTGTCCGAGCATCCTTCCAGCAACCCAAGCTACCGTCATCTATATAATGAGGGTTTGTCAGAACGCTTGGCTAACGTTTTAAAGATATTTGTGTCTGTGTGTTTACCCTTGTGTCTACCAGCATGTTGGTTTACCTTTACAGTAAAAGTAAGTCAAGTCAGGAGATGTCAACCAGCGTTATTGCACACGGTTTTAAACCATAAGCACTCTGCCACCAGTACGGAAACCTTTGCTTCCGTCTATGTGTAATACTTACTGGCTATCTTTATGTAGAAAAAGGTTGCAGTCGAGAAGATCAACTTCACTGCCCCGTGTTTTGCCCCACATGTCTCCGTCTCTCTCGGAAGAAAGGCTAACTGCCTTCCCAGAGCATCTCACACAGTACAGTCCTCGTAGATCCGGCGACGATCCCCAAAGGTCTGTGTAGGAACTGCACTTGTGATTCGAGCGACGCATGTTCTTCAGAGCGCCAGGCAAACGGCTTGACTACTTGGCCATGGAGACCCGCTTCTTTGTGTAAATGTTAGGGTCTAACCCTCGTCAACCCAGAAAATGTTTACTGCAGATACTGCAGATAAACAGAGAACAAGCAACGACTGGCCGGCAGGAAACTCTTTGAGTCCAAAACAACGTATGACGTGTGAATCACCATGTCGGCTGGATCCCCTTCTTAGCCTAATATGTTCTAATCATTTTCATCATCATGTAGCAGGTCCTTTGCAGAACGTCGCTCTCATCACAGTCTGCCTGAAAGAAACTCGATCTCTCGCCAGTTCTCCTGCCTCATATACTTTCATACTCACGGAGTCACTCTTAACCTATGCCCATCTTAGCCTTTTGCTTCTAGTAATACTGTTCTTCCTAATGTCTCTCTTTAACGTCCTCTTTTTTCTCAGACCGTTTGTTTCTCACACCAGTGCCTGTTTTGTAATAACCCCCGTCCTTAACCGCCATAACATGGCACGCACCAGCAGCAACGTCGGTGATCTTTCTCAAATTCCCAGTGTGGTCTCCGGGGCCCCATTGTGTGAAAAACAAAACGAGACCCATTGCCTTATCAACAAGCATGTCGTGAGAGCCGACTAATTGGGGCCTTTTGCAGAGTCACACTACACTTGCCCGAGAGGCAAGGAACCGACAGTCTGCATACAAATAAGCAACCAAAAAAAAAAAACAGATTTGTAAAACGGATGTGCACGCAACTCAGGTTCCGGAACAAGACTAACGTCTACAGACGGACGAGCAACCAGAACTTCCCAAGCCGGTGAACGCTAACAACGCGAAAAAATGATCTTTCTAAATTGTGTATTATATACAATGATTACTATGAACTGGCAACATATGCTGTATTGTGTGTTCATTGGCTAGCCAGACATTTCTAGTTGCTAAAGCCAAACAATAAAGAGGCACTAGCCAAACATGCAACAGCTTGAGTGTGTTACTTGCAGTGGCATTGCAAGTTTGATATCCAGCCAGGTAGTTTTTGTTTGCTAAGACCAAACATAAAAGATACCATAGCACTCAAGACTGTTTGATAGAATAAACAATAGAACAACCATACACGGTGCGTTGTTTGAGACACAGCTACAAGTAAAGGGATACATATCAATGAGTATATCATTTCGGCCCCCCTCCTTATCTGTTTATTTACCATGTCTGTCACTGGACCTCATCATCATCATCATCTAGGACCTCGTCGATTGACGTGGGTGATCATTATCATCATCATCCTCCTCCTCCTTATCTACATCATCATCATCTTCTTCATAATCATCAAGGACCTTGTCGACTGACGTGGGCGATCATTATCATCATCATCATCCTCATCATCATCACCATCATCATCTTCTTCATCGTCATCATCAAGGACCTCGTCGATTGACGTGGGCGATCATTATCATCATCATCATCCTCATCATCATCACCATCATCATCTTCTTCATCATCATCATCATCACCATCATCACCATCATCATCATCATCATCAAGGACCTTATCGATTGACGTGGGCGATCATTATCATCATCATCATCACCACCATCATTATCATCATCAAGGACCTTGTCGATTGACGTGGACGATCATGCCCCTCCAGAATCTGCGATCTTTAACAGCATGTATCAGTTCATGGGCTGATAACTCTCCTTGATAGAACCTTTAGCTGCCAATAATATTCTCGCGTTGTCTATCCCAGCCTCTTTTCCCACGTTCTGTCGTGCATGATTGGTAGATATTGCTTTTAGTTGATGGGACATTATCTTTTTTTTTCCAGCAAAAGGTCGACGAAATCGTCAGAAACGCAACGGCCGAAAACGGTCTGTGAGCTTGGCCAAATCACCATAAACGCGGCAGTGAAAACATTGTCGGATGGGACTAAAAGTGTGTTCTGCGGCCGTCGGTGAATAACTTGAACACTAAGTCTAGACAAAGTGTAGATTAACATTTCTTATTCATCATTATCATCATCATCAACATTTATACACAATTCTATAATAATCAGAAGCTTTTTGACAAAGTTATTAAAATATGAAATGGATATTATTATATTTTTTTTTTGGGTACTGACATTACTTTTCAGCTTCGCCAACGAATGTTCACATTTTTCGGTGTAGGAAACACGGAGACGTGTCCCTGTAGCGTGGCAACTGAAAATGCTGAGCATGTGCTCCAACACTGTCAACTGTATGCTGACAACAGAGATGCAATCTGGCCTGTTCCAACCACAATGAAGACAAAACTGTGTGGTACACGAGAAGATATGGACTGCACGATAGCTTTCATAATGTTTTTTGACAGAGGGATCGAAGAAGAGGAAGAGGGTGGGTGGAGAGACAGAACCATTGCCCGCTAAAAAGCATGTTGTATATTCTACTAATTAGGGACGTTTCCTTCGAAGTAGGAATGCATCTGCCTGAAAAGAGAGGAACCAATTACCTGCCTACAGTTAAGCAAAATTTGTAAAACGGTTCACGGTTCATGAAGTGGCCGAACAACCAGAACTTTCTGTCGGAGCTTACAGCTAGTGAAGAACAAGAAATCTTTGTCAAGTCATACGGGCCATACTCCAGTGACGTGCACAGGGTTTTCCTCTTTTCAGTCTGGAGAGAAAAGTCAGAAGAAAATGGAAGAAAAGAGGTGACCTTGTAGTTTTTCTTCATTGTTTTACGTTGTAAAGATTACGTCATTAACAACTTACGTTGTACAACTGCCATCATAGCAATGTTATGCATCGCTGAACACATTGGTAATGCAAACATTGTTTCACACCTTTACTTGACACAAAAAAAATATCCCCGTACATACGGAAAAACATCCAGTCAGTGCAAGAAGACGCTATCCGTGCTGGAACTACATCTATATATTAAATATTATGCAACCACAGCATATACATCTCTTTACCACTGCTTGTATCAGTAGAATGTTAGGTATGTTGCAGTAGACACTGTGGTATCGTAAATTTGCAATTGTCTGAGGCATTTTGCGAGGTGAAGAAACTTTTGTATAGTAGGTGGAATGATAATATAGTGGCGAAGACAATTATTACAACAAATCTTCCTTGACGAATAAAGCTTTATTTGTCTCAGTGTTTTTACGACTTGTTGTGAAAAAATGATATTATAAATGGGGAAAATAACAGCAACTAGGAAGAGAACAATTAATATGTGTGGTCAGGGGGCTATAGCGTTTTCCTGCTTTACATACTTGTACGTGTTTTTGTTATAGACATGGTTGTATGCTTGTTGTAGTCAGTGATGTTGCTTTCTTCTTCTTCTTCTTCTTCTTCTTCTTCTTCTTCTTCTTCTTCTTCTTCTTCTTCTTCTTCTTCTTCTTCTTCTTTTTCATCTTCTTATTTTGTGTGTGTATTCCCACCACCACCACAACAACTACCACTATTGATGCTGCTCCTACTACTACTATCACAACACTACCATCATAACAACCAACACCAACACCATTGCTATTATCACCACCACTATTTTTACTCTTAAGACGACTACTACTGCGCATATTATTAATAATAATAATGTGGATAATAATAATAATGTGGATAATAATAATAATGTGGATAATAATAATAATGTGGATAATAATAATAATAATAATTAATAATGAATATATTTAGAGTATCTCAGTTCTCGAGACATGATACTGTTCTGTTTAGACTTTCTTACTTTACAAGACATGATTCATTTTACGAACCTAGAGTACCTTAGAGTATCTAGACTAGATACTGTTTACAAGTTTAGAGTTTTTAACGCCTCTACATCTGCCAAAGCTGCGTGCACCAGTTTCCATGGCACCGCAAAACCGAGATTAACCCTGTCCCCAATAACACATCTGACAAGAGAGCACACGTCATAGGTCCTGTCTCGTATTACGTTTCACCCACTGCAGACAGGAAGCAGACACAACACAGTGGCCTGGGAATTAATTAAAAAGCAACCCAAATGGAAATCAACTTGACAGTGACGACGCCAAACTGGCATGTGATAATTTCTGTAGATTAAAAAAAAATTGTTCTGTACACAAGGTCTTGTCTAAGTTAAGTAGAGGGACACAGGTGTGCTAGTTAACCTGGTGGTTGTATTCGAAGGGCATACACACTGTAGATAGTTTCAATTCGCCGAAGCATTTCCGTCATGGCCAGCCTAAAGACAAATACCCTACCTTTTGTATTTCAAGCGAGGGGACATTACTCTGTTGATGAATCCAGACTATTGCGGTCACCGAGACTCTATTCAAGAAGTCAGCAGTGGAGAAGCGTGATCAATTTGCGTAAGTAAGCGTTAGCAGGTAACGATTACACTGAAGAAGGTATCACATGTTTTTCTCCGCGTCGCTTCGCTGTTGAGAGTATGCGCGTGCAGCTGGTATCGCAGTAGAAGTAAATGGTAGCTTTCACACATTTTAGTTTCTGCATGAGCAGCGTAATCATGCAACGAGCGTAGTTCACTTTTCGTGCCCTTTTTCTGCTGATCAATGGTTGTAAATCATGGAATGTGAATGCGCAAATTAGCTAGGACTTTGGGGGCGACAGAGATGTAATTGCTTGAAGAAAGCTAATGAAAGCAGATCAATAGTTACAGCTGTAGAGAAAAGACAAGCACTTTTCATGCGATGAATTGGGAGGAGGGGGGGGGGGGGGGTGGAAAATATTGTGATGACTGATAAGACCAACTGTAGAAGAGGGTGAGGCATACCGAGAGAGACGATGACCGATGGACTGCAGACCTTGACAAGGTGGGATATCATCAGCGAAACAGGTCCAGGGGACAAAGGACCGAGATATGGGGAGATTGCATGAACGCCTACGCTAGGGCAGGTAAAGATCGTGATAAATCGGTTAAATGACTGATTTTCACCCTCTGGGTGCTATTTAAGGTTTGACATCCCTTCGACAGTAATTAGTATTCTGTATGTCAAGATAACACGCCATATTACATATATATCTTGTTCAATCCTATAAGAAACTATAACTGGGGCATCGTAACGGCTGAACCAAGCATTGACCTAGTTTCCCAAAGAAGCTGGCATATAACAGGTACTAAACAACATCTACAGATGACGGAAGATTATATGGTTTGGGCATATGCAAATACGACAATAAGACTGTGCACCGTATAGAGCCCTGTCACTTAGACATAATTGGGGCGTAGCGAGAGGTCGACCATGCAAGCGATGGATAGATGGAATATCTGAGACTGTAAATACAGACATCTGTGTCTATCGCATATCAATGTTCGCACCTGATCCTCTTTAAACTCTGATACTTCAAGCCAAAATAGTGCTAAAGAAAAAAGAAGAAGAAAAGGAGGAGTTAGATGAAGAAGAAGAAGAAGAAGAGGTGGAGGAGTATGAGGAAGAAGAAGATGAAGAAGACGAAGAAAAAGAAGAAGATGAAGAGGTGGAGGAGTATGAGGAAGAAAAAGAAGAAGAAGAAGAGGTGTAGGAGTATGAGGAAGAAGAAGAAGAAGAAGAAGAAGATGAAGAGGTGGAGGAGTATGAGGAAGAAGAAGATGAAGAAGACGAAGAAGAAGAAGATGAAGAGGTGGAGGAGTATGAGGAAGAAAAAGAAGAAGAAGAAGAGGTGTAGGAGTATGAGGAAGAAGAAGAAGAAGATGAAGAGGTGGAGGAGTATGAGGAAGAAGAAGATGAAGAAGACGAAGAAGAAGAAGAAGATGAAGAGGTGGAGGAGTATGAGGAAGAAGAAGAAGAAGAAGAAGAAGAAGAAGAGGTGTAGGAGTATGAGGAATAAGAAGAAGATAAAGAAGAAGAAGAAGATGAAGAGGTGGAGGAGTATGAGGAAGAAGAAGAAGAAGAAGAAGAAGAAGAAGAAGAAGAAGAAGAAGAAGAAGAAGAAGAAGAAGAAGAAGAAGAAGAAGAAGAAGAGGTGTAGGAGTATGAGGAATAAGAAGAAGATAAAGAAGAAGAAGAAGATGAAGAGGTGGAGGAGTATGAGGAAGAAGAAGAAGAAGAAGAAGAAGAAGAAGAAGAAGAAGAAGAAGAAGAAGAAGAAGAAGAAGAAGAAGAAGAAGAAGAAGAAGAAGAAGAAGAAGAAGAAGAAGAAGAAGAGGTGTAGGAGTATGAGGAATAAGAAGAAGATAAAGAAGAAGAAGAAGATGAAGAGGTGGAGGAGTATGAGGAAGAAGAAGAAGAGGAATCACTGTTTGTCACCCTTTTCGGTTCTATCTAAAGGATTGACACCCCCTGAACAATGCATCCTGCACATTACATATACCTACCTCGAATTATATCATAAGAAGTTATAACTGAAGCACCGTGCTAGCTAAGCCAAGTATTCAGCTGATGTATGCGCTGTCCTGTGCGGATCAAGAATGATCAAAGTCTGTTTCTGGTACAAGCCTAGAAAAGTTTTTGTTTAAATAAAGTAATATTATATGCTGCCTTCACAATAAAGTTTACCAACTGCTGTCTTCGTGAATACTACATGACCCACATTTTTGTCTACGGTGCGACTCTCATACCCTCTCAGAAAGCCTTAAACACGAAAATGAAATAAAAATAAATCGACCACTGTGAAAATCGAAGCTTAGTACTCTACGAAAAAGAGTTACCAGTTTTGAATTGGGTTATCTTCAAGGCAGTCCGGACACACATATAGGCGCTCAGATTCTCCCCTTAACATATACATCAGCGTTCCGCAGTAAATAGTGTCAGTCAAACGCTGCTTAACCAGTGATCTTGTACGTCCCGTATGCCTTTCATGCTTGGCTGTGCCGATCTTCACTCCCATTTCTCGAATTCTTATCAGTGACGTTGACACTGCTCGCGAAATCCTCGTAAAGAGGGAAAGAGCATCAACAATATCGCCCCTCGATCCAAAGACTGGCCGTCTACTACAAAAGCAGCCCCGACTAGTCTATCAGCTTTTTATTGCCAACAACACCTGCATTGCCCCGAGACACATAAGAGGGTAGCTCAACGCACCCGTAGAGTTTCGCAACGACACACTTCACTGTTTACGTACAGATCTTTCCTCGGCCCGCCGGATCATGCAAATAGAATCACTCAGCACACACACATGGGGACAGTCCTGTGGTTCCAGCCATGCGAAAGCCCGTGTCAACGATCAGTTCCTTATCATTGAATTGTTGGGAGTATGTACTACTCTCTAGGCCAGTGGTTTTCAACCTTCCTGATGCCGCGCCTCTTTAAATACAGTTCCCCATGTTTTGGCGACCCCGAACCATCCAGATATTCTCGTTGCTACTTCATAACTTCAGTGAATATGTGTTTTCAGATGGTCTTTAGCTACCCCTGTGAAAGGGTAGATCGACACACAAAAGGGTAGCTACCCACAGGTTGAGAACCGCGACTCATGATTGTTCAATTAGCTGCCCGCGGGTCAAATCCGATATTCAGAAGCCTAGCAAATGACCCGCAAAGGCCTGGAAAATGGCCCGCAAAGGCCTAGCAAATGACCCACAAAAGCCTAGCAAATGGCTCGCAAAGGCCTGGAAAAGGGCTAGCAAAGGCCTAGCAAATAGCCGGCTAAGGCCTAGCAAATGGTCCGCGGATCATTGTCAGTTTTACTGTATTAATGACCCTTTTCTGCCGGGCTTCGAGCCTCTGTTCGGTCACGATCCCTTGTGTGTGGCACTGTCGTTAACGCCATTAAAAACGGGAAAACCCAAAAGCAAGCAGGAACCCACAAAATGAATTTGTCTGTCATGTTCGCCATGACATCACTTGTTATCACAAGGTATTCGGGAAGCGCACGTGAACCAGACTTGGGTAAATTAATTGCTAAGAGCAAAGAGTACGTCGCACTATATCTTTGGATTCACAGAGGAGAACGAAGACGTCAGCAACTTTTGTATATCTCCGCCATTTGTTTTGTTATTTGTTTGTTTGTTTGTTGAGGTTCGCTCTCATGTCTGATTATGGTTCTGCATGTTCAAGGCAACATGTTTAATGTATACCTCATGTCTGTCTGTCTGTCTGTCTGTCTGTCTGTCTGTCTGTCTGTCTGTCTGTCTGTCTGTCTGTCTGTCTGTCTGTCTGTCTGTCTGTCTGTCTGTCTGTCTGTCTGTCTGTCTGTCTGTCTGTCTGTCTGTCTGTCTGTCTGTCTGTCTGTCTGTCTGTCTGTCTGTCTGTCTGTCTGTCTGTCTGTCTGTCTGTCTGTCTGTCTGTCTGTCTGTCTGTCTGTCTGTCTGTCTGTCTTTACGTACGTACGTACGTGTGTATGCATGCATGCACACACACACACACACACGCACGCACGCACGCACGCACGCACGCACACACACACACACATGTGTATGTATGTATGTATGTATGTATGTATGTATGTATGTATGTATGTATGTATGTATGTATGTATGTATGTATGTATGTATGTATGTATGTATGTATGTATGTATGTATGTATGTATGTATGTATGTATGTATGTATGTATGTATGTATGTATGTATGTATGTATGTATGTATGTATGTATGTATGTATGTATGTATGTATGTATGTATGTGTGTGTGTGTGTGTGTGTATGTATGTGTGTATGTACGTACGTAC
>CAJHNH020000136.1:562500-565000 GCA_905116865.2 Candidula unifasciata
GCAGTGGGTCTTTTCTTGTTTTTCCAACAATAGGGCCCTAAACCCACACGGGGATTCTGTTTTATTAAAGTAAAGGGCCCTGTTCCACCCTTCAGACGAAATGGGCACATAGGGCTAGATCTCTATTTCATAGATCAATTGGCACTTGGTGGATGATATCGTTAACACTGGCGCTGGTCGTCTTTACTTCCCAAGACTTTACCTGGTACTTTTTAAGGCTGCGTCGACCTGGGAGCCAAGGTCATTAAAAAAGAAAACCGTCCGGCTCCGCTAGGACTTGAACCCACGAGCTTCGGATACGCAGGCGAGCGTCTAGCCGCCTCTCCACAGCGGCTGCCTTGTTTAATTGTGAAACATAATAATTTATTTTGTTTTGGTACTTATTATAAAAGCAACCAAAAAAAAAAAAAAAAAATTAATAATATATATGACAAAGAGAGATGTATAAGCTATAGTTAGTAGCGTATTCTGTAGAGGACGTTGCAGAACCAACCAGTGGCAGCAGTAGCTGAAGATAACAGAAGGAACAGTCAGCTGTGGAAACAATATTGTTTGCAGGCACTTGGTAATTCAGTCCGTGAACAAACAGCAGCACCCAACAGAAACAAAGAAGACAAAACAATCCGCCCCATCATCAATTAGCAGGTGCTCCATAGAACGTCGCTCTTGTGAGGGCACGCCTGAAAGTCTTGTCTTCTTCAGGCCAATTATCCAGCCCTGTGTGCCTTCATAGCAACGCTTCTTCAAAGTTATGTGCTCCTCTTTCAGGAGGTCTGCCTCTGCCTCATTTTCCGGAAAGTATACCCTTCATCTTCGCTCTATCCAGGCCACCACGAGGTTTAACGTGGCCAAATACCCCATCTCTCGGGATAGGATGCTGTTTATGCGCCAGTTCTCCTCGATTGTTCAGATCGTGTAGGGTGTAGGTACTTTTCTTCGTCTCAATTTATTTTGAATATTTTCCGGAAAAAAAGGAATAGGGCGGTGCTCAAATTATTCAACTAGGAATAATAATAATACCAACCTTACAACTTCTCTTGGGGAGGGGGGAATAAAGGTGTCAATACCCTCCAGCTGAGGCGCCTCTGGTAATAATTGCCGTGTTTCATCTGTGGACGCGTGTTATCTTTTCAGGTAATCGCGGTTCCAGCTTCATGGTAAACAGTCAAGCCAACGTCCGTGATTGTCTCTTGTAAAAAAAAAAAAAAAATTGACAGTCCCAGTAAAGCCAATAGTAAACACGGGCGTTAAGTGCATAAAGCAGCAGTCAGAAGTACCATCACAAACAGTCCGACACTACAAATGCAGCTTTTCGTCAATGGAAGCAGTAGTTGGCACATATCAGTAGTCGCACATGCATCGTCTCTTCATCACCTGTAACGGGAGATAACGTCGATATATGTAGCTGTTAAACTAACATTTGAGGTAGTGGCCCCTAATATGCCTAACACCTGAGCACCATGGTAGCTATGCCGCTTGAGTGCTCGCCTGCAGCCCCACTTGTCAGAGGCTCCTGAATTTGGGGCTTCAGATTCCTTCAAGGCCACCCCCCCTCTAATTTCGAGGGGGGGGGGGGGGGGGGTGGGTGGGGGGGGGGGGGGTGGCACTCAGTCCTTGGCGCATCTCTAATATTGTGTAAGTGTACCATCGCTGTACTCTGTTAGTGTACCATCGCTGTACTGTAAGTGTACCATCGCTGTACTGTAAGTGTACCATCGCTGTACTGTAAGTGCACTACCACTGTTCTGTAGGTGTACTACTGCTGTACTGTAAGTGTACATCCGATAACACAAAGTGTCACCATGTGGATGAGGATCACTCGTGGAGAGGTCCCAGAAATCGCGTTTAGCCATTAGACAATGTTTATTACCGGGCTTTATTGCGGCCCCTATCAAGAGCCAGAGTAGGGCTTCATAATAAGGAAAAAAATGGTATCTCACAAGGGGATGACTAGATTAACACACTAAATATTATAAATCAGTGATTGCAGTCTGTGTGAGCAGACTTGGACTCGGGACACTAGTCGTGATTTATATCAAAAGGTTCATTATTTAACAAATCGAAAACAAAGATCATAAATCTTTTTTCTGACCCATGAGCTATTCACTCAAAGGTCGTCTTCTCGATGAAGCTTGAATCCAATAGGCATGGGACATTTTCTATTTAAATACTCTCTTATTGTTCATATGCATCTTCATATTATCTCCCCATTTGTATCACCGCCTACCTCTTCGACTTTATCATATCCAATATGTATTTTATAGGATTGACCAAAGACCTTGTTTCTGCTCAAGACGGATAAGTTGTGCCACCAAGTCATCGGGAAAACCCAAGAAGAGATAGAATATACGGTTTTGGGCGGCAGGTACATGCATGGAGATGGAGAATTACTTCCCTTGACTCCTTCTTGTAAGACAAAGTATGCAGAAGACGATTTGTTAACGACATTCACAGCATCTAATGCTTGGCACAACTAACGCATGGGCACGCTGGGCACTTG
>CAJHNH020000136.1:570000-575000 GCA_905116865.2 Candidula unifasciata
ATGCTTGCCTAGCTATAAATAAAGTAGCCAGATCTTGTGGAGGAAGCCTTTAATAAATTTAGATTAACACAAAGTCTTCTACCTCTGTTATTTAATCCTGATTTATACCCCTCCCCAACACATGCCCCAGATGTACAAGATGACTTTCGGAAATCTCCTGTTATGTTTACGTCCAGAAATGACCACATTACGTCACGCAAACGTGTGCACGTATTTCTTTTCTACCACTGCCATCCTGCACAATTTTTATCTGCAAGTCTTTAATAATATTGTAATTTTCAGAAACAGATATGTTTACTTCTCTCAATGTATTTATTGAAAGATCTGATAGGGGAGCCTTAGTCTCTTATTCGAGGTTTTAACCCCGCTGCAATCAGGTTTCCCCATATTTGCTCCGTCTCTCACTGGCCCATCTGAGAAACTGGTGAACAAACAAGTGTTAGCGGTACAGTACATGATATTTTATTAGAATCTATGGACTAATATATTACTTTAGACTTCCTTACGGTATTCTATGGACTAATATATTACTTTAGACTTTCTAATGGTAATCTATGGACTAATATATTATCTTAGACTTCCTAACGGTCTAGTTAAGATTTTATTATAATCTTTGGACTAATATATTACTTTAGACTTCCCAAGGAAAGTTTAGATTTTATTAGAATCTATAGACTAATATATATTTTAGACTTCCTAAGGTTTTAGTTAAGATTTTTTTTATAACCTATGGACTAATTTATTAGTTTAGACTTCTCAAGGGTCTAGTTTAGATTTTATAAGAATCTATGGACTAGTCAATTATTTTAGACTTTTTGAGGGTCTAGTTTAGATTTTATTAGAATCTGTGGACTAATATATTACTTTAGACTTCCTAACGGTCTAGTTTAGATTTTATTAGAATCTATGGACTAATGTATTACTTTAGACTTCCTAAGGCTTTAAGTTTATATTTTATTAGAATCTATGGACTAATATATAATTTTAGACTTTCTAAGGTTCTAGTTAAGATTTTATTAGAATCTATAGACTAATATATTATCTTAGACTTCCTAACGGTCTAGTTTAGATTTTATTAGAATCTATGGACTAACTTTTTTACTTTAGACTTCCTAAGGGACTAGTTTAGATTTTATTAGAATCTATGGACTAGTATATTAGATTAGACTTCCTAAGGATCTAGTTAGATTTTTTAAAGTATCTATGGACTAATATATTACTTTAGACTTCCTAAGGCTCTAAGTTTAGATTTTATTAGAACCTATAGACTAATATATTACTTTAAACTTTCTAAGGGTCTAGTTTAAATTCACCCCATTTTATGTTCAGCTTTTTCCGCAGACATTTGTTTTTGAAAGCATTTAATTTTCGTTTCATGTCTTTATCGGTTCTCGAACTTTCACTGGCATCATTTAAAATTGAAAAAACATTACAGCTGAAAATAGATAACTTAGTCTAAACACTATACGATTTAGAGTTCCATAGCTACTTAGAGAGTACTAAGTTCATGACAATGGCTTGACTTGAAACCCAGGACTTCTCCCGAATATCCCACATTTTGTTGGATATGAACACAGGGCTGACACGCATGAACTAACCACAAGAGTACCTCACCGTTTGGGTTCTGGAGTCCTATTATAGGGAAAACAAGAATAGACCCACTGCCTACCCAAATGCATGTCGTAAGACTCGACTATTTGAGAGTTTCCTTCGAAGTCGTTCATCTGCCTGAGAGGCAAGGAGCCAGCTGTATGCATACAAATAAGTCAGATTTGTAAAACGGATGCACACGCAACACTCAGGTTCTGGAAAAGGACTGCAGTCCAAAAGTGGATGAATTGCCAGAGTTTACAGCTGGTAAACGCAAAGAAGAAAAGGAAGAGTACCTCACCCCTCGAATGTCCACTGATCGGTCAGTTTGTCTCTTCCCCCCACCCCGGACTTCCAACTAAAAGTTTACCATATTCTAACATTAAAAAAACAAAAAAAACAATCTCAGCCTGGACGGCAGACCAACAAAGCGGATCCCAGATACCCTGTTCAACCTCTAATCTTTATAATTATTGCACCTGTACGGCAACACCAGAGGACGAGGACGCCAAATCCCAAAATACAGAAGCAGAAAGGGCACATTCCCCTTTGTAAAATTGACAAGATTAATGAGGCTACATTATACTGACTGCAAAGCTGGTGCAGCTGTTCTGGTAAGCAAGTGCAAATGTTAGTTGGAACATTCACGCACAGACTTTATTTGTGATATAATCTGACAGTTTTAATTACGTGTTGTAGTTAATTATTTACGAGCAGAGTATATCGTTGTTAAGTATTCGTGTGTTAACTTTATAAATATATTCATATGTGAAGTCGTGACACAGTCTCAAAAACTGACCATAATGATGTTGTGAAGTTGCGTTCAAGTTATTTCCCTTTGAGTAGCAGTTAGTTTCTTTTGTGTAATTGATGACTGAGGGACGTACTAAAAAAAACACCACAATAATAAAGTTTGATAATAATAAATGAATAAAAAAAAAAAAAACACAGATACACACACACACACATACACACACACATACATACACACACATACACACACAAAATGAAAGTAGAAACCGTTTACTTTGTCACTAATGTTACGAAGCCAGAGAAATGATAGATAGCCCAGTCAACGGCTGTGAGAGGTAGATGTTTTGTAACCAGACATGTTTTGTAGCAAGACATTTCAATGGTCACAAACAAACAGGCTTGCAGTTAGACTAGTTTCTCTTCACAAAGTTCAACAGCAACCACGGCGTGCAGTTTGCTGGTCGCAAGAAAAGTGATTTTTGAGGTAGCCGAGGCAAGTTCTAGAACACATCACACAGACGGTCTGTTGGTGCCAGGTAAGCTGGTACTTATCCTACCTATTTTGTTTTTAATTATTACATACATACATACGTACATATTTACATACATACATACTTACATACATACATACATACATACATACACACACGCACGCACGCACGCACGCACGCGCGCGCACACGCACGCACGCATGCACACATACACACACACATACACACACATACACACACACACACACAAACATGCATACATACATACATACATACATACACACACACACACACACATACATACATACATACATACATACATACATACATACATACATACATACATACATACATACATACATACATACATACATACATACATACATACATACATACATACATACATACATACATACATACATACATACATACATACATACATACATACATACATACATACATACATACATACATACATACATACATACATACATACATACATACATACATACATACATACATGCATGCATGCATGCATGCATGCATGCATGCATGCATGCATGCATGCATGCATGCATGCATGCATGCATGCATGCATACATACATACATACATACATACATACATACATACATACATACATACATACATACATACATACATACATACATACATACATACATACATACATACATACATACATACATACATACATACATACATACATACATACATACATACATACATACATACATACATACATACATACACACATACTGGCAACATTGTGAACAACTTTTTTTTCAGTGTTTACATTCCTTTCTCTCTGTCTCTGACCTTCATCCCTTTCTCTCTGTCTCTGTCCTTTATCACTTTCTCTCTGTCTCTGTCCTTTATCCCTTTCTCTCTGTCTCTGACCTTCATCCCTTTCTCTCTGTCCTTTATCCCTTTCTCTCTGTCTATGACCTTCATCCCTTTCTCTCTGTCTCTGTCCTTTATCCCTTTCTCTCTGTCTCTGACCTTCATCCCTTTCTCTCTGTCTCTGACCTTCATCCCTTTCTCTCTGTCTCTGACCTTCATCCCTTTCTCTCTGTCTCTGTCCTTTATCCCTTTTTCTCTAACCTTTTCTCTCTCTATATATTTGTGTCACTCTTTTTCTCTCTTTGTGTCTCTTTAGCTCTCTCACTATCTCTTACTCTCTATGTCTCTCTCTCTTTCTATGTGTATGTGTGTGTACGTGTGTGTGTGTGTACGTGTGTGTGTGTACGTGTGTGTGTGTGTGTGTGTGTGTGTGTGTGTGTGTTTGTAAGTGTATGTGAATGTCTGTAACTATGTATGGCCATCAATCTGTCATTGTCTATTCCTTTCCTTTCTCCTCACCCCCTCCTACTCATCCCTTCTCTCTCTCTCTCTCTCTCTCTCTCTCTCTCTCTCTCTCTCTCTCTCGCTGGTTTGTTCTCTCTGATTCCCACACCTCAGTTATATAAAAAAACCAGCGACAAACTGGCGAGATTTGTATATCTCTAGTTGTCAGAAATCAGCCTCAAGGATTATGAAAATATGTCACCCAGCCTGACAAAGGTGACCCATGCAGTCACCAGTATGGGGCAGGCGGGTTCATTCCTTAATCCAAGGAACAGCGTCATTCGACGGTTCCCAGGCTGGAATCAAATGTGGCCACCACATAAAGTCACTCAAGTTTTTCTGGTGGTATTGTTTCCTAGTGTCACGAAGGTTTTCCATAAGTTACTATGGGTTTCCATGTGTTAATATGCGCTTCAGTATGTTACTGTGGGTTTCCTTCTCCGGCTATTGTTTTCCTGATATTTTTATATTTTTTAATTGAGTGGCTCTGGTTTTTCGGTTGTGGCTACAGTTTTCATAATGTCTGTATTGTTTATCTGGCGTTTGTTTTCCATAGTTTTCATAATTACTGTATGGTTTATCTGGCGGTTTTTTTCCATAGTTTTCATAATTACTGTATGGTTTATCTGGCGTTTTTTTTCTATAGTTTTCATAATGTTTCTATGGTTTCCATTGTGTTTATATCTTTCGTTTATGTCTGTAGTTTTCTTGATGTGTCTGTGATTTTCACGATGTTTGGTGGTTTTCCTGATGTTTCTAAAGTTTTAATTAATCTTTCTGTGGCCCTAATGTTTCGATGTTT
>CAJHNH020000136.1:577500-627500 GCA_905116865.2 Candidula unifasciata
ACTCATTTATATTTCCGGATACACAAAACATTTATGCAGAAATAACAATTCGTCCCCCCCTCCGCCAACAGTCTGCAGTCATTCCTTTTCACAACCTATTTTACACCCTACAGTCTGTAGTCATTCCTTTTAACAAGCTTCTTTACCCCCTACAGTCTGTAGTCATTCCTTTTAACAAGCTTCTTTACCCCCTACAGTCTGTAGTCATTCGTTTTAACAAGCTTCTTTACCCCCTGCAGTCTGTAGTCATTCCTTTTCACAACCTTCTGTAAGATGTAACGTCGATGAGCTCCTTTCGGTGCTGCCAAACTGTCCAACGTCTTCTCTGATGCTGGTAACTGGTTGACAAACTTGATATCCTTCTTCTTTTACCCCACTGCCCATGACGTAGTTTGTGTGTGTGTCTTTTATCCTGCTGCCCATGCCATAAAGGGTCACAGAAAAAAGTTTGACGTAGTTTCTTGTCTTTTATCCTACTGTCTATGCTGTAAAGCGTCACAGAAAAGAGTTTGACGTTTTTTCTTGTCTTTTATCCTACTGTCTAGGCTGTAAAGCGTCACAGAAAAGAGTTTGACGTTTTTTCTTGTCTTTTTTCCTACTGTCTATGCTGTAAAGCGTCACAGAAAAGAGTTTGACGTAGTTTACTATCTTTTATCCGACATCGGGGAGTTAGACGTAGTTTCTTGTCTTTTTTCCTACTGTCTATGCTGTAAAGCGTCACAGAAAGAGTTTGACGTAGTTTACTGTCTTTTATCCGACATCGGGGAGTTAGACGTAGTTTCTTGTCTTTTTTCCTACTGTTTGTACCGCAAAACGTGACAGGAAGGGTTTTTATTTTGCTTTTATTCCTTGGCTAGTTGCGCAGCATTTAGTAATGTCATATTGCCTTTCTTTAGTGTCTATATTACTCCCTCCACCCATGTCTTTCTTGGTTGACCTCTTGCCTCGTAGCTTGCTATCTGATGTAGAACGCTCTAGCTGCTAGCTGAATAATTTGTTTTACATTTATGTTTTTCTTAGACTGCCCATGTTTGGCATTGATAGTATAAAGTTGGTATAAATGGTGCATTTATCAGTTACAGTTTTGTGTACATGTTGATTATTTTGATACCTCAAAAGTGGTACTATTTGGTGGAGGCAAATGAAATGCGGGGTACACGTTGGGGGCAGGGGAGACTTAAACATGTGGCACGCCCCCCACCCCGCCCCACCCTTTTTCGGATAAAACAGGACTAAGCAGTGTCGTTAGACAAGATCCCACGTCACGTCTTCGCCTAAAACGTCACTTAAGGTCGTAGTGATTTATCATTTGCTGACAGAATCTCTCCAATGGTTCCCTGGTTCTGAAATTCTCACGTGATAGATATGACTTTTGACACCTTGGACATTTACAAGCCTGGGTAAGTATCTAACAGCGGCCCTCTTGGGAGTGGGACAGTCAAGTAAGAGCCCAATTTCACGCGAGTCCTGCATCCTGCATATGATGCTATACTCACATATTTATAGACCTATCGGTTTAAAACATAAAGTACGTTGTTTTACAGGACGTTGCAGAACCAACTGCAGCATTTGAAAAAAAATGGGTGGGGGGGGGGGGGTTGCAGGTTTTTAGGGCCAATTAACTTTCAGTAAAAGTAAAGTAAAGTAAAGATCCCTTTTTACTCTTTTAGGCGCATCGGGCATATGGAAAGAGCAGCCATATTTTTCAGACCAATCGGCACTAGCTGGGTAATGTGGTCAGCATTATGCCAGCCGTCTTTACTTCTCCAGGACATACATCCTGGTACCCATTTCAGACTGGGTCGACCTGCGACGTCCCATACCATGATAAAAAACACACGTAGCCGGCAGTGGGTTTCGATCGCGGTACGTTGGAATTACGAATCGGACTCGCAACAGCTAAGCCACGGACGCCGCTAATTTACGTTGAGTAGTTTGTCAATCTCTGCTATGTGGCTAAGTCGATGCGAACGCTTCGTAATGCCGGGATGCCGGGTTCGATTCCAGCTGCAGGCCATGCGCCTTGCGTTGGTTTCGACAGTGTTATCAAGAAAGCCGACCGCCCAGAAAGCAATGGCAAACTACTGGACGTAAATTTGCCTAGAAAAACCACACAACAGCCAGGGTTGGTTCTGCAACGTCCTGTAAAGGATACGCAACTAACCTTAGTTTGCCAGTGCTGACTGTACAGTAGGCCCGCGATATCACCGCCGCAGGTGTTGTAGGTTTCAGTCTCCACCCAGGTGGTCTGCAGGTGACGTCTGGCGCTGTCACCGTTATAGATGCCCTGATTATTAAATCTCTGGAGGCTGAGTATGGTATCTGTGGTCGCCCAGCTTCTGAGTTGAATGTATGGCGTGACACTGTGAGTTACGTGTGTTTTTCGTTGGCACAGGAGCGGAGCAACTATGGGGTGACCCGTTTGCTATGAAGCTGAAACTAGGATTACCATATTACCAGATTACCAGGTCTGTGGTCTGCCATTCATTCTGAGATTTGTAGATGGAATAATCTGGTGAACCTTGACACCTATAAGGTAACAACAGGAGCCTAGGAAGAGGTGTGTGGGCCACCCCGGGTGTTACCTCTGAAAGGAACTGAGGTCACAAATGGTAAAATTATAATTTAAAAAATAAAAAATAAGAATTAAAATACTTAAAAACCTGTTTAAAAAAAAAGGGGGGGGGGAAGGGAACGTGTTTTCCGCACCGGGTACCACATGACCTTGCTACTCGACTGGATAGCGCCCGGAGGTGGGGGGGGGGGGGGGGGGGGGGGGGGGGGGGGGGGGGGGAGGAGGGTACATTGATTGCTCGAGTGGCTTCTAAGTCGACCCAGTTTTATCATGGGTATCAGGGAATTTCATGAGAAGTAAAAGTGTCTGGTGGGATATTTGCAACATCTGCAGCTGATGTATACAAATATTAGAACAGTATCCCAGTGGCCAGGAGTGGCGTATTCGCATTTGCAGGTCACAATTACGCTGGAAGGGGGGGGGGGGGGTGTCACATTTTATTTTCCTCCTTGTCGTTTCGCTGTTGAGAGTATGCTTGCACAGCTAGCTTCGTAGTACCAGAAACTGTTAGCTTTCTCATGTTACAGTTTGTGCATGAGTGGCCTAAGGATGATGCGAGCATAAAAGCTTAACGTGCTCGCCGAGACGTCAACCGAGTTGTGTATTCTTATTAAATAGTCATAATAAATAGTCAAACAATGCTTCTCCTTTTGCAATGGAAAGTGTAAGCGGGAGTACAACCGTGACGCTAACGCCTCGCCACTGCATAGCACCATATCCACGAAACACAGAAATGGGTTGAAGCGGGTTCTTGACTCAATCCTGGTGAGAGATTCGCAGTGGCGCAGTGTTCACATCGCTTGTCCGTGGGGGAACTATTCATGGTTTGCGGTCCATTTGGAGAAAATATTACACAAAATTACATCAGCATCCATTCTAAATTTGATATCATGAAGTATTATGCAATGTAACAGTGACATTTAGGTCTGTAAAATACTGATTTTCCATCATGTACCCAGAAAGCCAACGTGGTGTAGAGGCTAGACTCTCGCTTCAGACCCGAAGATCGTAGGTTCAAACCCGCATCGAGCCAGATTCTGATGTTACTCACATCAGCCACCGAGTGCTAACTAGTCTATAAAATATAGGTCTAAAACAGGGGCGCCGAAACGAAGAAGTGGAGGTGGTTGCTTAGGGCCCCCCCCCCCTTTTCGCCCCCTTACTTAGCCAGTAATTTTGTATGGGAACTAAGTCGCCATTTGTAACAATGTATAGAAATTATCTTTCAAAATATTTGTTTCATAGATAACATATTGCCATATTTATTTGCTATCCACCACATTATTGTTATTTTTATTATTGTGCTAAATGACACACACACACACACACACACATACATACATACATACACACACATTCACACACATACATATACACATATATACATACGCACACACACATATACATACACAAACACGCACCCACACACATATACACTCTCACACACACATCTTAGTACTCTAAAAAGAAACAAATTAATGATGGGGTTCAGAGGCTGAGTCTCCCCCTCCCCCTCCTCCCATCCCAGCCCTAGCGGTTCCGACGCCTATTGTCAACCACTATGTGCCCAACATGCCTGTTAACGTGGCAAAGGGCCCATGTACAATTTACCCAGTGTGTCTCAAAATAATAACAGGACTCCTTTATTTCCCTTACTGTTGCACATCCTGAGTCGTGGCCTTGTGCTATTTTTATTTTACAATAACAACACATCCTATCAGGTTTCGTGTCGCAGAAATCCCGCTTGTCACTGGAACTCAGTCATCCGTGTCTTTGCGGCGACCATCAAGGAAGCAAACAAGAAGATTATGGATGCGGCTAATATGGGAGACAAACTAATATATGATGTCTTTAAGAGACAGATTAAAACGACATTAGAGGCTACCTATATGTGGTTCCTTAGACGAATGTTAAACATCCCTTGGACTGCCGAAGAAACTAACAAGGATTGCTTGAAGGAAGCTGATGAAAGCAGATCAATATATACAGCTATAAGGGAGAGACAAGCATTGTTCTTTGGTAGTGTGATGACAGGGAAGGCTCTGGAGAATATTGTAACCACTGGGACGAATCAACGTTAGAAGAGGGAGAGGCAGACCGAGAGGGACGATGACAGATGGATTGCAACGGTGGCACGGAAGAATATCGTCGGGGGAACTGATCCAGAGGAGAAGGGATCGAGATCTGTGGAGATCCATGAACGCCCACGCCGGTCGGTAGGGCACGTGATGATGCTGATGTGAGAGGCTAGTCATGGTTTCGACACCACAGAGAGATAACATGTTAAAAAAAAACCATATCAGCTAACCTAAATTGTCTATCATGAAATAGTATGCAAACTAAGAGCGGCCGTAAGGTCCGATTTGTCTTAAAATTTTGTATATTTGATTAACAAAGAGAAAGTGTATTGACTGGCACTTACATAAAGAATTAGAAAGAGAGAAGGACACACTAGACAACATACAGATTAACATTTAAAGTTACTGTTCCAGGAATCGAACCTGTCACCTCCAAATGACGTGTGCGCTTCGTTATGGAAACAAGCGTACGAAGAACACAACCATGAAGGCACCTCTTATAAAGTGTCTTCGTTGGCATATCTATCGTACAGCTTGAAATCCACAACTATGGAAGACGGACAGAATTAATCTCAAACCATTTAAATGGCACCATAGGTTACAGAAATTTATATTAACAAATAGGTCGAATAACAAACACATAACAATTTACAAACACAGCAAACCGTAATGTTTTGTCTAGAATCATCATCATCATGAACCACCTCTGCCGTCAAGCGACGTGGGGAGGAATAATTTGCGATCCAGTGCACGTTGGCTGCCACTGGCTATTGTCATGCCGTGAAGGCGTAGAGTGTCTTTAATGTTGTCGATCCATATTAACAAATAGGTCGAATAACAAACACATAACAATTTACAAACACAGCAAACCGTAATGTTTTGTCTAGAATCATCATCATCATGAACCACCTCTGCCGTCAAGCGACGTGGGGAGGAATAATTTGCGATCCAGTGCACGTTGGCTGCCACTGGCTATTGTCATGCCGTGAAGGCGTAGAGTGTCTTTAATGTTGTCGATCCATATTTTCCGCGGCCGTCCTCTTGCTCTTGTAGTTGATCTTCTGAGATGTAGTGCTTGTGATGGTATTTGATCTTGCTGCATTCTAACGAGATGGCCAAACCAATTGATCTGCTGTTTCTCGATGAATCTAGTACAAGGTGTTGTCCCCACAGTTTGCCTGATAGTTTCATTATTCACTCGATCTCAGATGGTTAGGTTGGCTGCTTTTCTCAGGCACCTTATCTCGCAGGTGGTGATTTTGCGTATATGGGCTTTAGATAGTGTCCATGTTTGGCACTGGTAGCTTAATGCTGGAATAAATATGCTATTAATAATATATCTCTTTGCACTCATAGTTATGCTTGGATGTCTTAATAATGTTGACAATTGGTATATAAGTGCACTTGCTTTCTAACATCTGGTTTCTATTTCTCTGTCAATTTTACCATCCTCTGTGATCATACTTCCTAGATATTTAAACTCCCTAACTTGATTCAGGGCAGAACCATTCAGCTGTATGTGTAGTGGGGCAAAATTCTACTAACTTGCATTGTTTCGGTTTTGTTTACATTGATCTTCATGTTGTATTTACTACATGCTGAGTTTAGCCTGTTAATGTGGTCTTGCAGTCTATGTTCTTCAGGGTAGAACAAGCACTGGTCATCAGCAAACAGTAGTTCGTTTAAATACACAAACATTAAAGAAAGAGATTTATTTGGTAGGTACCATTGTGTTAAAAATCATTCACGTTGTCTCTTCGTTAATTATGTACATGAATATATATATATATTCTATTTTAGGACAAGTATAGAAGTGTTATTTTAGGGCAAGTATAGAAGTGTTATTTTAGGACAAGTATAGAAGTGTTATTTTAGGGCAAGTATAGAAGTGTTATTTTAGGACAAGTATAGAAGTGTTATTTTAGGACAAGTATAGAAGTGTTATTTTAGGACAAGTATAGAAGTGTTATTTTAGGGCAAGTATAGAAGTGTTATTTTAGGACAAGTATAGAAGTGTTATTTTAGGACAAGTACAGAAGTGTTATTTTAGGACAAGTATAGAAGTGTTATTTTAGGACAAGTATAGAAGTGTTATTTTAGGACAAGTATAGAAGTGTAATTTTAGGACATGTACAGACGTGTTATTTTAGGACAAGTAGGGAAGTGTAATTTTAGGACAAGTACAGAAGTGTTATTTTAGGACATGTACAGAAGTGTTATTTTAGGACAAGTATGGAAGTGTTATTTTAGGACAAGTTTAGAAGTGTTATTTTAGGACATGTACAGAAGTGTTATTTTAGGACATGTACAGAAGTGTTATTTTAGGACATGTACGGAAGTGTTATTTTAGGACATGTACAGAAGTGTTATTTTAGGACAAGTATAGAAGTGTTATTTTAGGACATGTACAGAAGTGTTTTTTAGGACATGTACAGAAGTGTTATTTTAGGACATGTACAGAAGTGTTATTTTAGGACAAGTACAGAAGTGTTATTTTAGGACATGTACAGAAGTGTTATTTTAGGACATGTACAGAAGTGTTATTTTAGGACATGTACAGAAATTTAAGTATCTAGGCACATGGATAACATCAGATAGAAGATGCATAACTGACATAAGAAATAGAATAGGACAGGCAAAAACTGCATTTTATAAAATGAAAAACATCTTGTGCAATATATCCTTGTCATTGAGAGTTAGAAAAAGAATTCTTGCTTGCTACATACATCCAGTTTTAACATATGGCTGTGAATCCTGGACAATCTTTAGGCAGGCCAAACAATTTCTGGAGGCCTCGGAGATATGGTTTTACAGAAGAATGCTTACAATACCTTGGACAGCCAAAAAGAGCAACCAAGAGGTTTTGAAAGAGGCGGGAGCCCGAAGACAACTTATCACAGACATCAGAAGTAGACAGTCATCATTTTTCTGCCATGTTATGAGAAGAGGGAAAATAGAACATGTTGTGACCACTGGAAAGATCTGTGGAAGGAAGGATAGAGGAAGACAACGAGAGAAGATGCTTGACAGTCTTGTCGCATGGCATGGAGGTGCGTCGGCACACAAACTGGTGCATGCTGCAGGAGATCGCAGACTATGGAGAGGCATGATCGCCAAGGCACCTGATGATGATGATGAATATATATATATATATATATATATATATATATATATATATATATATATATATATATATATATTTCTACGGCTTCAAGGGTCCCCCTATGTTTATTAAGGTGATTTAGCTGTATAAAACCCTGCGACCCCAACCTATTCGCATTTTCCATCAACCAAGCAATCACATATTCAGCATACCCTTTACAGAACTTCGTCTTCACAGCACGTCTGCAAGTTTTTCTTATTCTAGCCAAGTCTCCAGCACTGTTTGCTTTCATAGCCAGTAAAGTAAAGTAAAGTAAAGTAAAGTAAAGTAAAGTAAAGTAACGTAAAGTAAAGTAAAGTAAAGTAAAGTAAAGTAAAGTAAAGGACCCTATTCCACGCCTTTAGGAGTATAGGGCATATAGGGCTAGACCTATATTTTAATAGTCCTATCGGCACAAGATATGTGATGTGGTCAGCATCACACCTGCCGCCTTTACTTCCCGGGACTGCTCCCGGTACCCACTCAAGGCTGGGTCGACCTAGGAGTAAAGGTCATTTTTGAAATAAGTCCTTTTATAGCCAGTGCCTTTTTAAAATATGTACCCACTTTCGTTTTCCGGAAATTGCACACTCAAAATACTTTAAAATATTTACGCGTTTTAAATCTATGGATTCTGGAAATTTATTTTAGTTTACTTTTCATCAGGCGAGATGAGAAATAATGTGTTCACAAAATCACATAAATAACATCATCATCAGTTTCCACTTCTGCTGTTAAGCGTTGTGGGGAGGAACAGTTTGCGATCAATTGCTTGATGGCAGCAATGGCTACTGTCATTCCTTGTTGATGTAGAAGCTATTTAATGTTATCAGTCCATGTTTTCCTAGGGCTGCCTCTTGCTTTCACTTCAGATCCTTTCATGTTTAGCGCCTGCATGGGTAGTTGTTCTGGCTGCATTCTTACTCAATGATCAAATTATTTGATCTTCTGTTTCTCAACAAATTTGCTGCGTGGTGTTGTTCCTACAGTCTTTCTGATAAGATATAATTTCTAATTTTGTCTCGGATGGCTAGTCTGTCGGCTTTTCTCAGGCATCTCATTTTACAGGTGTTAATTTTACGTTTTTGCTAATGACCAAATCTGGTACTGATAGCACAGTGTTGGTATGAATATGGTGTTAATAATCTGTTTTTTTTTTTTTTTTTGGCGCTCATATTTAAGATGGCATGTCTTAATAACGGTGTAGGTATATATGTGCACTGTGTCGTTTGCATCTTGTTTATGTTTCTATAAATTACATAATCCTCGAAAAAGCTCCAAATTAAAATACAAACATTTTCTTTTCTTGATTTTCCAAATACAATATGATTGATTATATCATCAAAAGCTATGACATATGACATGTTTCTGAGGCCCTTCAGACTGTGAGGCCTTGATAGCTTATTTATCTTAAACCTAAATCCAGCACTAGCTTCAAGGACTGCCCGTTCGTGTCCTAGGATTTAAAGCCCCTATATTCTAGCTCCACTCAATCGTCTACCTGTGCTGGGGTCACATCAAGATGTCACTGTCAGAGGAACACAGCCCAAACTAGAATATACGTATTTATTTATACATTGTCGTCATTTATCTTTCGCCATCAGGTGTATAAGTCTCACGCCTAAACACAGTGACACTCCTTGATCTCACACGGCACAACAGGGTTAGTGATAGTTTAAAGAAAGACAGACATTTTAGGTAAGAAAAATAACAAGAAATTAAGACAAACAAAAAGTTTACAAAACCAGTTACAATGAACGAACAAAGGACGTTGATGCGATTAGCCTTCATCAGCAGAACAGGACAATAAACAAAATACAACACACACATGGATACAATCAATCAGTCAGTCAGCAATATTCTCAAAATCCATGCCGTGTGGCGTTGGTAGTCACGTCTATCCACAACCTTCTGTCTCGTGTACTTTCAGTCAGCTTTGACACAGATGATCTTCCATGCCATAGTGTCAAACCATCCAGCATCTTCTCTCTCTCTCTCTCTCTCTCTCTCTCTCTCTCTCTCTCTCTCTCTCTCTCTCTCTCTCCGCGTCTATTTCCCTTCCAACATCCTCATTACTCTGTTTATCTGTTCAGAGTATTGTCATAATTTGGCTATAAAAAACCACATCCCCGCAGCTTCCAAATAATTTGTCGATTGTCTGTCAACTGTCCACGATTCACATCCGTATACCAGGATACGATTTATATAGCTTTTAAGAATTCTTTCTTGTCTCAGTTGACAAAGAAAGATTGCATACAAGTGGATGCATTAGGGCAGTATCACGTTACACAACGCAATAATAAATTTGAGAAATAACCCAAAGTTAAATGTGAACTAATAAAGATATAATAGCCAACAGTTCGTGATCATACCATCAAATGATTGGTTGTTTGAAAATCTGGCTGCATGTTTATAGTGCAAACAGACCAGGAAGATTATACCAACATCTCTAAATGTGTTTGAGCTGATAGTGAACTGCCTGTTTCATTCATGACCGGCTGGGTAGGATCCGCGTGCATGTGCTCTCATTCATATCTGCGGCCCCGGAACATGTCTAGTGCTCGAGAACTAGATTGCTCTGTTATAACTGTTTTGCACAGCTGAATGGTGCTAACCGGATTTGTACCTGTCTGTGTGTGTTCCTCGAGTAATCCTAAAGACGCTCATTCCTGGAAGAGGAACAACTACCTGCCTTATTCCCGTTGCGTCATAGACAGGAGTGTTTGGCCGCCTGTCCGGATCTTTCCACAGCCCACTACTTGAAGAATATTGATTTAGATAATGGCGGTTGTCAGTCTTGGATGTAGGGGGTAGCGACGTTGTGTATACTGAAATTCTGAGTCACAGTGGGTCTGGAGCTGGTGCAGCATCTATACCGAACTAGGCACGGACTGAACTCTAGTTTATCATCATCATCTTCATCATTATCACTATTATCATTGTCGTCATCATTAGTATCACCATAATCATCCTCATCATTGTCATCATCATCATCATCTTCATCATCATCATCATTGTCGTCATCATTATCATCACCATATTCATCCTCTTCATCGTCGTAATCAAAATTATCATCACCATAATCATCGTCGTCATGTGCCTTGCCTGATGCCGTAGTCGCTATTATGTGGGGGGGGGGGGGGGGGGTTGGGGGGCGCTATCTAGAACGTAATATATATACTTATGTTTCATAAACGTTTAGGCGAAAAGCGACACACACAATGGACAAAAACATATAATAGTGTTTCCTCAGTCAATCACAAATGTGTGAGAAGACCAAAACCTCTATACTCGATCATTTGAGGAAATGAGTTGGGGGTGACGACAAACAGGGGAGGGGGGGGGGAGTAGGGGCGGAGGGGAGAGAGAGAGAGAAGGGGAGGGGGGTTGGTTGGTTGCAGGGCCGTTTTTGAATACAGTTATGAACTCAAAGAGACAACTCGATAACAACATAGCTATACTTTTCTTGCATGGAACAAACAGGGTCAAAAATATAAATGCGGAGACATGCACTCAAACTTTCACATACACACACACAAACATATTTAGACACACGCAAACACACACAGTACAATAAAAAGGAATTACAGAATCAAGCCAAACGGATGGAGAAGGCAAGGGCGAACTGCCTGTGATAGATAGTAAAGGATAGGCCGACTAAGCTCCCTTGAGTGTTAGAGTGCCAGGGGACTACCCCAAGACGTGTTAACAAGTATTATCTAACATCTACGTTGTGTTCTTTATTTTTTATTTTTTTGCTTTTGCCTTTTAGAAGGCAGTTGGCCTGTTGTATTGTACTTTATGGCTGGGTTGTGATATCTGCGTTTTTCGGCCAGACGCATCCGATTTCAGCAAATGCCTAATTGGTAGCCTTTTACGACATGCTTGCTAAGGAGCAGTAGGTCTATTCTATCCCTCTTCCCACATGAGGTACTGGAACTGAATAGGCCCCATCAAAATCCGCGAATTTATTTCATACAAAATAACTGTAGTCTGCATACAAATAAGCCAGATTGTAAAACGGAAGTGCACGCCAAACTCAAGTTCTTCTTTCTCTTCTTCTTTCGTTCGCTTGAAATAGATTATCTGTATCTGCAATGTTGCTTCTAGTTAGAACTTCACTGTCTGTTGTAATTCACTCAGCGACCCGTAAAGTTTGACTTGCACCGATGTTTCTCTTGGCCAAAAGTTTTGCCTTGAACTCAAGTTCTGAAACAAGACTTAAGTCCAGACCATTGTTGCCACTTTTCTTTGACAAAAAATATCCAAAACGGAGTCAAAAAATATATAAAAACATCTCATTTGCTTGGAAAACATCTAAAACAAACATCCAAACGGAAAGAGTCACAAATTACATAGCAATTGATATGACTTACCCTATATAATCATGCCCTCATCTTTACTGAAGTCTGCCTTACAAAATCCACAGGATAAACTTAGCTTGGATGATGACGTTGAAGCTTCAGATCCAAAATGACTCTGGTTTTTTTTTGCTGTTCCAATTTTTTTAATACCCAATCAGGGAGCTGATAAGTGGAACAGCTTTTTCCTACTCTCATTAGGCCGAATTTTATTGTCAAGATAGCATTTAAAAGGTCCAATTTCATCCTGTTTCTTAGTATAGATTTAATAAATTCACTCTAAATGAAAAACATCTAGAAAACATCTACCATCTAAACGTCAAAAACGCCAACTAAATGCAAGTTTTTAAAAGGAGTAGAAAATTATAGAGAACAGAAAAAGTTGGTAGGAAACAACAAATAGTTTATGTTAGCTTTACAAAATCAATCACAATAAACAAACAAAGGACGTTGTGGCGATTAGCCTTCATCAGCACATAAAGGACAACACAGTACACATACACAAATAGGCTCTAACTATGAAGTGACTACATAAGACTCTAATGTATAAAATAAATGATACTCATCTGTGTCCCTGGCGAAAAAACTTCGTACAAATGCAAGTTTTTAAAGGGTTAGAAAATTATACGGAAGAGAACAAGTTGGTAAGAAAAAACAAACAGTTTATGTTAGATTTACAAAATCGATTAGGAAAAACATCTAAATCTGGATGTAAAACATCCAAAGTCGCAACACTGGTTCAGACATGGGCGAACAAACAGGACTTTTAGCTGGAGTTTACAGCCGGTGAAAGCAAGGAAAAATAACAACACCGTTTCATAAACAACGTAAGGGACCTATTTCAGGGTTTGTCCCCGGGGTAAACAGTTAAAAAAAAAAAAACATTAAGCGGAGTCAGGTTGACTGAACACCGCATGTTTATCTAACACTGTCATCACTGTTAGGCATTCCATGCGGTGTCAGAGCAATTAATGCACAAGTTTACCTTTCCGCTTAATCGCCTGTGCACATGGGTTTGCTTTCGCACTTTCGTGTGACGGATTGAGAAGTTGAAACTGTTGTCTCTTACAACATTGTATTGGACGTTTACACAGTCCAAAACTTTCACTGTATGTTTGTGTTTCGTCAGGTAGCAGTCTCAATCAGCGATATCCGTTTCAACCTCTCTGGATTGTAACTGGGATGTATTTAATCAAATCTGATTTAACAAACGGATTACTTTTAGCGACTTTGATATATTGTTATTTGAAGTGTAAGTATTTTAGCTTTTTTAGTCACACCAATTTTCGTATTATGTGGTGATGAATACTTTGAGTGTTCTTGTCTGTCTGTCTGTCTGTCTGTCTGTCTGTCTGTCTGTCTGTCTGTCTGTCTGTCTGTCTGTCTGTCTGTCTGTCTGTCTGTCTGTCTGTCTGTCTGTCTGTCTGTCTGTCTGTCTGTCTGTCCAATTATCCATCCAACTACCCGTCGGTTGATATGTCTGTTTGTTTACTTGTATGTCTGCATGTGTTTCTTATTGTTTTCCTACCTCCTTACTTCTCTATCTGTCTGTTTGTTTGTCTGTCTGTCTGTCTATAATACCCCTGTCAAGTCTCATGAATATTCAACAAATACATAACTACAAATATCACATATTCGTCAACATATAAACAAACACACAAACACTCATGCAAACTTATATGCCTATCAACATAAAACAAATACACATATCACATTCACCAGCGTGCAAATGTACATAAACCAACATTCAACTGACATACGTGTCTACAGACCAACATTCAACTGACATACGTGTCTACAGACCAACATTCAACTGACATACGTGTCTACAGACCAACATTCAACTGACATACGTGTCTACAGACCAACATTCAACTGACATACGTGTCTACAGACCAACATTCAACTGACATACGTGTCTACAGACCAACATTCAACTGACATACGTGTCTACAGACCAACATTCAACTGACATACGTGTATACAGACCAACATTCAACTGACATACGTGTCTACAGACCAACATTCAACTGACATACGTGTATACAGACCAACATTCAACTGACATACGTGTATACAGACCAACATTCAACTGACATACGTGCATGGCGTGACCCTGTGAGCTGTGGATTGCATTTAGAATGTTTTTTCGACTGTGACCAACGTGGTTGTGTGAATTGTAGATTCAGAAAATGGCGCGATGCCTGTCGTGCAGTGTTGTGGTGCCCGTATGTGATTAAAATTGATCGCGTGGGCAACTGCTGATCTGTTGGCGACTTCTGCTTCCATCAATGATAAAGTGCAATTCTAATACTGTGATAAACATTCTGTGTGTTTTTCGTTGGCACAGGAGCCGAGCAAAGATGGGGCGACCCGTTTGCTATGAAGCTGAAACTAAGGCTACCAGACTACCAGGCTACCAGACTGACATACGTGTATACAGACCAACATTCAACTGACATGTATAAAACTAAAGTACAACTAACACACACATATAATCAAAACCATACAACTAACACACACGTGCAGAATAATCACCAACATACAACTAAATTACACGTATGGTATAATCACCAACGTTCAACTGAAGTACACGTAAAGTATTATCACCAGTATACAACTAAAATACACGTAGAATATAATCATCAACATGCAACTAACTTATACGTAGAATATAATCACCAACATGCAAGTAAAATACACGTATAATACTTTGATTTAGGTTTAGACAACGGATCAACATCATGGCACAAGGGTAATAACCCATGATTGCTCTGTTCTACTTCTAACTCAAGCCTGTCTGTAAAATCTCAGCGCAAATATAAAACTAATATACAAGTAGAGTATAATCACCAACATGTAACTAACTTATAGTATATTGTAATCACCAACATGTAACTAACTTATAGTATAGTGTAATCACCAACATTTAACTAACTTATAGTATAGTATAATCACCAACATGTAACTAACTTATAGTATAGTGTAATCACCAACATTTAACTAACTTATAGTATAGTATAATCACCAATACGTAACCAACTTATAGTATAGTATAATCAGCAACATCCAACTAACATTCACGTAGAGTATAATCACCAACATACAGCTGACACACACGTATAGTATTATCACAAGCATACAACTAACATACATGTAGAGAATAATCACCAACTTACACGTTTAGTAAAAAGAACCAACATACAGTTAACATACACTTAAAAATAAGAAAAACTCCCCAGAGGAGCATGTACAGCAAGGGTCCACCGATCATCAGTAGAAAGATTGTGTCGGCCTGTTACCATTCCTATACACGGGCCCAAACAATCGTCAACGAGGGATCTTTCTACTGATGATCGGTGGACCCTTGCTGTTCATGCTTCCCGGTGGAGTTCTTATTATTACGTGTAGAGTATAATCACCAACATACAACTAACTTTCACGTATAGTATAATCACCAATATACAACTAATATACAAGTATAGTATAATCACTAACATACAACTAACATACACGTATAGTATAATCACCAATATACAACTAATATACAAGTATAGTATAATCACCAGCATACAACTATCATACACGAATAGAATAGTCACTAACATAAAACACATTAAAATACACGTACAGTATAATAACCATCATACAAGTGGCATACATGAATAACAACCTATATAGAACCAAGATATGTGTACATTACGCGTATAATCACCAAAATACAACTGACATACACGCATAGTCGGCTCACTAACATACAACTGACATATACGTACAATATGTTCACTAACATACAACTGATATTCGCATGTCCTATATTCACCATGATACCAGGGGCATACGGGAGCCACGGTAGCATAACGGTTAGACGCTAGCCTGTTGGGCCGGAGAGTCCAGGGTTCAAACCCACATGGGTTCGGATTACATTTTCAAAACTGACCTCAATTTCCCCAATGACCCTAGCCTAAAGTAGGTCAAAAGCGTCCTTTATTTTACTTTGCCGCTTTCCCGTGTGGGTTCCGTGGATCCAATGATTCTCTAACAAGCATGTCGCAGGAGACACTTAATTGGGGGCGCTTCCTTAAAAATCTGAGAGCATCCGCACAGAAGGCAAGGAACCAACAGTCTGCATACAGAGAAGTCAGATTTGTAAAATGGATAACACACGAAACTCAAGTTCTCGATCAGGACCAAAGTCCAGAAGTGGACGAGCAGTAAGAATTTTCCTTCTGATATTACAACGAGTGAACGCCAAGAGGAGGAGAAGAGACTTGACCACTAGCATACAACAATTTTATTTGTACCAGAAGAGACTTGACCACTAGCATACAACAATTTTATTTGTACCAGAAGAGACTTGATCACTAACATACAGCAATCTTATTTGTATCAGAAGAGAATTGACCACTAGCATACAACAATTTTATTTGTACCAGAAGAGACTTGTCCACTAGCATACAACAATTTTCTTTGTACCAGAAGAGACTTGATCACTAGCATACAACAATTTTATTTGTACCATAAGAGACTTGATCACTAGCATACAACAATGTTATCTGTGCCAGAAAAGACTTGACCACTAGCATACAACAATTTTATTTGTACCATAAGAGACTTGACCACTAGCATACAACTGTGCTATCTGTGCCAGAAGAGACTTGACCACTAGCATACAACAATTTTATTTGTACCAGAAGAGACTTGACCACTAGCATACAACAATTTTATTTGTACCAGAAGAGACTTGACCACTAGCATACAACTGTGTTATCTGTGCCAGAAGAGACTTGACCACTAGCATACAACAATTTTATTTGTACCAGAAGAGACTTGACCACTAGCATACAACTGTGTTATCTGTGCCAGAAGAGACTTGACCACTAGCATACAACAATTTTATTTGTACCAGAAGAGACTTGACCACTAGCATACAACTGTGTTATCTGTGCCAGAAGAGACTTGACCACTAGCATACAACTGTGTTATCTGTGCCAGAAGAGACTTGATCACTAGCATACAACAATTTTATTTGTACCAGAAGAGACTTGACCACTAGCATACAACAATTTTATTTGTACCAGAAGAGACTCGACCACTAGCATACAACTGTGTTATCTGTGCCAGAAGAGACTTGACCACTAGCATACAACAATTTTATTTGTACCAGAAGAGACTTGACCACTAGCATACAACTGTGTTATCTGTGCCAGAAGAGACTTGACCACTAGCATACAACAATTTTATTTGTACCAGAAGAGACTTGACCACTAGCATACAACTGTGTTATCTGTGCCAGAAGAGACTTGACCACTAGCATACAACTGTGTTATCTGTGCCAGAAGAGACTTGACCACTAGCATACAACTGTGTTATCTGTGCCAGAAGAGACTTGACCACTAGCATACAACTGTGTTATCTGTGCCAGAAGAGACTTGATCACTAGCATACAACAATTTTATTTGTACCAGAAGAGACTTGACCACTAGCATACAACAATTTTATTTGTACCAGAAGAGACTCGACCACTAGCATACAACTGTGTTATCTGTGCCAGAAGAGACTTGACCACTAGCATACAACAATTTTATTTGTACCAGAAGAGACTTGACCACTAGCATACAACTGTGTTATCTGTGCCAGAAGAGACTTGACCACTAGCATACAACAATTTTATTTGTACCAGAAGAGACTTGACCACTAGCATACAACTGTGTTATCTGTGCTAGAAGAGACTTGACCACTAGCATACATTTGTGTTATCTGTGCCAGAAGAGACTTGACCACTAGCATACAACTGTGTTATCTGTGCCAGAAGAGACTTGACCACTAGCATACAACCTTCCATGTAACTACACAGCCGTTATTCCAAGCTCTCAGAACGAAGACATGTTGTAGCCCGCTCGACTCTCATCACATACTTACACAGGCCACACGTTGATGGGCTTCGCTAATGTGCTGTCAAAAACAAAGAGTCCTTAATGTCTCTGGCCCGGAGATTATTGTGTGAATATAACACTACTGCGTCATAAGGTGACGTCTGTAATGTGTCCTTTAGTGTGAACTTATGATGCAGATATTTCACTGTTTATGTGACAAACTAGATTTCTGCTCATATTTAATACTGTAATATTTAATTTTGTTTCTATTTCAGTTTAACAGCCAGCATGGACGCCACTTCGCACAGGGGCATATTTTGTTAAAAATATTTCTGAGCAAAGGAAGAGAATTGTGCCATTCATCTCAAGCACTCGCGTAAATGAGTTAAAAGATTATGTTTTGAAATAATTTCTGTTTAGAACGGCGAGATGTTGTAAGTAAGCACCTTATCTTGCTGTCACAGAGCCGTATGCTGGGTAGATATTTTGCAGTACTGTGTATGTTGATGGACCAGAATTCCAGTTATCGTCTGCTTAGATGCGGCAGGGAAGAGCTCTTCACTTTTAGCGCCCAGAGCTCCTATTTTACAAACTCGCTTACGTGAGTAATTTTGGGTCACGTCTGGCCAGAGTAATTCGCTTCAGATCACTTTATAACTGATTACTCCACCACATGTTACTACTACACATATTGCCAGAAGTGACTTGTAGAAACACCAGAGGTTCTTTTTCTTCTGCTTTGCGATCGGTTTCATATGTTCAAGTTATCACTTTGTTGCTTTCACGAACCAGCACGTCATCAGCAAGTCTCCGAGGTTTGCCCTAAACACTTCATAAGATAAGAGCGCGTAATATGCTTTACGTAATCAGGACTGTTTTGGAAACATGGATTTACACACAAGTAGTTAGTTTACCAGCTCTGTGTACGTTGATGTTTAGCTACTGGGGCCAGATTTAATTAAATCTGGTACATATGAGGCAATTTTGTGAGTTATTTCAAATGACACAATACATCCCAGAGTTAACACATTCATTCATCGCTTATGTACATAGATTTTAACATTCATCGTCTCATGGCAGAAAGGAACTGTGACTTCTATCAGTATAATTATCTGCTAGAGGCCTCCGCTTAAGCGAGTTCTAATGATATAGTCAAAAAAATTGAACGATAACCATTTGTGTGAGACTGAATCGATAACAGAGGTTCTTGGCAGGGGAAATAATTGACTCTGTTAGAAATATAACGCAGGTGACTGTCTGCTTAAAAAACGTCTGACTAAAAGAATCAATCAGTGGCGTCTTCATTAGTATTGTTGATCTCAATACCTGGACGATTCTTGGAAACCTCTGGCTGTTTTCGGGAACACGTAGTTTTGCAGAAGGCTGTCAATTTTTATGGAACGGACAAGAATTTATTGGAGCGATATAGACTTTAGAGCTTGCACCAGAGAACCGGAGAACAGAGCTTGGTTGAAGGATAGAGCTTGGACTAGAGATTTGAGCTTGGACTGGATAATAGACCTTGTATTGGAAAAAAAAAGAGCCTGCGCTATATAATAGAGCTTGGATTGTAGAACAGAGCTTGGACTATAGAATAGAGCTTGTACTGTAGAATAGAACTTGCGGTGTAGAATAGAACTTGCGGTGTAGAATAGAACTTGCGGTGTAGAATAGAACTTGCGGTGTAGAATAGAACTTGCGGTGTAGAATAGAACTTGCGGTGTAGAATAGAACTTGCGGTGTAGAATAGAGCTTGGACTGTAGAATAGAGCTTGGATTGCAGAATAGAGCTTTGATTGGAGAATAGAGCTTGGACTGTAGAATAGAGCTTGGACTGTAGAATAGAGCTTGGACTGTAGAATAGAGCTTTGATTGGAGAATAGAGCTTGGACTGTAGAATAGAGCTTTGATTGGAGAATAGAGCTTGGACTGTAGAATAGAGCTTTGATTGGAGAATAGAGCTTGGACTGTAGAATAGAGCTTTGATTGGAGAATAGAGCTTGGACTGTAGAATAGAGCTTTGATTGGAGAATAGAGCTTGGACTGTAGAATAGAGCTTTGATTGGAGAATAGAGCTTGGACTGTAGAATAGAGCTTTGATTGGAGAATAGAGCTTGGACTGTAGAATAGAGCTTGGACTGTAGAATAGAGCTTTGATTGTAGAATAGAGCTTGGATTGCAGAATAGAGCTTGGATTGCAGAATAGAGCTTGCACTGCAGAATAGAGCTTTGATTGGAGAATAGAGCTTGGACTGTAGAATAGAGCTTGGATTGCAGAATAGAGCTTGCACTGTAGAATAGAGCTTTGATTGTAGAATAGAGCTTGGACTGTAGAATAGAGCTTGGACTGTAGAATAGAGCTTGGACTGTAGAATAGAGCTTGGACTGTAGAATAGAGCTTGGACTGTAGAATAGAGCTTGGATTGCAGAATAGAGCTTGCACTGTAGAATAGAGCTTTGATTGGAGAATAGAGCTTTGATTGGAGAATAGAACGTGGGTTGGAAAAAAGAGTTTGCGCTGAAGAATAGAGCTTGCACTAGAGAATAGAGCTTGCATTGAGTAATCGAGCCCACACTACCGAGCATAAACAGTTTTGTTGGTGGCTCAGTGGATTTGATATCTTCACATCAAATGTCTCCAGTTATCAAGTGTACTGTGAGATTCGAGCAGTGCACAGTCTTCAACCATTATCGACACTAGACAATGTGGACGTACACATGAATAACTTCGAAAGTATCGACTATACTCCATTCTTCCACACATTTGAGATGACAGCGCGATGTCTCATAAGTCCGGTCTTTCACAAACCAGAACATGAAAATTTGGGGTCATCTACAAAACGACTTTAACAAATGAGAACTAGTGGCCGTAAAATATATATAAAATCTGTCACATGCTGGAACTAGCAGTAATGTTTTAATAATATCTTTTACCCACCTCACCTAGCAGCAGAGTATCATATATAAAACATCTTTCACATGGCTGAACTAGCACCAGAATATCCTATATAGAAAAGCTGTTGCTTACCTGAATTTTCAACAGAGTATTGTATATAGAAAGTCTTTCACACACCTGAACTAGCACCAGTATATCATACATGGAAAATCTGTTGCATACCCGAACTTTCAGCAAAGTATTGTGTATAGAAAGTCTTTTACACACCTGAACACACAATTTCCTTATCAAATAGGTGTTTCAATATATGTGACGAAAGAATACAGTAAAGCACATATCGCCACGTCTGTCACACACAGAAACCAACAGAAATAATCGAAGAGCACTAACTTGAAAAGAAATCATTGTCAACAACATGACAGTTTAAAATCTGTTATAGTTACAAAACTACCATCAGATATCCATAAAAACCGTGATGTTTTTTTTAATGTACATTATAACTATGTAAGGAACAGACCTGATTGGTCGCCTTATTTGTTCTGATCTCTTATACGTCAAAATAGAAATTTACGTAACCAATCAACATGTTGTTGATGTTCATAGCCGCAAGTTTCTGTCATCAGTTGGTATCATCTTCCTCATATACTCCACCATCTTGGGGCGGAGCTTGTCATGACACTGTAACTCCCTTAACCACACTCTCTTCTGTAACATCCGTGTATGAATCCACCGTGCTTGTTGATATAAAATGTTATATTGGACAAGCTCAACTATATCAATGGAAGCTAAACGATCTCCGTGATTGGACAATAAACAACAAAATCAACTATCAGACCACGCCCTCAAACAGAACTGTCATCTACAATATTACGGTAACATGTGCAAACGGAGCCAATATTTCTCTGCCTTGGCCAATGAGAGTTCTTGGACTGGTGGAGCTCCATGTCTTTTATTGTTACGTTCTTGATAGATATGCAAATATGTACGACGCGATTGATGCGACGATGCCCAATGAGATGACAGTTTTAGAAATCCGTCACTCAATCTGGGTTAGAAATTTGACCAATACGGTGGTCAGAGATTCTGATGAAGGAGTTAACTTAACTAGTCACTTTGATTGCGGTCAAGATTCAACACTGCAATCGATGATCACGAGTAACAATTCAGTTATCATTAGAAATCTTGATAAGAATATTGACGTGACCAACTTGACTGGAGCAGAACTTGGTGGTTTTACTAACCTCAACATGAAACTTCCGGAAAACTTCGCCGGTGCGACCTCAAACCGGCTGGTTAAACCTGAGGACAGGTTGATTAAAGACATCACGAAGGTAGTCGGAGAACAAACAAATAATGCTACTGAATCTGATAGTACACAATCATCAAAAGGAGAATCAAATTCAGAAGCCAGCATAAAAGAAGCGCAGCTTGAGAACATCAAATTCCTCATCAAAATGATGAACACTCGAACAAAGTGTAGCTTCAAAAAACTGAAATTGATTGACGAAAGCATATCACCTTTGACCTCCGTGCATCATTTTGTGGTAATGGTTCAGGGGTCTGAATACCCCGTCCTTGAAAACATGAACTATTCCTACCTCGGGTTGAAGGACATGCCCAAACAGTTGGCAGAATGGCGGATATATTTCCCGAAGCTGAGGAATCTTGACCTTTCCCATAACTACATTTCCGAGGTCAAGATCCCCCACTATCCCTCCATCTCCAACGACTTCGTGGTCAAATTCAACTTACGGCATAACAACATTACAATGATTAACATGGACTTGTTGAATTCATGGGCGGATGTGGAGAACTTTTTTCTGGATATTCGCGACAACCCTATACACTGTGGGTGTGAGATGGCGAGTCTGTTACCTTTCTTAGAAAACAATTCCACCTTTAGGGACAAACTTGCTCCATACGAGTACGTGCGGCACCTCTACTGCGCCACCCCTGAAGCTCTGGCTGGACATCAACTCCATACATTGACGGCAGATTCCCTGAGTTGTCCAGTGCTGACCTCTAACAAAAATGTCGTTATCGTACTGGCTATTGTTATGGCGATTCTTATTACTCTCATTATTGTTATCATCAGATTCAAAATTGAAATTCGAATCCTGTTATATACTCGTCTTCATGTGCGACTCCCATGTGATATCGATTCTCAAGAAAGTAGCAAGCAATTCGACGCTTTTATTTCCTATAGCAACGACGATTCTGATTGGGTCTGCGAGAATCTTATCAAATTTCTAGAAAAACCCCCAAACGATACTTCAACTAGTGGAGTCGATCTAAAGAAAAGCAAACACACTGGAAACAGTCAGCAGAGCTTCAAGCTGTGTGTCCACCAGAGGGATTTCATTCTTGGCAAGTCGATCTTCGACAACATCGTAGACTGTATCGAGGCTAGCCGGCACACGATCATCGTGTTGTCCCCCAGTTTTATGAGGAGTCACTGGGCCATGGAGGAGCTACGGCAGGCCTACCGACAGAGTCTGGTGGAGAAGACACGGCATCTCATTGTTATTCTGCTGGAGAAGGTGAGTTAGATACAGGTATGTTGGTGTCCTTGGAGTGAGTTAGATACAGGTATGTTGATGTCCTTGGAGTGAGTTAGATACAGGTATGTTGGTGTCCTTGGAGTGAGTTAGATACAGGTATGTTGATGTCCTTGGAGTAAGTTAGATACAGGTATGTTGATGTCCTTGGAGTAAGTTAGATACAGGTATGTTGATGTCCTTGGAGTAAGTTAGATACAGGTATGTTGATGTCCTTGGAGTAAGTTAGATACAGGTATGTTGATGTCCTTGGAGTAAGTTAGATACAGGTATGTTGATGCCCTTGGAGTAAGTTAGATACAGGTATGTTGATGTCCTTGGAGTAAGTTAGATACAGGTATGTTGATGTCCTTGGAGTAAGTTAGATACAGGTATGTTGATGTCCTTGGAGTAAGTTAGATACAGGTATGTTGATGTCCTTGGAGTAAGTTAGATACAGGTATGTTGATGTCCTTGGAGTAAGTTAGATACAGGTATGTTGATGTCCTTGGAGTAAGTTAGATACAGGTATGTTGATGTCCTTGGAGTAAGTTAGATACAGGTATGTTGATGTCCTTGGAGTAAGTTAGATACAGGTATGTTGATGTCCTTGGAGTAAGTTAGATACAGGTATGTTGATGTCCTTGGAGTAAGTTAGATACAGGTATGTTGGTGTCCCTGAAGTGAGTTAGATACAGGTAAGTTGATTTCCCCCGAGTGAGTCAGTTAGAGTTGTGTTGGTTTCCCGCGAGTGAGTCAGATAGAGTAATGTTGATTTCCCCCTAGTGAGTTAGATATAGTTATGTTAGTGTCCCTAAAGTGAGTTACATGCAGTTATGTTAGTGTCCCTGAAGTGAGTTACATACAGTTATGTTAGTGTCCCTGAAGTGAGTTACATACAGTTATGTTAGTGTCCCTGAAGTGAGTTACATACAGTTATGTTAGTGTGCCTGAAGTGAGTTACATACAGTTATGTTAGTGTCCCTGAAGTGAGTTACATACAGTTATGTTAGTGTCCCTGAAGTGAGTTACATACAGTTATGTTAGTGTCCCTAGAGTGAGTCACATACAGTTATGTTAGTGTCCCTAGAGTGAGTCACATACAGTTATGTTAGTGTCCCTAGAGTGAGTCACATACAGTTATGTTGGTGTCCCTAGAGTGAGTCACATACAGTTATGTTAGTGTCCCTAGAGTGAGTCACATACAGTTTTGTTAGTGTCACATAGTTATTGTTAGTGTCCCTAGAGTTTATGTTAGTGTCCCTAGAGTGAGTCACATACAGTTATGTTAGTGTCCCTAGAGTGAGTCACATACAGTTATGTTAGTGTCCCTAGAGTGAGTCACATACAGTTATGTTAGTGTCCCTAGAGTGAGTCACATACAGTTATGTTAGTGTCCCTAGAGTGAGTCACATACAGTTTTGTTAGTGTCCCTAGAGTGAGTCACATACAGTTATGTTAGTGTCCCTAGAGTGAGTCACATACAGTTATGTTAGTGTCCCTACAGTTAGTGAGAGTGAGTCACATACAGTTATGTTAGTGTCCCTAGAGTGAGTCACATACAGTTATGTTAGTGTCCCTAGAGTGAGTCACATACAGTTATGTTAGTGTCCCTAGAGTGAGTCACATACAGTTATGTTAGTGTCCCTAGAGTGAGTCACATACAGGTTACAGTGAGTCACATACAGTTATGTTAGTGTCCCTAGAGTGAGTCACATACAGTTATGTTAGTGTCCCTAGAGTGAGTCACATACAGTTATGTTAGTGTCCCTAGAGTGAGTCACATACAGTGTCCCTAGAGTGTTGTTAGTGTCCCTAGAGTGAGTCACATACAGTTATGTTAGTGTCCCTAGAGTGAGTCACATACAGTTATGTTAGTGTCCCTAGAGTGAGTCACATACAGTTATGTTAGTGTCCCTAGAGTGAGTCACATACAGTTATGTTAGTGTCCCTAGAGTGAGTTACATGTATGTTAGTGTCCCTAGAGTGAGTCACATACAGTTATGTTAGTGTCCCTAGAGTGAGTCACATACAGTTATGTTAGTGTCCCTAGAGTGAGTCACATACAGTTATGTTAGTGTTAGAGTGAGTCCCTAGAGTGTGTCCCTAGAGTGAGTACAGTTATGTTATTGTCCCTAGAGTGAGTCACATACAGTTATGTTAGTGTCCCTAGAGTGAGTCACATACAGTTATGTTAGTGTCCCTAGAGTGAGTCACATACAGTTATGTTAGTGTCCCTAGAGTGAGTCACATACAGTTATGTTAGTGTCCCTGAAGTGAGTCACATACAGTTATGTTAGTGTCCCTAGAGTGAGTCACATACAGTTATGTTAGTGTCCCTAGAGTGAGTCACATACAGTTATGTTAGTGTCCCTAGAGTGAGTCACATACAGTTATGTTAGTGTCCCTAGAGTGAGTCACATACAGTTATGTTAGTGTCCCTAGAGTGAGTCACATACAGTTATGTTAGTGTCCCTAGAGTGAGTCACATACAGTTATGTTAGTGTCCCTAGAGTGAGTCACATACAGTTATGTTAGTGTCCCTAGAGTGAGTCACATACAGTTATGTTAGTGTCCCTAGAGTGTCACCTGATGTTGAGTAGAGTGAGTCACATACAGTTATGTTAGTGTCCCTAGAGTGAGTCACATACAGTTATGTTAGTGTCCCTAGAGTGAGTCACATACAGTTATGTTAGTGTCCCTAGAGTGAGTCACATACAGTTATGTTAGTGTCCCTAGAGTGAGTCACATACAGTTATGTTAGTGTCCCTAGAGTGAGTCACATACAGTTATGTTAGTGTCCCTAGAGTGAGTTACATACAGTTATGTTAGTGTCCCTAGAGTGAGTCACATACAGTTATGTTAGTGTCCCTAGAGTGAGTCACATACAGTTATGTTAGTGTCCCTAGAGTGAGTCACATACAGTTATGTCCCTAGAGTGAGTCACATACAGTTATGTTGTCCCTAGAGTGAGTCACATACAGTTATGTTAGTGTCCCTAGAGTGAGTCACATACAGTTATGTTGGTGTCCCTAGAGTGAGTCACATACAGTTATGTTAGTGTCCCTAGAGTGAGTCACATACAGTTTTGTTAGTGTCCCTAGAGTGAGTCACATACAGTTATGTTAGTGTCCCTAGAGTGAGTCACATACAGTTATGTTAGTGTCCCTAGAGTGAGTCACATACAGTTATGTTAGTGTCCCTAGAGTGAGTCACATACAGTTATGTTAGTGTCCCTAGAGTGAGTCACATACAGTTATGTTAGTGTCCCTGAAGTGAGTTACATACAGTTATGTTGGTGTCCCTGTAGTGAGTCACATACAGTTATGTTGGTTTCCCTGGAGTGAGTCACATACAGTTATGTTAGTGTCCCTAGAGTGAGTCACATACAGTTATGTTGGTTTCCCTGGAGTGAGTCACATACAGTTATGTTGGTTTCCCTGGAGTGAGTCACATACAGTTATGTTAGTGTCCCTAGAGTGAGTCACATACAGTTATGTTTTTTCCCCTGGAGTGAGTCACTTACAGTTATGTTGGTTTCCCTCGAGTGAGTCACATACAGTTATGTTGGTTTCCCTGGAGTGAGTCACATACAGTTATGTTGGTTTTCCACGAGGGAGTCACATACAGTTATGTTGGTTTCCCTCTAGTGAGTCACATACAGTTATGTTGGTTTCCCTGGAGTGAGTCACATACAGTTATGTTAGTGTGCCTAGAGTGAGTCACATACAGTTATGTTTTTTCCCCTGGAGCGAGTCACATACAGTTATGTTAGTGTCCCTAGAGTGAGTCACATACAGTTATGTTTTTTTCCCCTGGAGTGAGTCACATACAGTTATGTTGGTTTCCCTCGAGTGAGTCACATGCATTTATGTTGGTTTCCCTGGAGTGAGTCACATACATTTATGTTGGTTTCCCTGGAGTGAGTCACATACAGTTATGTTGGTTTCCCTCTAGTGAGTCACATACAGTTATGTTGGTTTCCCACGAGGGAGTCACATACAGTTATGTTGGTTTCCCTCTAGTGAGTCACATACAGTTATGTTGGTTTCCCACGAGTGAGTCACATACAGTTATGTTGGTTTCCCACGAGTGAGTCACATACAGTTATGTTGGTTTCCCACGAGGGAGTCACATACAGTTATGTTGGTTTCCCTCTAGTGAGTCACATACAGTTATGTTGGTTTCCCTCTAGTGAGTCACATACAGTTATGTTGGTTTCCCTCGAGTGAGTCACATACAGTTATGTTGGTTTCCCTCTAGTGAGTCGCATACAGTTATGCTGGTGTTCTTCAATTATGTTGGTATCCCTGGAGTTAGTCAGAAACAGTTACGTTGGTGTTCCTCGAGTGAGCCAGATATAGTTATGTTGGTGTCCCTGAACAGTGTTTCTTGGACTTGCGTCCGGATGATTCTCATCCGAACGGTGGCACTTTGTGTCACCGCGTGTTTATCGCTCGTCATGCAGTTCTTTTGGGGTGAGTGTCAGTTACTTGAACCACACACGTGAGCTACTTCCTCCACGACCCATTCTTTGAAACTCTGACTACGCTTAGTTAATGATGACAAGACATTAAACCAAACGAAAAGTGGAACCAGTCAGCTTCACATTATAACAGACACAAACTTTAAGTGATTGTTGTGGCTAGAGAGCCCTCATCAGCACATTTAATGATACTTTAAAAATACCGCAAAGACGAACAAGAATACACAAATCACTTAGCTGACGTGTCTCCGAGAGGAATCACATATTTGTCAGGCCAGTTGAGGCTCTGATCATCCTCCTCGCAGAAAGCATAAGTTCATAAGTGCTCTGATACCATTTTCAGTGTCTTCTCCAGCGAGTGGCGACTAATAACACCAGCCGGGTGTATTCTTCTTCTTTGGAAACCTAAAATGTTTGTGTCTCGCAATACTTGTTTTGTCATGGAGTTTGTACTACTGTTCCATACTGTACCATCTAGTTTGTTATTTTTACCTTCTGATCCCTGTCCACAGGTGCCCAAAGAGGAGATGGATCCTTTGATCAGCCGCTGCTGTAAGACTTTCACCTACCTGGAAGTGGACGACACCTTGTTTAGGGACAGGCTGGTGTTTTCCCTTACTACCAAAGACAGGAGTGCCAGAAGGAGAGATAGGTAGGGACGTATGTGGATAGACAGAGACGTGTGTAGATAGGTATGGACGTATTTAGATAGGTAGGGACGTTTATAGATAGACAGGGACGTATGTAGATAGACAGGGACGTATGTAGATAGGCAGGGACGTATGTAGATTGGCAAGGACGTATGTAGATAGGTAGGGACATATGTGGATAGACAGAGACATGTGTAGATAGGTATGGACGTATGTAGATAGGTAGGGACGTATGTAGATAGGTAGGGACGTATGTGGATAGGTAGGGACGTATGTAGATTGGCAAGGACGTATGTAGATAGGCAGGGACGTACGTAGATTGGCAGGGACGTATGTAGATAGGCAGGGACGTACGTAGATACTCAGGGACGTATGTAGATAGGCAGGGACGTATGTAGATTGGCAGGGACGTATGTAGTTAGACAGGGACGTACGTAGATAGGCAGGGACGTATGCAGATAGGTAGGGGCGTATGTAGATAGGCATGGATGTATGTAGATAGGCAGGGACGTATGTAGATAGGCAGGGATGTACGTAGATAGGCAGGGACGTATGTAGGTAGGTAGGGGCGTATGTAGATTGGCAGGGACGTATGTAGTTAGGTAGGGACGTACGTAGATAGGCAGTGACGTATGTAGGTAGGTAGGGGCGTATGTAGATAGGCATGGATGTATGTAGATAGGTAGGGACGTATTTAGATAGGTAGGGACGTTTATAGATAGACAGGGACGTATGTAGATAGGCAGGGACGTATGTAGATAGGCAGGGACGTATGTAGATAGGTAGGGGCGTATGTAGATAGGCATGGATGTATGTAGATAGGTAGGGACGTATTTAGATAGGTAGGGACGTTTATAGATAGGCATGGATGTATGTAGATAGGCAGGGACGTATGTAGATAGGCAGGGACGTATGTAGATAGGCAGGGACGTATGTAGATAGGCAGGGACGTATGTAGATAGGTAGCGAGGTATGTAGATAAGCAGAAACATATTTAAATAAGTAGATTAATGAAATAATATTTGGAAGCTGCGGACATGTAGATTTGTAGAGGAATGTTGAGAATACCCTGGACAGATAAAAAGTGTTGTGAAGAGGTCTTTGAAGAAATCGACTCACACAGAGAACTGATTGTCCGCATCAAATAGAGACAATTTATATTCTTTGGTCATGGGATGAGAAAGAGAAAACTGGAGTACATCGTGACGGTAGGAAAGTTGGAAGGAAAGAGAGGCAGAGGGAGACCGAGAGCAAAGATGCTGAACAATTCGTTTCACAGTTTGACAGTTCACTTAATAACAGTAACTGTATATTCGGCTGTGAAACACACACCTCAACATCTGAACCTGGCAGGAATCGGATCTTTGTGGAAGATTCCTAGCTATATCACACAAACTATAAAACTAACATCATGTCGTGAAGGATAATCTGTATCAAAGTTGATTGAAAGTACACGGGACAGAAGGTTGTCGATAGACATGACTACTATCGCCACATGGCATATACTATGGAAGATTATCTGTGTCAGAGTTGATTAAAAGTACACGAGACAGAAGGTTGTCGATAGACATGACTACCAACGCCACACGGCATGGACTATGGAAGATCATCTGTGTCAGAGTTGATTAAAAGTACACGAGACAGAAGGCTGTGGATAGACATGACTACCATCGCCACACGGTATATACTATGGAAGATTATCTGTGTCAGAGTTGATTAAAAGTACACGAGACAGAAGGCTGTGGATATACATGACTACCATCGCCACACGGCATATACTATGGAAGACCATCTGTGTCAGAGTTGATTAAAAGTAGACGAGACAGAAGTCTGTGGATATACATGACTACCATCGCCACATGGCGTGGACATTACAAAACAACTACGTAGTAACCTGTGGTCCAGTACGCTCGCCGCGGATCGGAAGGTCGTGGCTTCGCTCCCTGGCGGAGCCGGACTTCTTTACAAAATGACCTTGGCTCTCAGGTCAACCCAGCCTTGAGTGAGCACCGGGTACAGTTCCCGGAAGTAAAAGCGGCCTGTGTGATGCTGACCACATCACCCATCTTGTGCCGATTAGTCTATAAAATATAGGTCTAGCCCTATATGCCCTATACACCTAAAGGCGTGGAAAAGGGTCCTTTCCCTTTTTTTTGTACTGTGGTCCAGTGTGGGCGACTTTTGTTTGACATCATGGCATGGAGGATAATCAGTATCAGAGTTAAGTAAAAGTACACGAGACAGAAGGTTGTCGATAGACATGACTACCAACGCCATACGGTATGGACACCACAAAACAACTACGAAGTAACGGGTAGTCCAGTATGGCTAGTTTTATCAAATAAAGTATTCGGTCGATCAATCAGTTTCTCTCCCACCTCTTCCCCGTTTCCCCATGGTGCTACCTACAGATTCATAATACAATCCTAAAAGTAAAGTAAAGGACTCTTTTCCACGCCTTTTGGCGTATAGGGTTAGAACTATATTTTATAGACCACCCGGCATAAGATGGGTAAAATGTGGTCAGCATCACGCCGGCCGCCTTTACTTCCCGGGACTGCACCCGGTATCCACACAAGACTGGGTCGACTTGCGAGCCAAGATCATTTTTGAAAAAAGTCTGGCTCCGCCCGGGAGCGAACCCACGACCTTCCGATCCACAAGCGAGCGTCTAGCCGCTCAGCCACGGCGACTTCCATCATGCAATCGTTATATTTAAAAATCTTAATCCGGACGGTAGACCAACAAAATGTTGGATCCCAGATACCCGGTTTATCCTCTGAAGAAGTTCTAACTCGGGCAGCTGTAATGACGACATGAACCAGGTGGCATCTACAGTCCTATGAAGGTAATGGCTAATGAAATGTGTTGGATTTCTATAACGCTTGTTGTCTTGCGAGGACTGATGCCGTTTTCGGCAGTTCATGCACACGAGATTTTGACGTGATTTGCATTGCGGTTTAAAAAAAATCGTGACTTTCAGCCAGCATCCCCTAAAGAGGAGCTTTAGGTTATAATTGTGACTAGGTTATGTGCACCGAATAATATAGCTTAGCATTGCTTGTCAAGTCCGTTCTGTGGCTAAGTCGATGCGAACGCTTGGTAATGCTGGGATGCCGGGTTCGATCCCAGCTGCGGGCCATGCGCCTTGCGTTGGTGTTGACAGTGGTATCAAGAAAGCCGACCATCCAGAGGGCAATGGCAAACTACTGGACGTAAATTTGCCTAGAAAAACTACAAAACAGCCAGGGGGCTGCTGGGGTTGGTTCTTATCCTGTAAAGGATACGCTATTAACCGTTGCTTGTCAAAGAGTAGTCCTGGAAAGGGCTCTTGCAATATTAATGCGATCACAGGGGACAGTCCCAAATAGTATCCACAATGGCGAAGAAGTCGTCTACCTGCGAGCCGGTCGTCGATGTTGACACAAGATTTAAAAGTGCCCGTTTATAAATAGCAAACATCTAATGAACGAATGTATCGTTTTCATCCAAATTAGGTTGGCTGCCAGGGGAGACAAAATCGCAGATACTTCCGTCCAGAAATCGGAGATAACCCTTGACGATGTTGTCAGCGACTGTGGTGTGTATGATAACTCAGGTTACTTCCCTTTACCTGCACGGCCTCCAGAACCTGCCAGGGAGTTATCTAACATGTCTACATCATCGACTTCAGCCCTTCATCCCTGCTGACTTTGCCTCGTATACTGATCTACCCGTGCCTCATCTACCGTTGCTGATGAGGTGTCTGTCTCTCATCTACCGTTGCTGACAAGGTGTCTGTTTCAAAGCTGCATCGCTACTAATCTAATAATGCTGATGAGATGTTCCATTTCAGAGCAACGCATCTTACCACTGTTTTTAGATTACTGATGACAGTATTATGCAAAGCGTTGTGTGTGTGTGTGCACACGTACATATGTGTGCATGTATGTGCATGCATGTATGTGGATGTGTTTGCTCTCGCGCACGAGCGCGCGCGTGTGTGTGTGGTATAATGGCACAGTAGAGCTACGTTGTTGTTTGTCGGGTATTTGGGGACATTAAAGGATTATAATTTCTTTGATCTAACTTCTACGGCTAGGCCATATTGAAAGAATGTAAGATGACAGAGAAGTAACAACTCTAAACACAAGGGAGATGAATAGTCATAGACCACGAGGCAGACCAAGTAGAGCATGGAGAGATAATGTCCAGACACTTGGTGTCACCAACTGGAAAGAGAAGGCCAACCAAAGAGATGAATGGAGGCGGGTGATATCTGCAGCAATAAACTTTAAGGGCTCGGAATGCTGAAGAAGAAGAAGAAGAAGAAGAAGAAGAAGAAGAAGAAGAAGAAGAAGAAGAAGAAGAAGAAGAAGAAGAAGTGATCTAACAACAACAAAATAAAATATGATGTGTGACCTTGTGTCACGGGACAGCTTCGAAAGCCATGAAGTGCCAACCTCGGTGACCCCTAAACGTCCTGGCCAACTTGTCTCTGAATGTACGACTGGCCTAGAAAGCCGGCAGTGGATCTATTATCGTTGCATGGAATACAATGAGATATAAACGGACCTAGGTTGCCAGCTCTGTGTGACGTATACCGGCTCCACAGCATGACTGTCATGAAGATATAACAAGACCGCCGAGCCGTCTAGAACCAGATTGTTGTTTCAGAAACGAACCTGCTAGCCCCTGCGCCACACGGGCTTCTTCTAAGCAGATCCTACCCGTGTCAACATACTTTATAAATCGTGTCCAAAATTATGTTCCGATGAGCCTTGGTGGGCTCAAATAAAGCTAAAGTAACAGCTGGGACAAAATGGGTTATACAACAACAAGAGAGAGACGTCGGGATGGGGGTGACTGCAGTCGAGCTGACTGAAGGTAATGCTTAATATAACACAGAAGGTAACCAGAAAGTTCAACGGAGGAAATGAAAAAAGAGGCAAACATCTACAACAAAACGTTCGGTTGAGTTTGTGTACGTCTTTTCTAAGTGGGTTGATTACATGCTAGTACTGAATCAGACATACAGTACTAGACTTATATACTTTTTTTATAATTAACTGGCACACGACTGGTACTGTGGCTCCTCACCTTTGTTTACCAGAACATTCCCTGATAAGGATATTAGACTGGGTTCGCCTGGGAGCTAAAGTCAATATTCTTACATATCCGTCAACCAAGTATTCGAATCCACGACCTCCGTAGCTGACCCGAGCGTCCACCTACTACAGTATCATAGCTAGCAGTTAGGACGGGTTGTTTTCTCCTTCTTTCGTCTATTCCTAGAATGCATCGCTGCGTCAAGGAAGGAAGAGATCTCATGAGTGGGCACTTCTGCTTGCTTTATATAAAGTCCTCTGTCACTGTCTTAGATATTTATGTCTACGGGTTATCTTCTGCATGCGCGACGTATGGTTCTGTTACCCCTGCACCTGTATAGTATTGCTTTCTGTGGTGCCCCGTCGGCTGCTTATTAATCTTCTCACATAGCCAAACCATTTTATCCGGTTTTCTAAAACCTAACCCCCACCCCCACCCCAATCTCGGCTTATTAAGGGAAGTAACCACGTTCACATGTTAGGTAAAAAGAAATGTCACGTTGATATCCCTTGTTTAAATATGTTTGGTTTTTTCCGGGTTTTTGTGGTTTAAGGTGGTTGATTTTCTCTGCTGTGTGATTCAGACATCAGATTTTGAATTGGTTTTTAAACGTCACCACTCTTGTACCTTGAGTTAACCTATAAAAAAAAGATATTGACATTTACCATCATCAGCATGTAACATGTTCTTTGCAGAACGTCGCACTTACTAAAGCCCTCCTGAAAGAAACTGGGTCTCTGGCCGGATCTCCCACCTCTTGCATCTTGCCACCCAAGCTGTCACAACTATCCGGTGCCAATACTTGTGGTGGTCAGCGATTTCTCCTCTTTCCTGCCATACTGATTTCTGTTACTATTCTAGCGTGAGACTGTTAGTGTTGGAACATCATACAGCTGCTGTACACATTTACTTTCTTATTTCATTATAGTTAAAGTGATACGTTTTAAACTAGAAATTAAATGAGAAAGTGACGGCCATTTTGTGTGATTGTTACCAGCACAGTCTTGGAGCAGTTTACGGTCTACAGTGAGGGTGGAACCTCGACTAGTGATTTAGGCGTAAAAAGAACAACGCTCCTACAGACTGGTAGGGAGAGGGGAGTTGGGGGAGGGGAGGGGTGGGGTGGAGAAGGAGGGGTGATGGGAACGTATTTTGTCCTCTTACAAAAAGGCTCAAGAGGCCTAGGAGCGTAGTTATTAGAAATCTCTGAGATTTCCACTTTACTCTTTGTTGGTTGTAACTTTTGCTGGACATCAAGCGTCGCAGATGCAACACATCTGGCATGTGATTGCTCTAATTTCAACGATTTGTACTTTAAGCAAAAGAATCTGCAGCTCACGATTTCAGTCAGTAGTTGGTGAGCGATAAAAGAAATCAACTGTTTCCTGCACATTTGATTTGCCTGAAAGACAACCTTGCACCTGGAACAAAAAGTAGCTGTCTGAGTAACTGTTGAAACATCAAACATTTATGGTGCAAAACAGTGCAAGATAGTGTTGTATACCTTATCGGTACCCGTTCATCGTTTGTGCAGAGAGTGCGATGAGAAATGTCAGAAATGATAAAAATAAATCGCAGTTTTGATCAGCAAACAAACTACACACATCCGACCTGTGAACTTGGATATGCAGATGTTAGCCCATTCCTCGGGAACGGTGCTCAGGGATCAGAATTAATAATTCTGTCAGCTAAAGGTAAAGATTCGTAATACCGGGGTGCCAGGTTCGATTTCAGCTGCGGACGATTTGTTTTTCTTCGGTTTCGACAGTGGTACCAAGAGCTGACCGTTCAATGGCAATGATAAACTACTGAACTTTTAAAATGCCGGAAAAAAATCACAACACCCCCCCCCTTTTTTTTTTCCCAGGAGAAAAAAAAATGCTGGGGATGTCTCGGCAACGTCCTGTAAAGGATATGCAACTAACTTTTAATGTAAAGATTGGAATCTTTTGTTGCCCTGAATATATAATACGCTAGTGTAGCTAGACGAGACGTCCCATTCTTACATTTGCAGACTCTCACCTTCCCTTCTCCACACATTTTCATGCGCGCAAATTCAAACATTATTTCTGCAGAATCTCAAAATGGCCGACAGTGACCTATTTGCTCCAGGTTTTCAAACTTCGACCGGATCAAATGGGGGAAAAAGGGAGAACAAAGAGGGAGGGGGGTGGGTGGGGTGAGGGGGAGGGGGGGGGGGTTTAAACCTGTTCTCTATTACGCAGTCTACTCTTCCCCCAATTTTGTGAACATATTCAATTCACACATGGTGAAAAGCTATGGCCGCCATTTCTCATTCTTTTCTTTGAATAACAAAAGATTTAAGTTCCTTTCTCGGCACAACAAACCGTCTGAAGTTGTTCTATATACGTGCGATTATAGGTATTTTATTACGTGGCTATTTCTGTTCCCTATGCTTCTTTTGTTATCATTTTAACGATGTCATGGATACGAAGAAATTGCTTGTATTGTTTCGTTAAATCTGTGGCACTTTGAAAGATTATACGCCGAATCAAAGTCCACATTTTTCAATTGTTACTGAATAGTTGTTTCAAAAGAGTGGGAAAATTGAATTGCATTTAGAAAGGATAATGTTGTCTGTTGCAGATCGGGTCGACATGAACCTTTTTTCCTCTTGGTGGCATACGGTAATGTCACGGGGAACTTTCTCACAAGCTGATAATACTTACTGCTCCACTGTATTTGCATGCTAGTCATGTTTTGATGGTCTTATAGGTTCATAACCCGGGGGGGGGGGGGGAGGAAAGTGGGGGGGGGGGGAGGCTCTTGCCTTGCCCCAAATTCGAAAGGGGACGAAGTGGCCATATAAGCGATGTATATCTTCTTCTTTTGTCAAAACCTGTTTATGCCGCTAGGCGTCGCGGTTCATCAGACGATCGGAAGCCGAGCCAGGGCGCGCTCAGTCGATTGATACGCCATGATGTTATGCAGTCTCAGTGTGTCAGTGACTCCGTCAATTCACTTTCTTCTCGGTCTTCCCCTGCTTCTTGGTGTTTCGGTTTTCAGGTTGTACGCCCTTGCTGCTGGCATCGTTGGTTTCATTCCTTTGTTTCTAAACAAATTGACAATGGATGTTGCTCTAGCAATTCTTGTGATCACGTCGTTTCTCCCTCAATATCTTCTAGTTTTTTTTACAGCCATTTTTAAACATCTCATCTCACAAGTGGTTAGTTTTCTTTCGTGTTCTTTTGTCAGTGTCGGCTCTGTGGCTAAGTCGATGCGAACACTTAGTAATGCCGGGATGCCGGGTTCGATTCCAGCTGCGGGCCATGTGCCTTGCGTTGGTTTCGACAGTGGTATCAAGAAAGCCGACTGTCCAGAAAGCAATGGTAAACTACTGGACGTAAATTTGCCTATAAAAACCACACAACAGCCAAGGGCTGTTGGGGTTGGTTCTGCAACGTCCTGTAAAGGATACGTAACTAACCTCACCTCTTTTGTCATTGTCCAGGTCTGACCTTGCAAACCTAAAGTCGGTATAAATATAACGATGTATGAAATCTCTCATTAACTCCGTCATGTATTTCAGACCTAATATATTTACTAGCCATTTACAATATTATACAAACAGTGATTCATGACGTCACGTACGCTTCTAGTCACGAACAAATCGGCCCACGAACACAATTTCCGAACAAACTTTGACTCGACCCGCGAACAATGGCTCAGCACACGAAGGCACAAACATGGCTTTGGCTCAAGGAACAGCAATAGTTGAACTGATGAGGTTTTCTTTGTGAACATTGCTTGTCGTTCCGTCGTTTGTGATAAATGATATCTATATATGTATTTGATACCTGAATATACGAATGCCATCGTCAATAAAATTAATGCAGTTATCAGTGCTTTCTTTGGTGATTTATTAATATCCTACCCCACAGGGGAAATCTACAGGTCACGGAACAGTCCAATATTTCAGGGAGTGGTAGATAGGCTGCATGCAGTCGTGGGACCTAGGCTGCAGTCTTTCGTGGGATGTAGGTGAGTTGGGGTTAGGGCCAGTTCTAGATGTTTTGGGGGTCGTTAAAAGCATCAGAAACCAGGGAAACCCAGTCTTACCACCCTTTAAAATGTTGGACTCTTCTGTGACGTCATCTGGGGTAGATAAAGAACTCTTTTTTTTAACCGACCACAAATGACGTCACGGGACAGTCCAATATTTTAGAGGGTGGAAATAAGCTGGTTTTCCGATAGCGATAAACACCCGGTGACACAATGTGCCGCCATTCGGACGAGAAACCCCCGGCACAAGTCCTAGAAACCCCATTCAACCCTCAGGTTATATTAGAGCCCCCAACCACAGCTGAAATGGCCGCTTTATAATAACAAAAAAAATAACGACTCATATTGGGACAGGTCAGAGTTAATACAGATTGGCACAGCCAAGCATGAGAGGCTCACCAGACGCACGAGAAGTCTTGTCATCCAGCATAGTACTACCACTATTAACTGTAAGACGCTGATGTATGTGTGTCGAAGGAGGAATCTGAGCACCTATGGACGTGTCCGGAGTGCCGTGAAGATAACCCAGTTACTTAAAACAGACAAATGTAATAACGTAAAGACAATTACACCACGACACGGCTGGAATCTAGATTCACCAGACAAGTTTAACAAGCTGGCGACCGCGGCTCTATAATCACTTATAAACCATGAATTATAGATGTTCTACGCAGCAAATGGATTGTTCTGAAGAGGGGATTACGGAAGCCGAAATGAAAGCCCCCAAAAATGAGCTTGATCAGTTTAATGGATGGGACGGGAAAGGAGCAGTCCTGTTAGGAGAACGGATCGTGGTGTAATGATCTCGCCGAGGGAATATGTATGTTCTTTGTTGTGTGTGCTCTAGTTGTCCATGGGATGTTACAGATGTGGTTACCGTCCCTCCTGCTGCTCACAACTTGCCTGCACCAAAGAGCACGCAGTCTGTACAAGGTGCATGGATGCATAGAGCTCCCCCCACGTGAAGACAGAGAGGTCCAGAGAACAGTGCTGCTCACAACTTGCCTGCACCAAAGAGCACGCAGTCTGTACAAGGTTCAGAGAGGTCCAGCGAACAGTGCTGCTTAAAAGACAGTTGTTGGTTAGTTTGTTCTACTGGACCTAATGTCTTTTTTGCTGCTCTGGAAGCGAGATTGCACAGGGGGCTGGTAGTTGACAGGGAGCTGGCAGTTGACAGGGAGCTGGTAGTTGCACAGGGAGCTGGTAGTTGCACAGGGAGCTGGTAGTTGCACAGGGAGCTGTTAGTTGACAGGGTGCTGGTAGTTGCATAAAGAGCGGGTAGGTGTCAGGGAGCTGGTAGTTGACACGATGCTGGTAGTTGCACAGGGAGCTGGTAGTTGACAGGTTGCTGGTAGTTGCACAGGGAGCTGGTAGTTGCACAGGGAGCTGGTAGTGTCACAGGGAGCTGGTAGCTGACAGGGAGCTGGTAGTTGCACAGGGAGCTGGTAGTTGCACAGGGAGCTGGTAGTTGACAGGGAGCTGGTAGTTGACAGGGGGCTGGTGGTTGACAGGGGGCTGGTAGTTGCACAGGGAGCTGGTGGTTGACAGGGAGCTGGTAGTTGCACAGGGAGCTGGTAGTTGCATAGGGGCTGGTAGTTGACAGGGAGCTGGCAGTTAACAGGGAGCTGGTAGTTGCACAGAGAGCTGGTAGTTGACAGGGAGCTGGTAATTGCACAGGGGCTGGTAGTTGCACAGGGAGCTGGTAGTTGCACAGGGGCTGGTAGTTGAATAGGGGCTGGTTGTTGCATAGGGGCTGGTAGTTGACAGGCAGCTGGCAGTTGACAGGGAGCTAGTAGTTGCACAGGGAGCTGGTAGTTGACAGGGAGCTGGCAGTTGACAGGGAGCTGGTAGTTGCACAGGGGCAGGTAGTTGCACAGGGAGCTGGTAGTTGACAGAGAGCTGGTAGTTAACAGAGAGCGTGTAGTTGACAGGGAGCTGGTAGTTTACAGGGAGCTGGTAGTTGACATGGAGCTGGTAGTTGATACGGAGCTCGTTGTTGACAGGGAGCTCGTTGTTGACAGGGAGCTGGTAGTTGCACAGGGGGCTGGTGGTTAACAGGGAGCTGGTAGTTGCACAGGGAGCTGGTGGTTGACGGGGGCTGGTAGTTGCACAGGGAGCTGGTAAGTGCACAGGGGGTTGGTAGTTGCACATGGAGCTGGTAGCTGCACAGGGTGCTGGTAGTTGCACAGGGAGCTGGTAGTTGCACTGGGAGCTGGTAGTTGCACAGGGAGCTGGTAGTTGCACATGGAGCTGGTAGTTGCACTGGGAGCTGGTAGTTGCACTGGGAGCTGGTAGTTGCACAGGGAGCTGGTAGTTGCACAGGGAGCTGGTAGCTGCACAGGGAGCTGGTAGTTGCACCGGGAGCTGCTAGTTTACAGGGAGCTGATAGTTGCACATGGAGCTGGTAGTTGCACAGGGAGCTGGTAGCTGCACAGGGAGCTGGTAGTTGCACCGGGAGCTGCTAGTTTACAGGGAGCTGATAGTTGCACATGGAGCTGGTAGTTGCACAGGGAGCTGGTAGTTGCACATGGAGCTGGTAGTTGCACAGGGAGCTGGTAGTTGCCCAGGGCACTCGTATTGCAGAAAACAGATTTATTCTATTGAAAACTGCTACAAGACAGAAAATGTCCCAGTTATATTTGTCAAGTATCTTTTAATAATAATAATAAGTCGCTGACCCCAGGCTTAACTCCCTCCGCCCCCCCCCCCCCAATATTTGTAAGAAACGGAGCACCACTCCCCCACACCCCATGCTTTTTTGTGTCAACGCAACTCGCTTCAGGGGAGGGGTTGGGGGGGGGGGGGGGGAGGAGGGGCAATAGATGCGGACAGCCACCACTGTGCAGACTTTACGTGGTAAACCGTTTGGCGGTCCTAGTAGAAACTTACGGTTAGATGGGGTTTTTTGTTACTTGTACCGGGGAGATAACGGTGTCTGTGGCTTAGGCGTTGCGAACGCCCTTTGTAATGTCGGGGTGCCGGGTTAGAATGCAGCTGCAGACGACTTGTCTTGTGTTGATTTCGGCAGTGGTACCGAGCGCTGATCGTGCAGAAAGCAATGGCAAACTACTGAAAGCAAAATTTGCACACACACACACACACAAAACAACACCAGCCCAAAAATGTTGTTGTTGGTTCTGCAATGTCCTGTAAAGGATACGCAACTAACTTCTACCTGGGTGATTATCATACGAATAGTGACTCTTTGGGTCACCAAGTGTTTAATATAGTACGTTTCGAAAATCGTGGCCTCACACTTCAACAAATATCTCGAAAACTCCTGTACTGAACAACGCTAATTTGTGAACGTGTCATCTGATTTCCCGTGTGCTTATGATTTTATAATTTACAATTTTTTTTGATTGCCTATCCCTCAAACAATGAAAATCCCCAGCTCACAGTAGTATAATGCTGGAGATGTCCACCTCAGAGTGAAACGCCTGCAATTGCATGTTTTGAAAGTCCCCGTTACTAAGCTAACTGATTGTTTACTTTGAACTGGTGTCTGCTTCTCGTATACTGCACAAAACAGGCCAAATGAAAACCAGATAAAAGATTAGCAAACAATTTCTTGCAAGGACATGACTATAAATCGGTTCCATTTAACATTTCAACAGCTTACATCTGACGGTTACCGACTTACAGATTTTTAAAGTCGAACGCTACTTTTGGAAAGGACTGTAATGAGGTTCCAGTTCAGTCACATCCACTCCTGCTTGTGGTACGCTTAAGTCATAAGACCTCTATTTCGTTCTTAGTACCGCAGGAGAAACACAAGAACAGTAAATTTTTTCCCTCTCAAATTTACTGCTCCGTGAAAAAAAAAACCTAGCATATCTCATATCACATGAAACGCGTTCACTAACCCCTATGCTACAAATCTGCATACATTTACCTATCAGACTACAAATCCATCCCTTGGATTTTAATCAAGTAGAGTTTAAATCCCTTTTTGACGAGGTGGACTTTGAAACATCCATTGAATGCGAAAATTGAATCCTGGAGATATCCTCCGTATCAGTACAAATGAATTCTCCGTGCGCATGCGATTAAAACATTCAGTTTCAAGTTCTCATTCAAGGTTATTTCTTTTCTAGATATTTTAATGAACAAATTCTGACTGCGTGATTAATCATACGTTGATCAATTATCCCCCTTTCTATTCCATTTTGATGACAAAACACCTTTTTGTCTCCTTAGCAACAAACACTGGCGTTCATCCAGTAGTATTCAGTAAACTATTGGCAGAGTTATCCGTGTAGACAAAGGGTGGACTTTAGAGTGTGAAGTAGTATCCATTGCTTGCAGACACAACTCAAACTCTAGAGTGTTTAGTAGTATCAGTTGTGTTTAGGCTGAGCTCACCCTCTAAAGTGTTTAGTAGTTTATAAACAGATGGCATACTCTAAAGCAGCGGTTCCCAACCTATTGGTCGCCACTCTTTTGTGTGTCGAACGAGCTTTTCACAGGGGTTGCCTAAGACAATCGGAAAACACATATCCACTGAGGTTATAAAGTAACAACGAAAATAACTTGATGGTTGGGGAAGGGGTGTGTGGGATGCTCACCATAACATGACGAGCTGTACTAAAGGGTTGCGGGATTTGAAAAGTTGAAAACCACTGCTCTAAAATGTTTAGTAGTATCTATTGTGTGCAGGCCAAGCTCACACTCTAAAAGTTTTAGTCATTTCTAGACAAAGAATTCACGCTAAAGTTTTTATTTTTCGAAATCAGACGAATGCTAGGAATAAAGCCAGTCTTACAGAACAAAAAACAACAAATGAAGGGGTCTGGACACCTAACAAGAATGCCCTGGTACTTACCGCCACAGCGAGCCACACTAAAACGTTACAACGGGTATAGAGCGAGTGGAAGACCTCGGAAAATATGGAGTGATGGCATTAAGAACAGCCTTACAGAAATTAACATCAGTTTTAATAGTGCTCTTGACAGAGCTCATCAAAGAATGTTACATCTCCTCCCGACACTTCGCTGAGGTACAAGGTGCAAGAGAAGAAGAAGAAGAAGAAGAAGAAGAAGAAGAAGAAGAAGAAGAAGAAGAAGAAGAAGAAGAAGAAGAAGAAGAAGAAAAAGAAGAAGAAGAAGATACATTGCCCTAACCTAATTTCTGTTTTTCTTATCATTATGATCAGTTTGTACTATAAATCTCTCCAAAATATGCTCTCCCCATTCTTGTTGTCTGTTGTCATGGGTACATCAGTATGTGTACGTAATGCCTATTGGCATGTGCCGATCCTTTCATCTGCCTGTAAAGTTTCCAGAAACTACCGCTCCAATTTCAACCATGCAATTTGCACATTTAGTTTTTTTTTTTTTTTTTTGGCACCTTCTTTATACTGCTTGAACTCTTCTACTTTTGTTTGTTTGTTTGTTTGTTTGTTTAACCATGCACCAAGACTGTCAAGCATCTTCTCTCGTTGTCTTCCTCTATCTCTCCTTCCACATATCTTTCCAGTGGTCACAGCATGTTCCATTTTCCCTCTTCTCAAAACATGGCCGAAAAATGATGACTGTCTTTTTCTAATGGCTGTGATAAGTTGTCTTCGTGCTCCTGACTCTTTCAAAACCTTTTGGTTGCTCTTTCTGGCTGTCCAAGGTTTTCTAAAATATGAAGAAAAAAAAAAGGTATTAAGGAGACAAGGACGTATAAAAGAAATCCCATGGTGATAAGATGAGAAGAAACTCCACAGGGAAGCATGTACAGCAGGAGTCTACCAATCATCAGTACAGGGGAGCAAGTACAGCAGGAGTCTACCAATCATCAGTAAAGATGAGCATGTACAGCATGAGTCTACCAACCATCAGCACAGGGGAGCATGTACAGCAGGAGTCTACCAATCATCAGTACAGGGGAGCAAGTACAGCAGGAGTCTACCAATCATCAGTACAGGGGAGCAAGTACAGCAGGAGTCTACCAATCATCAGTACAGGGGAGCTTGTACAGCAGGAGTCTACCAATCATCAGTACAGGGGAGCATGTACAGCAGGAGTCTACCAATCATCAGTGGAAGTGATCCCTTATCCACAATTATTTCGGCCCACGAGCTCCTAGACAATTTCAGAATGTGGGCCCACCTGAGTTCATGAAGCTCAGGCTTGATCTGCTCCTACTGCACGTATTACGAACGTATGACAAACGCTGATGAGGGAGGCCAAAGCTACTGAACTAGATTCCATCAGATATTGAACTGATTGTACAGATAGAACGTAATAGAGGTATAGGCTTCGAGCCGTATGTAACGTATAATGCCACAACAAAACCATGGAAACAACAAATGCGATCCAGTCGAGCAGCTACTAAGAGATTTTACTTATAACTGCGATCTGCTTAGCCTAATGCTTGTTCAGACTTTGTATCTTGTAATCCAGCTGGGATTCTTCTTCATCAGCATTCCGAGCCCTTGAGGTTCATTGCTTCCATTCATCTCTCTGGTTGGCCTTCTATTTCCAGTTGGCGACACCAAGAGTTTGCAGGTCTGTCTGGACATTATCTCTCTAAGGTCTTCTTGGGCTGCCTTGTGGCTTACGACCATTCATCTCCCTGGTGTACACAGTTTTCCTCTCTCTGTCATTTGACGTTTTCTCAATATGACCCAACCATTTCACGAACTGGGATTGGTTGTCAAAATATATATCTTTTAGTCCTGCCTTCTTGGCTGTTCTGATACTTCCTCTTGTTGACACACTTGGTAGTTTAGTTGGTAATTTTGACCAGTCCTTGCAACGACTTGATTGTTTCCCGAATCATTGCTCCATCTGTTTCTGGTACAACAGCTAGAAAGAAAACAAAACAAACACAATTAGAATATTTATTAACCTCGACTTCATTAAATAACAAGGACTTATATAAATTAATGTTATCTTGAGAATAGACAGGAGCAAACATGCGAAAAGTCACAGCAAAAAAACATAAGTGAAAGAGGAAAAAACATTCAGATAAGTTGGGAAGACATCGATGGGGTTAGTTAGATAGGTAATTGAATCACTGTATTGCAGACATCCGGGTGGTTTCAATTACAGCCGACTATAAATACAGCTCTATGTAGTGTCAATACAATCAGCCGTTTAAAGATATGCTCCTTTCCATTGTTAAGTTTTAATTACAAGCTTTTCAAGTTGACGCCCAGACGTTGGCGGTTGTCCTAGCATCCAGTTGGACGAGTTTTTGTGTGTGGGGCATTGAGCAGTTTCCGGGATTGAGGCGGCTCGATACAGCTGAAAGTGATTAGTGTCGCGGCTGTTAATGTCAAGCTGCGGGGTTGGAGGATCGGATCCTCTTGTTGATCAAGGTCTGTCCTGTGGAGTTGTCTGGCATTCATATTGTATTGCTGTGGTTTACGTGGTACAGTGGTAGAGCACGCAGCTGACGCCATAAAATACAAAGGTTCAGTCTTGAATTTAAAAAAAAAAAAGTTAACAGCCCTCTGTTAAACAAAGCAATTCCCATTTCATTTCTGTCTATCTCTGCGCTCGCCCGTTCCTCTGTCTGCTGTCTGATGCATTGTCGGATGTCTGTAGAGTAGTAACTTGGGTTACGAACGCCTCTAGTCACGAACAAATCGACCTACGAAGACAATTTCTGAACAAATATTGACTCGGCTCGCAGACAATTCTCTAAGCCCACGAAAAAAAAAAATTGCGTTGGCGCCATATTTTCGGCTAACGAACAGCATTAAGTGCATGCAGGTTTGCTCGCTGCGAAGATTGTTTACCGTTGCATTGTTGTTGATTGTTTGTTTTGTTTTAGTATCCAGAAGCCATGAGTTTTTATCCTTAGGCTCGGTATTATGGATATCGCCACCTTTCGGCCTCGATTCCATTGTAAATACCGTAAATCTGGGAGAAAATGTGGCTTTTCTGCCCACCCCCGGGAGTGAACCCGGACCACAAGGAGTTCGTCACCCGGTCACCGCGCAATCCGGTTTAGCTACGCTAGAGAGACGGGCTCGTTGTTGTTGATAAATTTTGTTTTCATTAAATTAACCTTAATTATGGCTCCCAAGAAAGTGAGAAGTATTAGTGATAATGATGTAAAGAAACTTCTCGCCAAGCGGTACGTCATATCTAAATCTACAAGTAAGTGAGTGAATTTTACCCCACAAGGACATCACACAAAGCGATAAACACCAGGTGACACAACGTGCCACTATGCGGATGGGGATCACCTGTGAATAGGTCACAGAAACCGAGTTTAACCGTCAGGCAAAAGCCAGCGTGGGGTTTCAAAATAACGAAGGAAGAATTGCGTCCCACATCTGGACGACGTTGTTTGATTTAAAAATTAAGTGAGTAAATTGTAAGCCATCAGGACACCACACCGAGCGAAAAACTTCCGGGGACACAAAGTGCCACCATTCGGATGAGGATCACCCGTGGAGTGGTTCCAGAAACCGCCTTCAACTGTCAGGCTATATTGCGGCCCCAGGCAGAAGCCGGGGTGGGGCTTCAATATAACGAAAAATTGCCTCCCGTATGGGGACGACCTTAGTTACTTAGCTAAATCACATCCGGCTTTAACTTTCAGTCCTGCCAACTGAACCACGGTACATTTTCGGGGAGTCCCCCTCGAAAATAGGTTACTGGCATCGTTTCCATGTTGCACTGTGTGGCATCTTAATATGTTTACAAAGTCCTGTGTTCTAAACGTATCCGTATTACAAATCTACAAGCGGATATTGTAAAGTGGATATACAGCAATTTTAATTTTGACTTTAATTCACGGAAGACAGTCGTGTTGTGATGTGTGTGTCACTGTTTCTAGTCAGTAGTTCAGATTTCTGGGAACTGGCTGTTTATTACTTTTCTACTTTAAATCTAGAAATCTTACTTTTATGGATAATATAAACAGGTAATTTAGAAGCCATATCTGGAGAATATCGACAGTTGTCAGGTGCAAACTATCTTGTGTTTGAAGAAAACTATTGCCTTCATATTGACTATGCATAAATGGTGCAACCACACTGTGGATAAATTGTGTCAAGATATTTCGGAGCTCTGGGTAAGTGTATGAAAATAATATTTGATTTACTAACTAACCTCTCACAGCAAGTCACTCTTTGCCTCTTTACTAATTGTTGACTAATTGTATAATTATATGTTGTAGCAGTACACTAAATAATATTATTCCTTAACCATTTGACTTATGCTTCGCGAACACTGCCTGTAAACTCTTGCGGAAACTTCTGGTTGTTCATCCACTTCCTATGCATATTTGTTACCAAAAAATTTGCAATGGTAAGGAATTGATTTTTTCCAACAAGATGAAACTGGACAAATTTGTTTGTGTTGTTTGGACCTTGAGGATACATATTTAGTAATGCTATAAGTACTGTTAAGAAAACTACTCTGGGTGAAAAAAGTATTGCACATATCAATTTCATACTGATTATGTTTGTTTACTAATTATTAAATAACAGTACAATTATATGTTGAAGTAGTCTACTAATAATAATAATAACCATCAATTATTTATATTTATGTTATGTATGATATGTGTATGTTTCATAGCAGTATTTGTATGCGCTAAATTTGATAAAGTACAAATGTCACCCCCCCCCTCCCCACCGCTTCTCTGATGCAACAATACCCTCTCGGAATCAAAGAGTTAGCACTGATATTTCTTTACTTTTGCTGGAACAACTTTTAGTTTTCATCTAAACGTTATTGATGTTTATGTTCATGATGACTGTAGCAAAAGCATTTTTGTTTGTCTGTAAGAGCCTTTATTGTTATATTTATTCGGCACACTTTTTTTTACCTTAAAAATTACGCATAGTTCTATAAAATATGTAGAAAATTAATGAAACTGTAGTTTAATTTGTGTATACATCTCCTCGATAAAAACTGTTTACACAGAAGGACTCAATTCTTGCACAAGAACGGAAATCCCCGTTGACCCAGTTGGCCTATTTATATCTAAAGATGGCCGTGGCTAAATATACTGAAGGTAGGTAGGTGGGTAGTTGTACCCCACCAGGACATCATACAAGCGATAAACACCCGGTGACACAAAGTGCCACCATGCGGATGAGGATCACCAGTGGAGAGGTCCCAGAAACCCCTTTTCAGCCGTTAGGCCAAATTAATGGCCCGGCTATGTTTAGGGCTACCGGCGAAAAGCCAGGGTGGGGCTTCAAAAAACGAAAAATTGCATCCTATATGGGTGGACAACTTTTGTTAACATTACCAAATCTACGATCCGAACTATATTAAAGAACAAAGTAAGACTAAGGACGGCTCATGTGGCTAAAAGAGTGACTATGTTAATTAAGCAAAGGTCTAAAGTCTAGAAGAAGTCAGCAAATTATTGTTAGCCACCGAACCAACAGTCAAACCACTTCCACGGACACAAACAAGAGAAAGAAAAAAAAAAAAAACCAGGTATACCTACACAAGTGCGCGACGTTACTTTGGACTGGGACTCGCCTTCGAATGAATATTCTCCCCTTATCTCCTCTGCCATCTGCTTTTGACAGTAACTATCAACCGCAAATGTGGAGTTATACTTTGTATTTGATATTATATTTATATATAATCACACAGAAATCAGTAAAAGATTTAAAAAAAAAAATTATAATTAACAAAAATTAATAATAAAAATAATCAAAAAAAAAAAAAAAAAGGTTTATGGGGAAGTCGAAAGGGTTAATTGTATTAGCATTGCCTTTGATAGGAAATATTGTTTGGGCTCTTCGCGACCCGAGTCAAAGAACACATTTTAACCGTGACGCGAGGTACTAGTCAATATCGTGTGTCTTTGTGTGTGTGTGTGTGTGTGCGTGTGTGTGTGTGTGTGTGTGTGTGTGTATGTGTGTGTGTCGATTTTTCTGTCTGATGTCTGTCAGTCTGTGAACCCTTTAGTTTGCATGACAACTGTGTGTCTATGTGTATGTGTGTGTGTCTATCGATGATGAAGTAGAAATGCCTATTGGGGGCCCCAACGCCGTTTTATTTCAGGGGCCCACGAGCATAAGACCCCCATGTGTACGTCAATTTCCCATTTTACATTTCATTTCCCTGAGTGGCTGTGCTAGGGGCTCCAGCGCGCTGATTAACTTAGGGGCGCATAAGGCTGCTAAGGCAGTTCGGACGAGAGAGAGAGAGAGAGGGGGGGGGGAAAAAGGGTGTTGGGGGGGGGGGGTTGCTTAGGGCATTAAACGGTCTTAATCCGGTCTTAGATATTAGCAAATGTTCCGTTGCTGGGCACTTATTCTCCTGAAGACGCTTTGAAGCATTCGAATCTTTGTGTGAGACTACGTACGATACGAGCGTTAATTTGTTCAAGCAGTTTACCTTCCCTAACACGAACAAGCTGCAACAAACGGCCAAGCAGCAACGGATACCTCACGTGTTTTCAATTAAAAACTTGCCTAGCCGTAATTTTTTATCCAGGCTGGGGCGAATTTAATTGGTTTAAAAAAGGGTAAGGGGGTGGGGAAGGGAAATTACATTACAGTTGTTGCCCTTGTCTTGGCTGGTGTAATCAAGTAGACCCCTGAGAACAAGATGCTCACACAAGGAAAGGTACCTGTGTGGGTTCTAGATGGTTATTTGCGTATCCTTTACAGGACGTTGCAGAACCAACTCCAATAGCCCCTGGCTGTTGTGTGGTTTTTCTAGGCAAATTTACGTCCAGTAGTTTGCCATTACTTCTGGACGGTCGGCTTTCTTGATACCACTGTCGAAACAAACGCAAGGCAAATGACCCGCAGCTGGGATCGAACCCGGCATCCCGGCATTACGAATCGTTCGGATGGACTTAGTGGGTTCTAGAGCGAGGCAATAAGAGGCTCCATGGTTTCTGTAATATCGTGCAGTTATTCATAACAGTACATTGTATGAATGTACACTATAGAGACTGAGCAATTTCTGACCCTACCACAAGAACCAAGTAGCGCATCCTTTTCAGGACGTTGAAGAACCAACCTCAGCATTTATTGGCTGTTGTGGTTTTTCTAGGCAAATTTTACATTCAGTAGTTTGCCATTTGCCTCTGGGGGGTCAGCTCTCGGTACCAATGTCGAAGCCAAATCGTACGCACCCCGGTATTACGAAGCGCGTTCGCAACACCTAAGCCAGAGACGCCAACATGACCAGAAAACTTGTTTTGAACTAATCCTATCACTTGTCCCCAATAGAGTTCAGAACCAAAATGGCAATCTTTTTTAGCAATCCCCCCCCCCCCGTCCCCATTGGAGTTCAGAACCAAAATGGCAATCTTTTTTATCAATCCCCCCCTCCCCCCCCCGTCCCCATTGGAGTTCAG
>CAJHNH020000136.1:632500-710000 GCA_905116865.2 Candidula unifasciata
ATGTCAGTAGCAGGTCCTGCATGGTTCCCTATAACTTGCTGCTCTTGAGGCCAGGTATCTTTTCAAGATTGTAGGCAGAGTGGGCACATCTGCTCATTTGTTTGTGGTCCTGTCTGACAGGCACACTGTGGGGACTGTACTGTCCTTTTTTTTTTAATGCATGTGGTAGTTGAGCCTGCAGTGTCCTGTCCGTAGACGAAAAATTGTTGCATGTTGCTTCTGTTAGTCCGCTGATGGCGTTTTGTGGATGTGATTTCAATGTTAACATCATCGACAATTGTAGAAAAATCAATAATATACGCCAACATCAGAGCACTTTGGACCGCGGGCTGCCAATGAAAACTAGTGACCCCAAACCCTTTAAAAGTGATGGAAGAATACGATATGAAACACCAGAAAGTATTCCTGATGTTACGGAAGAGGGGTCATCTTCCCAACGATCTCCCTAAACTTTATAAGACCAGTCGTTTTAAATGGCCCTTAAACTTGGAACACAACTAAAAGAGATGAAGCCTTATTACAAGTTTTCGAAAACAGTCTTACGACGAATCTTTGGACCCATCAAAAACAGCGGTGAATGGAGAGTGAGAAAAAATAATGAAATTCATTATCTGTTTAAATCACCATTGATTACTGACATCATGAGAGCTAATAGACTGAAATGGTTAGGGCATATTGAGAGAATGTCAGATGACAGAGAAGTTAAAACTGTATACACAAGGGAGAAAAATAGTCGTAGACCACGAGGCAGACCAAGAAGCAGATGAAGAAATAATGTCCAGACAGACGTTCAAACATTTGGTGTCACCAACTGGAAAGAGAAGGCCAACAAGAGAGATGAACGGAGGCGTCTTATATCTGCAGCAATGAACCTCAAGGGCTCAGAATGCTGAAATAGAAGAAGAAGAAGAAGAAGCAGAAGAAGAAGAAGAAGAAGAAGAAGAAGAAGAAGAAGAAGAAGAAGAAGAAGAAGAAAAAGAAGAAGAAACCTGATTCCTCTGCTTGCACGAAAAAAAAATCGTCACGTTTAGCCAGCATCCATGAAGAGGGAGCTAGAGGTTATAATTGTGACCAGGTTATGTGCGTCACATAAAATGGCTTTAGCATTGCTAGCCACCAAAAATCCTTACAAGGACTCCTGCAGTGTTGATGCGATCAAGGACATTATACCAAGGCAGTACTGTAGATTATACCGAGGCAGTACTGTAGATTATACCAAGGCAGTACTGTAGATTATACCAAGGCAGTACTGTAGATTATACCAAGGCAGTACTGTAGATTATACCAAGGCAGTACTGTAGATTATACCAAGGCAGTACTGTAGATTATACCAAGGCAGTACTGTAGATTATACCAAGGCAGTACTGTAGATTATACCAAGGCAGTACTGTAGACTATGCCAAGGCAGTACTGTAGATTATACAGAGGCAGTACTGTAGATTATACCAAGGCAGTACTGTAGATTATACCAAGGCAGTACTGTAGATTATACCAAGGCAGTACTGTAGATTATACCGAGTCAGTACTGTAGATTATACCGAGGCAGTACTGTAGATTATACCGAGACAGTACTGTAGATTATACCGAGCCAATACTGTAGATTATACCAAGGCAGTACTGTAGATTATACCGAGACAGTACTGTAGATTATACCGAGGCAGTACTGTAGATTATACCGTGCTAGTACTGTAGATTATACCGAGACAGTACTGTAGATTATACCGAGGCAGTACTGTGGATTATACCGTGCCAGTACTGTAGATTATACCGAGACAGTACTGTAGATTATACCGAGGCAGTACTATAGATTATACCGTGCCAGTACTGTAGATTATACCGAGACAGTACTTTAGATTATACCAAGGCAGTACTGTAGATTATACCGTGCCAGTACTGTAGATTATACCAAGGCAGTACTGTAGATTATACCGAGACAGTACTGTAGATTATACCGAGGCAGTACTGTAGATTATACCGAGGCAGTACTGTAGATTATACCGAGACAGTACTGTAGATTATACCGAAACAGTACTGTAGATTATACCGAGGGAATACTGTAGATGATACCGAGGCAGTACTGTAGATTATACCGAGGCAGTACTTTAGATTATACCGAGCTAATAATATAGATTATACATAGACAGTACTGTAGATTATACTAAGCCAGTACCGTAGATTATACCGAGCCAGTACTGTAGATTATACCGAGCCAGTACTGTAGATTATACCGTGACAGTATCGTAGATTATACCGAGACAGTACTGTAGATTATACCGAGACAGTACTGTAGATTATACCGAGCCAATACTTTAGATTATACCGAGACAGTAATGTAGATTATACCGAGACGTTACTGTAGATTATACCGAGGCAGTACTGTAGATCTATTTTCCTCATACTTCTAGACTCTCTGAAAGTTCTTTTTGCTTTTTGCTCGTCTATTCGTTTAAAACCGTTTTCATGTGGCGCCCCTATGAATATTTGGCAAGACGTCAAGTACAAATGCACGTAATTTCAAAATTGCTTGAAGTTCACCCTCTCGACTTTGAAACGTCCTTGGACCCCTTCACAGCGACCTCAAGTTTAAAACCACTGGTCTCTCCGATAGGCACATCTGTTCTTCCATTCATATTAACATTGCTTCTCGCAGGTGTACATCATTACGGCCCTTGAAGTACTTCTCTATCAAGGAAGGTTGCATTATCGCTGGTTTTGTTCATTCTCATTATGTCACTTATGTAGAAAATTGTCTCCGTGACATCTGTATTTAATTGTGTATGTTTCTGCAAAGTTAGATAGTCTTCTTTCCACCCGCATCTCCGGTACCGCGTTTCGACTTTTTAACTGCCCCTGAGTTGACAAGATGTCTTCGCCATGAAATAAGGCTATGTAGTTGATTAAAATCAAAACAACACAAGCAAAATTTAATGGACTATCTATGAAGGTCAGGATATGTTTACTTTCTTTAATGATTTCAAAACTTTTAATGTGCTTATTTTTGTTGTTATAGAGAGCTTTAGGGGTTTAAAGCCTCTGTTTTGTATTTAACTAACTTGCCAGGTATTTACAAATGCTGTGTGATATATTTTTGTTTACCTAATCTAGCAGACGTGATTCGTTTCATGTTAAATCAAGGTTACTATTTTGGGTCAGACAACTTTCAGAATCCAGTCATTGACCTTGCTGCTGATGGCAGGTCTTGCGGGGATCTGCTGTGGAAATTTTCCCTGACAACATGACGTTTAGAATCAACACCACAGCTCTCTGTGCACATACGCAGAGTCTCTGTCTCCCTTAGTGAATGCCGTAAGGTGCAGGCTCTAATCGTCCAAGCGATTTATCGATTGTTGAGTGATAAACTAATTATATTCTGAAAAGAGATAAAACCAAACGTAAAGTAGACCCAGTCAGCTTCACATTATCACAGAGACAACCAGCTTGTGAACGCTGCAGGTAGAGAGACTTATCAGCAAATTACATGAATATACAAGTTCACAATTACAAACAAGAATTCACAAACTCAATTAACTGAAGTATTTCCTGGAGAAATCCCAAATGTATCCGGCCAGTTGAATCTCTGACACGTTTCTGACTATCGGAAACAAATACTAGCCAGAACAAAATCTTCGAATAGCAAGGGCCGTAACTCAGAAATATTAGATAAAAATGCCGGTTGCTAAGTCCACTAAGTAAAAGTGAGTCCATTTGATTAGACACAGCCGTACACAAGAGACTTATAGATTCTGACATCAGAGTGGCTAGATTTGAAACTAGACTATAAACTAGTTACTATACACTTGATTCTAGGCTTGACAAAACTATATTGTCATGACAGGGAGTCACTGTGGCGTAGCGGCTAGACGCTTACGTGCGGATTGGAAGGTCGTGGGTTCGCTTCCCGGCGGAGCCTGACTGTTTTTCAAAATTGACCCCTACTCCTAGGTCGACCCAGCCTTTAGTGGGTACCGGGTGCAGTCCCGGGACGTGAAGGCGGCCGGCGTAATGCTGAGCACATCACCCATCTTATTACATGTCCGACCCGTTGCATTTTTCGCCTTTTAATCGTAGGTAAAAGAGGTTCATAGATGCCAAACTTGAAACAGACAAAGAGGTGCATTAACAAGTTTTTTTAATTTAAAAAAAAGTAGGGGATAGGGAGAGAGAGAGAGAGAGAGAGAGAGAGAGAGAGAGAGAGAGAGAGAGAGAGAGAGAGAGAAAGGGGGATAGAGAGAGGGAGAGAGAGAGAGACAGACAAAGGGAGAGAGAGAGAAGAACTTTTATATATTGATAACCTAAGCTCCTCACAAAGTGTTTTAGAGGGTTCAGCCCTTTACCCCCACCTCTTCCTTCCTTTTTTTTAAAATTCAGGCGGAAAGGGGTGGGGCGGGGGGAGGGGGGTCCTCAAGAAGACTGAGCCCCAAGGCTTCTGCGCCTATGCTCACCTGGAGATTCGTCTGGCTGAGCTGAGACAATGTTCTGTCGTCTTCTACCTTCTCAAATTCAGCTCTCAGGCTCAGCTTGCCCTTCTTAAGAGCTTCCATCACCGATAGAGCGAGGGCCGCGTTGAGACTTGATGAGGCCCTCAGCTACACAGAGCCCCGAGGCCCCTCCCGTGTTAAATTATACGAGTTAGTCTCAGAAAACGTTTAACCTGGCTGTCAGTTAATAAAAGGTGAAAGTTGACGCACATCAAGCTGATTACTTTATTTAGATAGACTAAACGTGCATCATCTTCATCATGTGCCCTGCCAACTGGCGTAGGCGCTCATGCGTCTCCACAGATCACGATTCCTGGTTGCCTGGAACAGCTCTCTTGATGATATCTCTCCATGCCATCGTTTCATCCCATCTAGCATCATCTCTCTTGGTCTGCCTCTACCCCTTTTCCCACATCTTTCCAGTTGTCACGATGTTCTCCAATGTCTCTCTTCTCCTTATGTGGCCAAAGAACAGTGTTTGTCTCTATCTTGGCTGAGATTATCTACCCATAATAGTATGTAAACAATTTGAAAGTATTAGGATTTTAATAAAATATATTAAACACACTGTATTTGTAAAATAAAAAAAAATAATAGAAGAATTTTGGGAGGCCACTACAGATGAAGAGGATAAAACCTGAAGCTGAGTTAACTTGTGCATAAAATCCAGCATTATGTGAAGACGTCGCCTGGCTGCAGTCAGAGATATTGTGTATCCTTTGGGCAGCTTGATCCGAGGGCTAGAACACACATGTAACACATCACGCACATCAGAGAGGAGCTTCAACACAAGTGTAACACATCACACACATCAGAGAGGAGCTTCAACACAAGTGTAACACATCACGCACATCAGAGAGGAGCTTCAACACAAGTGTAACACATCACACACATCAGAGGGGAGCTTCAACACAAGTGTAACACATCACGCACATCAGAGAGGAGCTTCAACACAAGTGTAACACATCACGCACATCAGAGAGGAGCTTCAACACAAGTGTAACACATCACACACATCAGAGAGGAGCTTCAACACAAGTGTAACACATCACACACATCAGAGGGGAGCTTCAACACAAGTGTAACAATTCACAAACATCAGAGAGAGCTTCAACACAAGTGTAACACATCACGCACATCAGAGAGGAGCTTCAACACAAGTGTAACACATCACACACATCAGAGGGGAGCTTCAACACAAGTGTAACAATTCACAAACATCAGAGAGAGCTTCAACACAAGTGTAACACATCACACAGGTCAGAGGGGAGCTTCAACACAAGTGTAACACATCACACACATCAGAGAGGAGCTTCAACACAAGTGTAACACATCACACACATCAGAGGGGAGCTTCAACACAAGTGTAACAATTCACAAACATCAGAGGGATCTTCAACACAAGTGTAACACATCACACAGGTCAGAGGGGAGCTTCAACACAAGTGTAACACATCACACAGGTCAGAGGGGAGTTTCAACACAAGTGTAACACATCACACACATCAGAGGGGAGCTTCAACACAAGTGTAACACATCACACAGGTCAGAGGGGAGCTTCAACACAAGTGTAACACATCACACAGGTCAGAGGGGAGCTTCAACACAAGTGTAACAATTCACAAACATCAGAAGGAGGCTTCAAAACAAATGTAACAAATCACAAAGATCAGAAAAAAGAGGCTGGAATACAAATATAACAATCACAAACATCAAAAAGAGGCAAGAACACACTAAAAATAATCACATCATAAGGAAGAGGGAAGAACACAATTTAACAATCACAATCATCAGAAAGAGGCAATAACACACATATAACAACCACAAACATCAGAAAGAGGCAATAACACACATATAACAATCACAAACATCAGAAAGAGGCAATAACACACATATAACAATCACAAACATCAGAAAGAGGCAATAACACACATATAACAATCACAAACATCAGAAAGAGGCAATAACACACATATAACAATCACAAACATCAGAAAGAGGCAATAACACACATATAACAATCACAAACATCAGAAAGAGGCAATAACACACATATAACAATCACAAACATCAGAAAGAGGCAAGTACTAAAATTTAACAATCAAAATCATTAGAAATAGGTAAGAAAACAAATTTAACATTCACTATCACCAGAAAGAGGAGAGAACACAAATATAACAATCACAAACATCAAAAAGAGGCAAGAACACACACAAAATAATCACAATCATAAGGAAAAGGGTAGAACACACTTTTAATAATCACAAACATCAGAAAGAGGCAAGAACACACTTTTAACAATCACAAACATCAGAAAGAGGCAAGAACACAAATATAACCATCACAATCATAAGGAAGAGGGAAGAACACAAATATAACAATCACAAACATCAGAAAGAGGTTAGGTCGCAATGGTAACCAGTGAAAAGTACAAAAAAGAGATAGTTTATATGTTCAAACTCGTTAAATAACGAGAAAAGCTCGACTGTTGTAACTACAGAAAAGATTTATGACAAAAAAGACAGAGAAAGACAGCGAGAGAAGATTTTTGGCAATTGTTCATCATGACAGAAAAAGCACACGTAAATTCACTACACTGCCAAAAGAGTCAAAAGCCATATAGTGTAAAGATTATAGAAAAAAAAAAAAAAATGATTGATGAGCCATGCAACTAAAATATTTCTCAAAATCATTTTAATAAAAATAATTCAAAGTCACATCAGTAATGAATTGTTTGAGGAGTAGTTCAGATTTAGGAAAAATAGTGGCACTCGTAAAGCCATAATTTGTTTAAAGATGGTGACTAAAAATATATATATAATTGATTTGATTTGATTTGGTTCAAGAACCGACATCACAGCACTCGGGGCATTCCCATAAGCGCTCCGTCCCCATCTTCAGCAGCCAGCGAAGAGTTCCGATACTAATGGTGCCAGTAGCTTTCTGATTAAACGTCCGTCTTGCCAAAAAATATATAGAAATCAAGAAAAGTTTAAATCATGTTTCATTGATTATGAGAAGGCCTTTGACAGCATGCAATGCTAGTTGTGTGCCTCAATAATAAAGGATTAAAGGCCCCCGTGTGGGTTCCGAGGCCCCATTGTGGGGAAAACAAGGATAGACTCACTGCCTCCCCAAAAGCATGTCGTAAGAGTCGACTAATTGGGGAGCTTCCTCTGAAGTCGGAGTGCATCTGCCGGAGAGGCGACGCCCGCCTACAGATCGTAAGGTTGTGGGTGTACGTCCTGACGAAACCGGAGGGAAAGGTCGAAGGCAAGATAGCAAGAGGTAGGTAACGATACAAATGGGAAGACAAAATCAAGAGATGGACGGGCAGCAGTCTGAGAGAGTATACAACCAAGACAAGAGACATAGCGTGTTGGAAATTCATTGCAGCCAACTTTAATTGTGGAGATGGCACCTGATTGATTGAAATTCAAACATTCTGTCGAAGACCGTGCGTTTTGTAGACAATTAGTCGCTTATGCCAGTTTGCAAGACATTTAAGGACGATGATGAAAGAGTGATTATTGAAATAAAAAATAAGTGCAGCAATTAAACAGGGACAAAAATAAGAAGAGCTGGCGGGGAAACAGCAAATCCTCTGGCGTAAAATGGCGCATCTAGCGTGTAAAGTTGCGATAGCGGAAACAACGAACAGAAAACACAGATGAATAGGGGGGAAAGTAATTGCCAGGATGTACACAACTTACCCTCATATATCTTTGTGTTCCTTTCAAGGCAAAAGCAAATCTGGCAGTGAAACGCTAAAAACTCTGCCCAATGCTAACTGTACGCCAACCTGGCATGGCTCCAGAACTCATATCAGTAATGTGGATTTTATCAGCGACCGAGGATCAGACGAGCATGAAAAACCAACCTACAGGAGAGATGTGGGAAGGAGCAAAAGTGGGACATGCAAAATAGGGGCGTGTAAAAGAAACATTCAACAATGAGTGGATCGACATGCGCAGCCAAACAGCACAGAGTTTCAATCGTTAGGAAAACAATGGTCCACGGTTGCCAGTTCCAGCTCCCTGATGAGCCGGTTTCTCTGATCTCCTTCGTCTTTGCCCCGACTGGCTGCAAACTCCGGCGGAAAGTTCTGGTTGTTTGTCCACCTCTAGACTTTACTCTTGTTCCAGAACCTGAATGTTGCGTGCACATCGGGTTAACATATTTGATTTGATTGTATGCAGATTAGTGGTTTCTTGCTTTTTAGGCAGATGCACTCGAACTTCGAAGGAAGCCTCCAGTTAATCGACTCCTAAGACATGCATGTTGTTGTCCCCACAATGGGGCCTCACAACCCACACTGGAAGGCTGCTCGAATGTGTCTGCGCTTGTTTGTTGTTGGAAGAAGAATGAAAGATTTCATGTGTTCATAGGCGCTGAATCCTGGGAAATCATGCCCTAACCACTCTCGGCATTCCCATAATATGTGTGTGGGCTGGGCACACTCAAGGGTGTATTGAGACTTCATAAGGCCCTAAGAATTTAAAGCCTTGAGGCCGTGTGTATGTGTGTGTGTGTATGTGTCTGTGTGGATGATAGACATATATTGTCATTTACTTTTAGTGAAGGAAATAATAAAAAAAATGTGTCTGCAAAACCAAAGCAATTCTATTAAAAACCCTCTTTAAAGAATCTATTAAAAGAAGATTATATTAGTAAACAATGAAAAAGAAATTCATTCATTCTTTCAACAATTTACCTATCATTAAACAATAACATTGTTGCATTAGTTTATTCATTAATATATTCGTCCAGTAAGTTTATTAACTCCTCTGTTGACACACAAGCAGATACCCCGGAGTACTAAAGTGAATCCTATCAGAACTTTTTTGGCCAACATTATGCTATCAGTGCCAAACGTGGACACTTACATCCTCCAATGAAGGTAACATTGTGACAACAGAGATTAAATGGCTTAGAAGAGCTGCAGGAGTTCCAAGGAAAGACAAAATACGCAATCACGAAATCAAACGAATGCTACAAATAAATCCAGACTTACAAGTTTTTAAAGAACAACAAATGGAGTGGTTTGGACACTAACAAGAATTCTCTGGTACTATCCACCACAGCGAGCCACACTAAAACGTTACAACGGGTATAGAGCGAGTGGAAGACCTCGTTAACGATGGAGTGATGGCATTAAGAACAGCCTTACAGAAATGAACATCAGTCTTAATAGTGCTCTAGACAGAGCTCATTAACGAGCGTTACATCTCCCCCTGACACTTCGCTGAGGTACAAGGTGGAAGAGAAGAAGAAGAAGAAGTCAATTAATTAATTACTCACCAGTTAATTGATTATTTGATTAATTAATTAATTACACCGAAAGAGTAAGTCATTCTTGTATTTGATCTCGAAAGCAGACCATTCATTACGTATTCATTCATTCGCTAATTATTCTTCGTCTTTTTCTGCCTTTGTCCTTAAAAGTGTGATTGGTACGTTGTGTTGTGGTGTACAGCGTGACTGCGATATATATTTCGGACCAAACCGTCCAATTTCAGCAAACCTTTAATAAGTCCCCTTTTACGGCATGCTTGCTAGAGCGGCAGTGAGGCAGTTTGACTCCCCCCCCCCCACCCACCCTTTCCCGCATAAAAATGGGCTCCTGAGTTTTCAGAAATTCGTCTGTTGGTTTATTTGTGACAAGGGACCACAACCATAAATCTTTCATTAATGTCTACATTGTTTTCTTTAAACGGATTCTATGCTCCGATGGGATCGCTGTAGTTATCGTCTGACGTGCCTGATTGCTCTGTGTATTGGATACACGCATAGAACAGTACCATGCAATCCTTTATATGGCTATGAATTATTACACATTTGTCGGTACAACCTAGTCCATGTAATGATTTGTTTGGCACACAGAGCAATCTTCTGGTCGTTAATCTGGCTCTGAACTTCCACACAATTAACGATACAACCCATCCTATGTAATCGCTAATTTAACTCCGAAGTCTCATTCGTTTGCAGCTCTGTATTTCCTTTTTCATCTTTTGCCAACCTGGATCCTTCTTCGAGCAGAGACAGTTAACCAACTCGTGCCACTCTTATCTTTTGCATTCTACAACTCCCTCCAAGACGTCACAAAATTATTGACTTAAGTCCCGTACTTCGTTCTCACACAGACCGTTGTGTTTTTAATTAATATTACGAACTTAGCATGCATAAAGATAAAAGTATAATTAATGTGTGAAAGAAGACTGTTTAGAGCGCCAGAATTAACACAGGCCTACGTGATCAATTTGTAACCCTTTAAAAGTAAAGTTCGTTTGTTACTTGGTTCCAGGGTTGCCGAAGTTGGTATTATTTGACCCTTGCCGAACACAACTGTACTTTTAGTAGCAGATGTGTGTTCCTCGTGTGGGTTTCGGGGCCGTTTTATATGGAAAACAAGAATAGACCCACTGCCTATCCAAAAGCATGTCTTAAGAGTCAACTAACTGGGAGCTTCCTTCGAGGCTAGAGTACATCTACCTGAGAGGCAAGGAACCAACAATCTTAAAACAAATGAGTCAGAGCTGTCAAACGGATGAGCACACAACACTCAGGTTCTGAAACAAGACTGCAGTTCGGAAATGGACGACCAGCCAGAACTTTCCGCTAGAGTTTACAATTGGTGAACGCGAAGAAGAAGAAGAAGAAGAAGAGTACCAGGGGTTTTGGTGCTTTTTAAAAATCTTGCTTCACTGTTTCCAATTGTGGCTTTGCGTGAAACCTTACAAAAGTAGAACTGACTTAGTGTGCTGAAAATAATCGTGATGCAATTGTTGATTCAAATGTATCATTTGACGAGAGTGGAAAAGCGTGTTTTTGATTTAGTTTCAAAACCCAGTGCAGGAGTGTCTTTCCAGACGATTGGCAGATGGTTCTTTTACAATGCCATCTATACCATTGGTCATGAAATTTCCCAGCCTTGGTAAAGAAAAACAAAACAAATTATAAACAAGTGAAAAAAGAATGTGAGGAGTAAGTAGTACAAGAGGAGAGTCTGCGTGGTCTCGGGGCATGGCGTCCTCCTCAATTGCTGTAGGTCCCATGTTCTTGCCGGATCCACTTCGTATTCCTAGTTCACAGATTCTTACACATTTTATTTCATCTAACCTCGTGTCTTCTGTCAGCATTCTTTTACAGATGGTCTTCAAAATGTCTCCCTAATTCATTACAGGTGTTACCTTAGCTATCGCTTTTGGGTTAGTTCGACGTTAGTCTCCGCAAATAGAGTAGGTTACTTTTCATTCACAAGTTTGTTGAGCTAGTCGACTTTACTGAAGGCTACTGGTGTGTCTCGCTCTGTTGTCTGGTTTCTGCAATGTCTTGCATTTACGTTTTCATTCCGACAAAGAGAATGCCTGTGACATAGGTTGCAGCTCTCTCTGTGGGGTGGGAGGGGGTGCGGGAGGGTTGTGTCAGACCTTGTTTCTCCTTGTTTTTGGAGTGTTAAAAGCGTAGGCGTGCTGAGATATACAACACGCGATATCAACGGCATTGCGGAACACCCCCCCCCCCCCCGTAACCGTGTGCGAAGAATACAGGGCTCAGGAACAACCATAAGTGAGCTAGTGTATATATAGGCCGGGTCTGAGGGAGATTAACATCGAACTAACCTGCTTTTGTAGCCAGAAAAGCCGTTCTTTCATTACCTTTCATCTCTCGGACAGTATATTCACGTGATTCCCTGCAATGTTGATGTTCTCCAGCTTGGTATCCACTCATGTCACATTTGTCCACTTCGAACTTTCCGCAGCTGAAAGTCAATTAGGAATCCGACACAATAATTATGAAACATGTTCACTCACCCTTACGCCATATAGCCACACCTCATCTGTGTGTCCTGAAATTTTAAATGGGAAAATATTGGCAGCACGCATGGCGGGTTGTTTTGTATTCAGTCAGCCAAGCCTCGTTCTGGCGCAGTATGTGTGTAGTGTCAGTCTGTGTTATATGTGTGTAGTTCTTTGTATGTGAGTAGTGTGGATGCATTCATAAATGTGTGTATGCATGTGTGTAATGGTGCTTGTGTATGTGGGTGCGTGTATGTGTGGGCGTACAGGTGGGTGGGTCCGCCACGGAAGTCATCAAGGAAATTGACATTTTGAATTAACGTAGCTGGAAACTTTGGCTTTAAATATTTCAGAGCTTACTCGAAGATCTGCGCAGGGAAAATGTGAAAACTGCTGCGAAATAAGTGCACAAGGGGAAGATGCAGGGGGTAATGCCGCATTTCATATAAAAGAGGATAGAAATGTAACACACCCACTCAAGTGCCCCGCCTACTCTAGGTCTGAGCTCATATGAAAGCACATTCTCATTAGAAGCTTTGCAATTCAGTGGGCGGAGTCTGTTGATTCAAATCGATTGCGCCATGTGGCTGTATAAATACCCGAGCGCGGGCGTGTTTTCTCGTGCTTAGAAATGGCGGCTAAGTTGCATCGATAATCGCAGAATCAAAACAACTATAGTTAGAGAATCATAGGTGGAGATTCGGACAAAAAAGATATCTCATGAGAGACTACAGAACCAGACAAACGCAGTAAAAAGACGATGGGTCGACAAGACACCAAGCTTCAGTCAAACGGACAAGATGTCTTCACCCCGACGGCAGTCATTTTGATGTTTCCAAAACCGAAGTGTAGAGAAATTTGCAGGTGAGAAACTCACACTTCTTATTCTCATAATTACTACTTACATGCTACCATAAAAACTACCTATACCACCCTCGTTGATATTATTATTTTCATCAGTAGTACCATCATCATCATCATTGCCTCTAATACTTTGCCTTGGACCTGAAATAATAAAAAATGGCTGGTGCAAACATGTAATGAATACTTGCAAATTGAAAAATATTAAAACAGCCACAATTATTTTTAGCAACATGTGAAAATGTTTACATAGAGAGAAATAAACAACAGTTAAACATGAGAATTGTCAAGTGTTATGTAAACATGACTCAAATATTGGAGGGAGAAATCCTCCCGTGGAACAAGCAACTAACAAATGGAACTGTGTGTCTGAAGATTCGTCCACACAGAAGAATATGTTGTATTTTATGAAAACCAATACTATCACATTCAAGGGTTCTGTAGCGACAGGCGGAGTAGGAAGTCCTGTTAGGAGAATCAAATCAGCATCATCATGTGCCGTGCCACTAAGCGTAGGCTGTCATGTTTCGCCTTCTTACACGATCACTAGAATCAGGGATCGGGTCAATGTTGTTGTCTCGCCCCATCAGCTTGGCCAAGTCATCCAGGTATTTATCTCTTTGTCGTTCTCTTGCTCTCTTGACAGTGGTTACCAAGTTTTCTCATAAAGGTTAGTTGCGTATCCTTGACAGGACGTTGCAGAACCAACCCCAATAGCAATTGGCTGTTGCGTGGGTTTTCTAGGCAAATTTACGTCCGGTAGTTTGCCATCTTTCGTCTCATAGTATTAAAAAAAATTGACTGCCTCCATCTCATTGTTCTCATAAGTTTTCGATGTTCCTCTGTTTCGATGAGGATTGCTTCGTTTGTTTTTCTATCGATCCATGATTTTTTTGCATTCTTTTCAGAAACCACATCTCTGACGCCAGTAAATATTTAACATCTTGTTTGCTTCTAACCGTAACACTCTTTTTAAACTGTAACACCCTTTTTGAAATGTAACACCTTTTTCGAAATGTAACACTCTTTTTTTAAATGTAACACTCTTTTTTGAAATGTAACACTTTTTAAAAAAAAAATGTAACACTCTTTTTTTCTCACCGCAAGTGACCAGTGAGAATTTTTTGCATCTTGCCAAAGGCCACCTTTGCCAAGATTATTCATTTTCTATTTGTTTATTAGATTATTCAACGAAACAACATCATGGCACACGGGTGTAATTTATACATGCTCCGTTCTACTTATAACTTAAGCGTGAGTCTTACGAATCTTACAACAGTGCACGAACTCCGTTGCACCGAGGAGGGTCATGAAATACTTTGGGAAGACTTTTAACTCTTAACTGTGCCTGGGCAGCACCTTTATGCTTCTCCTGTTTGATTTCCAACTGCCAAGGTTTTTTTTTTTTACGTAGGTAGCAATACACACGGGCGTTCGATCTTACTACCCAGAGACCGGGGGAAATTACTAGAAGCCCATGTAAAAACATTTCCGATTTCACTGGGGTTTGAACCCGGGACTCCAGCACTCCATTGCTATACCTCAAGACCTCGTCAGCCCCCATCAGTTTCCACTCAACCCCCCCCCCCCCACCCTCCCCCATTTTCAATTTCCCGTTAGCACTAATGTTAAACACAAATTATTGAATATGGTTTGGCCTCTTGATTCATGTTCTAATCTCTGCAAGGCATCTTGCGCTCAGGTAGGCACCGGGTGCGATCCCGGGAGGTAGAGGTGTCCACATCACCCATCTTGTGCCTATATAAATATAGGTCTAGCCCTATATGCCCTATACACCTAAAGGCGTGGAAAAGTGCCTTTTACTTTTTTTTAAATCTTGCGCTCATGTGTTTTGTCTGTTCCTAAATAGTTATGTTTATTAATTTGCCTCAGAATTTAGCTCTTTCAATTTCACACTTTGGTATTTCTTTGTTCTTGATGATGACAATAATTTGCGTTTTTAAGCTCCGAACCCAGTTTTTCACTGTGAACTATAACAGCATCCATTAAACACTATAAATCTTTTTCATTTTCTGCATTTGAAACATTATCATCCAAATATCTTCTATTATTGATGCTTGAGAACCAAACGGACAAGTGGAGTTCAATAAAATCTGGTTAACATAAACTCGCTTCACAAGGAAAACATTTGATTAACATGAAAACAATGTTGGTCACCCCTGGGGTGTATTTTTATCAGTTTCGGGTTAACACTAATGATAAACACGAATTACTGATAATGGTTCGGCCTCTTGTTTGTGTTAACGAGGGTTGGTTTTCCTTATTTTGGACACACTGAAAGACACTATTATCAAAACCATACTTGTGTAAATAATTGACGGCAAGCGAAACCGGTCAAGAGGTAGACCAAGACATAAATGGGTGAATAACATTACAAAAAAAATTGACGAACGCTAATCTAAGAGAGTATGAGGTCTGAGGTTTGAACAAGGGATCAACATCATGGCACACGGGTAGTAAACCCTAAATGCTCCGTTCTTTTTCTAACTCAAGTCTGAGTCCGAAGATGCTCAGCACAGTGCGCATGCTCTGTAGCACCGGCGAGGATCCTGAAATACTTTGGGTAGATTTTTAACTCTAAATTTTGCCTGGGCAGCGCTGTTAGGCTACTCTTTTTTATTTCCAGCTGTCAAGGGATTTTTTTTTTTACGTGCGCTACAATGCACACGGGCGTCCGATCTCACTACCCAGAGACCACGGGTAATTACTAGAAGTCCAAATCGACATGAAAAAATCCCAGCCATTACTGGGGATTGAACCGGGAACCTCTAGCACTCGAGGCGGACACCATGCCTCGAGACCACGCTGCTCCCTCTGAGAGAGTACACAACGAATAAAAGAGAATAAATCTGTTAAACGCCTTCGGTCGCATTGGGCATATAGGGCTAGACCTATAGTTGATAGACCAATGGGCACTCGGTGTGTGATGCGGTCATTATCACGCCGACCGCCTTTACTACCCAAGACTTTACCTGGTATCTGTGTAGGGCTGGAACTTTGGAGTCAGAGTCTTTATAAAACAGTCCGACTCCGTTCGGATTTGAATTCAGTGTCTAGTCGCCTTAAGGCAGCGGATTCCCCTGTAACGAGTGCAAGAGAGAGGGAGAGAGAGAGAGAGATAGATAGATAGAGAGAGAGAGAGAGAGAGAGAGAGAGAGAGAGACAGAGAGAGAGAGAGAGAGAGAGAGAGAGAGAGAGACTGCATTTGAGATTCATAGATTCATAGATTCGTAGATTCGCACATTCGTAGATTCATAGATTCATAGATTCGCAGATCCGCAGATTCGTAGATTCGTAGATTCATAGATTCGTTGATTCATAGATTTGTAGATTCACAGATTCGTAGATTCGTAGATTCATAGATTCGTAGATTCATAGATTTATAGATTCATAGATTCGTGGATTCATAGATTCATAGATTCATAGATTCGCAGATTCATAGATTCACAGATTCATAGGTTGGTAGATTCAGAGATTCGTAGATTCTAGATTCATAGATTTATAGATTCATAGATTCAGAGATTCATAGATTCGTAGATTCGTAGATGTTGGTATAGACAGCGTCAGGTAGTCCATCTATCCATCGCTTGCATGACCGACCTCTGGTTCAGCTACCATTGTGTCTGACAGGGCTGTATGTGGTGGAAGTCGTGGCACATGTCCGAACCATTTGATCCGTTATGGCTTGATCTTGTTTAGTTCTGGTTCCGTCCCAGCTTCTTAACTGATATCGTCGTTTCTGTTCTTGTCTCTTCTAGCTCTTTGTCATCATCACCATCATAGTCATCGGTATCATTATCATCTTTTGCGTTGTTCTCTTCTTCCCATTCCCCCCAGAAATATATATATATATATATATATATATATATATATATATATATATATATATATATATATATATATATAAAACCTGTCCTCTCCTGCCTTTACCGGCATATACACGCAGTCTCAATTCTTGTCGCTTATGGAGTCTAGACATTGCAACTGTGTGACGTTTTCAATTTCTTCATCATTAATTAATAATGTTGGGTGATACACAGTTAAGTCTGTGTACATTGTTAATGTTATTTTTAAATTGGGGAACAGGTTTTGATCTTCGTCATCATCACGTGCCTTGCCGAATGGCGTGGGCGATCATGCCTCTCCATAATCTGCGATCTCCTGCAGCATGTATCAGTTCGTGTGCCGACACACCTCCATGCCATGCAACAAGACTGTCAAGCATCTTTTCTCGTTGTCTTCCTCTATCCCTTCTTTCACAGATCTTTCCAGTGGTTACAACATGTTCTATTTTCCCTCTTCTCATAACATGGCCGAAAAATGATGACTGTCTCCTTCTGATGTCTGTGATAAGTTGATCTTATCTGATGAAAATACTTGTTCAAGAAATGATCAGTTTTTTGCGTGTGATGATTGATGTCAATCTTAACTGCTGTTAGCTTTATGCACTGGCGGTATCATAACCAAGTTTGAAGTCTGAAGTTTGAACAACGGATTAACATCATGCCACACAGGTAGTACCCCATAAGTGCTCCGTTTTTCTTCTAACTCACGTCTGAGTCGGAAGAAGCTCAACGCAGTGCATGGGTTCCGTACCACCGGCGAGAATCCTGAAATACTTTAGATTTTTAACTCCAAATTTACCCCCGAGCAGCGCCTTTTGGCTACTCTTTTTGATTTTCAACTGGAAAGGGATTTTTTTTTTTTTACACGCGCGGCAATACACACAGGCGTCCGATCTCACTACCCAAAGAACAGGGGAAATTGAAGTCCACGTGAAAAAAATCGCAGCCCTAACCGGGACCTAAACCCGTGACCTCTAGCACACAAGGCGGACACCATGCCTCGAAACCAGACAGCCTCCTCGGTATCATGCACATGCAAAACTCAGGCCCTGGAACAAAGCTGAAGTCCAAAAATGGACAAACAACCAGCTTTTTTCGCCTGAGTTTACAGCCGGTAAACGCAAACAACAAGAGCAACAATAACAGAGTCAAACAATATATCGAAGTCTTGGAGATGTCACTTTAGGGGAAAATCTTTAGTATTCATTGGACAGCAACAACGAAAAAAAAAAAGTGTCAGGTGTTTTGAAGAAAGCGAGGGTTCAAAGACAACTTATCACAAACATCTGAAAGAAACAGTCATCATTTTTGGTCAATTATGAGAAGGAGGGAACTGAAACATGTGACCACTGGAAGGATTTGAGGAAAAAGGCACCGAGGAAGACAACGCGACAATATTCTGGACTGCTCTTTGTCAGGGCTCAGAGAAGGTTTTCCTCACATGAACTGATACATTCTGTTGAAGATAGCAGATTGTGAAGAACATGTTCGCACACGTCAGTTAGCAAGGCACTTGATGATGATGTTGATCAAGCCTAAACCGCTTTTGCGGCCTGGGTTATCATGTCAGCATAACTAAGTAACTAAGGGACTAATTAACTAACTGACTAATTAACAACACAACTAAAGGATTAATTATATAACTGAATAATGGATTAACTAAGTAAAGAAAATATCCCTTTTCACGCCTGTGGGGGCATCGGGCATATGGGAAGAGCACCCATAGTTTTACAGACCAATCGGCACTGGGTGTGTTATGAGGTCAGCATTACGCCGGCCGTCTTTACATCCATCTTGGTACCCATTTTAGGCTGGGTCGACCTGCGATGCCCTATACCACGATAAAAATCTCACAGCCAGCCGTGGGTTTCAATCGCGGTACATTGGAATTACGAGTCGGACTCGCAATACCTAAGACTCATTAAATAGAAAACTAAGAGATTCATTAACTAGCGAAGGGACTAGCTAGCGAGCTAAAGGACTAATCAACTAAGGGACTAAGGGACTAATTAACTAATTCATTAGGTGACTAATTAACTAACTTACTAAGAGACTAAATAACTTGCTAAAAAACAAACTAAATAATTAACTAAATTGGGGGATAATTAACTAAGAACTAATTTTACTAATTAACTAAGGGACAAACTAAGTAGCTAACTAATAAATAGACTAATTAAATAACTAACTAACTAAAGGGATACCTAACTAACTAACCAAGGAGCTGATTAATACACTAACTAACGGTATATCTAGCTAACTGACTAAGGGACTAGCTAACTAAGGAATTAATTGATAAACTAACTAAAGAGTTGATTAATACACTAACTAACGGTCTATCTAGCTAACTGACTAAAGGACTAACTAGCTAATTAAGGAATTAATTGATAAACTAACTAAAGAGTTGATTAATACACTAACTAACGGTCTATCTAGCTAACTGACTAAAGGACTAACTAGCTAATTAAGGAATTAAATTAACTAAAGAGTTGATTAAACTAACTAACGGTCTAAGAGACTAAAGGACTAACTGATTAATACACTAACTAAGAGTTGTAACTAACGGTCTATCTAGCTAAACTAAAGGACTAAAGGACTAACTAGCTAACTAAGGAATTAATTGATAAACTAACTAAAGAGTTGATTAATACACTAACTAACGGTCTATCTAGCTAACTAACTAAGGGACTAACTAGATAACTAAGGAATTAATTGATAAACTAACTAAGGGACTGACTAGATAACTAAGGAATTATTTGATAAACTAACTAAAGAGTTGGTTAATACACTAACTAACGGTCTATCTAGCTAACTGACTAAAGGACTAACTAGCTAACTAAGGAATTAATTAATAAACTAACTAAGGGACTAATTATTAAACTAACTAAGGGACTAATTATTAAACTAACTAAGGGACTAATTATTAAACTAACTAAGGGATTAATTAATAAACTAACTAAGGGATTAATTATTAAACTAACTAAGGGACTAACTAACTAAGGAACTAATTAATAAAATAACATAGGAACTAATTAATAAACTGCTAAGGGACTAATAGATAAACTAAACAAGGAACTAATTATTAAACTAACTAAGGAAGTAATAAATAAACTAACTAAGGGGCTAATTATTGAACTAACTAAGGAACTAATAAACAAACTAACTAAGAAACTAATTAATAAACTAAGGGACTAATTAACTAACAAAGGAAAATTTAATAAACTAACATACGAATTAATTAATAAACTAACTCAGGGACTAACTAACTAAAGAACTAATTAATAAAATAACATAAGAACTAATTAATAAACTAACTAAGGAACCAATTATTCAACTAACTAAGGAATTTATTAATAATCTAACTAAGGGATTGATAAATAAACTAACTAAGGGACTAAAAATTAAAATAACATATAAACTAATCAATAAACTATCTAAAGAACTAATTATTAAACTAACTAAGGAACTAATTAATAAACTAACTAAGGGACTAATTATCAAACTAGCTCGGGGACTAATTAATAAACTAACTAAGGGGCTAATTAATAAACTAAGGAACTAATTAATAAACTAACTAAGGAACAAAAAATAAACCAACTAAGAGACTAATAATAAATTAACTTAGGGTCTAATTAATAAAATAACTAAGGGACTAATTGTTTAATTAACTAAGGGACTGATTATCTAACTAAGGGACTAATTAACTAAATAAAGAACTGATTAATTTACTAATTAAAGGACTTACTAACTGGCTAATGGACTAATTAAAAAACGAGCTTAGAGACTAATTAACTAACCAACTAAGGGATAATTAACCAACTAGCTAACGGACCAATTAACTAACCAACTAAGGGATAATTAACCAACTAGCTAACGGACCAATTAACTAACCAACTAAGGGATAATTAACCAACTAGCTAACGGACCAATTAACTAACTAACTAAATTTGTACGGTCTTTTCCCCGTGCGGGTTCCAGGGCCCCGCAGTATAGAAAGCAAGAATAGACTGACTGACTCCCCAGCAAGCAAGTTGGTACGGCTGATTAGGGGCAACTTTCGAAGTCGAACTGCAACGGCCTGAAAGGCTAGGAACTAACAGTCTGCATGCACAGACAGAAATGTGTGGGTTTTTCTGGTGAGACCTCAGGTTAAGTGATTGTGTGTGTTCTTGTTTGTAGGTGTAATATTATCTATTTAGTCAAGCGCTGCTGAAGTCTATTTAGTCGCAATGTTCACTTGTCGTTCATCATTGTGATGATGCAAAGACTGTCTTATTCTACGTTTCGTGCGGTCTGTTATCTTTTCATGCATAGATTTTGAAATGGATTGGAAGAAAATGAGATGTAGAAATAATGATAACAGTTCTTTCAAGAAATAAGCAAACAAACAAATTAAAATATATTATTAAATAAACACAAACTGTCGTGCGTCTCGGGTCCATAGGGTGCAGGTTCAAATCCACGTCGTTGGAATTTTCAAAAATGATCTGAGTTCCTAGGTCGACCCAGCCTTAAAATAGGTACCAGGTAAAGTCCTGGGAGGTAAAGGCGGGCGAGATGTTGACCAAATTACCAACCCAATGCCGTTTGGTCTACGATACAAAAGTCGGTGCTTTTTTAATATCCTACCCCAAACATGGGAAATCCACAGGTCACGGGACAGTCTAATATTTCACGGGGTGGTAGACAGGCTGCATGCAGTCGTGGGATTAAGGCTGCATGCAGTCGTGGGATCTAGGCTGCACTCTCTAGTGGGATGTAGGTTGGTTGGGATTAGAGCCAGTTATAGATGTGTTGGTGTCGTTAAAAGCATCAGAAAGCCGGGAAACCCAGTTTTACCACCCTCTAAAATGTTGGACTGTCCTGTGATGTCATATAGAGGTAGAATATCACGAAGAACCCATAGGTCTTGCACTGTATGTCAAATACGCCTGCATGTCAGGAAAATGGTCCTTTACCTTTGTACACATAATAGAAAACTCACAGTTGCTACTGAGTTCTTTCAACGTCTTGATTTTCTTCTACATAATCTTTGCAGGGAGACTGGCTCCCTTATTGCCGTATCCGCACACAAAGCAGATTAAGCTTAACAAATAAAACCAAAGATCGCCAACTAGCCCAAAACTAGTTTCCCAGCCTACAAGCGGCATGTGCCTTATTCTCCGTGCTGTCGTAAAACTCGAACCAAACACGCAGGGTATTTCCTCCTTTGCCCCGTTTCTTGTGCGTTTCCGGATATTATGTTTCTTGTAGCTATGGCAACCGTATCCCATGTTTCATTGCTAGAAACCCGCTTTCAAGGGATCAAAATGGCCGTTATATCAGAAACTGCTCTTGGCATGTAACGTGTTGTGTGTTTTGAGGATTATGTTGCGTTTTGGGCACGAATATCCAGCGTTCTTTTTCTGCGTCATTTATTTTTTATTTTTTTAAACTTCGAAACTTCGGTCATTTTAAGGCTTTCTGATTTAGACCGACTTGATTATATAAAGCAATGATTAAACTTCTGCGGGGAAAGACAAATTAGTTGCGTATCCTTTTCAGGACGTTGCAAAACCGGCCCCTGCATTTTTTTGGCTGTTGTGGGTTTTCTAGGAAAATTTACGTCCAGTAGTTTGCCATTGCTTGCTGGACGGTCGGTTTCTCTATACCACTGTCGAAACCAACACCAGGCATGGAAAAAGAAGGAGAGGGATAAAGGAGTTGGCTGAGAATCCACTATAAGTATTCCATCAGGCGTCATCTCACCATTGAACTTGGCTGAGAATCCACTATAAGTATTCCATCAGGCGTCATCTCACCATTGAACTTGGCTGAGAATCCACTATAAGTATTCCATCAGGCGTCATCTCACCATTGAAGTTGGCTGAGAATCTACTATAAGTATTCCATCAGGCGTCATCTCACCATTGAAGTTGGCTGTAACGGACCACCAACACTTTCCGTCTCTCGTCCTGATTGTACTCTCTATAACCATTTTCCACAATATGTGGTCCTCGGATTGGTGTCGGCCCGCTGAAATTTTCTAGTGGTCCTATTAAATATCTCCGCCCAAACATTTGGGTCCCACAGTAGATATCACGCGGAAAAATTGAAAGTTTTTCTCCTTTTTTCCTTTCTCCATATACTTTGATTACTTTGATGTTGCATTTTGGAGCGTCCATTTCGTTTGTAATTACTATTAGTTCTGTTTTTCTGCTGTTCAGACCAATACTCTTGTTTTGCCTTTCTGTGACAATAACATCCATCATTTATTTCAGTTTCATTTTCAGCGATCAAAACTACATCGATGGCTTATCGCAGGCTATTTACAACATGCGCACTAACCGATATTCCTTTCATAACATGTATGGAACTAATTATTATTTCACTGTGCAAACTGAAAAAATCTGGCTATAGTACACGCCCCTGTCTAACCCTTTGACAAGTTCTAAATTGGTTATCAATACTTATGGCAGCTTCTATTTACCAGTATATGTTTTTCTCCCAAATTACTTATAATTACTTATTATAAATGTTATGTCATGTTGTGTTGTCACAATCGGCATCTTTGCACATTAGGCATCCCCATGCGTGCTCAGTCCATCCGATGCAGCAGCCACTTTAAGGTACCTCTACTTATTGTTCCCATGAGAGGTTGGTTATAGTATCTCCTAAGACGGCATAGTCGTACTTCATCAAGCTTAACTTCTCGGTACTTATAAATAATGACTGACTGACTGACTGACTGACTTTCTACCCCACCAGGACATCACACAAACGATAAACACCCGATGATACAATATGCCACCATGTGGGTGAGGATCACCGTAGAGAGGTCCCAGAAACCGCGTTCAGCCTTTAGGCCACATTTGTGGCCAAACTATCTTGCGGCCCCTGGCAAAAGCCAGTAGGGCTTCAAATAACGAAAAATTCCATCCTCAAAAGGACGGGAAAAAATAGCGAAGTAATAATAAATAAGGGAAAAAGGGGAAGTATAAATATGTGACCTGAATGCTAAGATAGTATCCGATAATACAGGTTATGAAGAGATTATGACAAAACATAGACTAAGAATAATGAATAAAATGAAGAATTTTCCCCCAAGCTGTGCGTAGGGAACAAATATGTTATTGGCAGAAGCTTTATCCCCACACAAAATAATATTCAAAGCAACTTTTGAATCACCACATTACAAGACAACCAATCAAACATTTATGAATTGTAAAAAACGTTGCAGGTCCAGTTGGTATCGCAGCAAAAGTTATTAAGGCCAATATAAACTTATCAACGGAATTGCTACATAGATTATTTATTTAATAAAGTCTGCGAAACCAATGAAATACCAACGTATTGGAGGGAAGGATATTTTGTGAAACCACCCCACCTCCCCCTAAAAAAAAGGTGATCTACAAGAGTGTAACAACTATAAAGCAGTTATGTTGCTGTCAGTGCCTATAAAAATATTTAGTAGGATTTTCTTTTGGGTGAAAAAAAAAAAAAGGGGGGGGGGGGGGAGGATGCTGTTGATAAAAAGCTTAGAGAAGAAAAGGCAGATTTTCTGTACTGACCATCTGGCCACACTACGACTGAATTCACCTCTATGCATCGATTCATGGACTTTAAAACAAGCCATCGTCCGCCTTGATAGGGGACATCTCTGGACATTGATTATTACCTTAGTAAAGGCAACTGTTCCCGGCTCTCTAGCGCAGTAGGTTAAATCAGACTGCGCAGCGACCGGGTGACGAACTCCTTGTGGTCCATGTTTAAGCCCGGGGGTAATCAGAAAAGCCACATTTCTCCCAGGTTTACGGTATCTATCATGGAATCAAGGCCGAAGAGTTGCGATGTCCATATAATACCGATCCAAAGGATTTACAACTCATGATTTCTGGATACTTAGGGGGGGGGGGGGGGGGGGGGGGAGGCAACATTTAAAGGCATGAAATGTCGTGTTCTTCGTGAGGGAATGCTAACAGTAGCATGCTCAAAAAGAACAGGTGTGCCACAGGGATGTCTTTTGTTGCATCTCTTGTTTCTACTGGCAATAGACTGGATTATGAAGACAGCAACTGCTAACAGCAGGAATGGAATTCAGTGGACCCCTACAAAACAGCTTGATGATCTGGACTTCACGGGTGGTATTTCTCTTCTGACCCACTCACGGATTCAGATGAAAGATAAATTAAATATACTTGATGCGGGTTCACAACAAATATTTCTAATATTCTATAAGGGACAGACAAAGATATTGAAAATAAACCAGGCGAACGGTGTTTCATTTTCTCCTAATGATATCCCACACACATATATGAAGTTATTCACATAACAGGCAGTAACGTAAGTAAAGATAGACAGAGATAAACTGATAGAGATATTAAAATATAAATGTAAAAGGCGGGAATTTGCTTAGCCCTAGGAGCTCTTTGGGAGTTACATGGGGCCGCCGTTAGAGCAGTCGATAAGAGATTCGCTTTCAAATCCAGCTGGGAAACCGGACGGTCCCCAGTGTTGACGCAGCCTCTAGGAAATGGGTACTAGAGTCAACACTCTAATGTAATTGGAGGAACGTCGCTATAGCTATGGAGTTTGGTTCGGACGGCGACACAGGCGGACATTTTCTTTTCAGTTGTCCGTACTATTGGCAGAGCACTTATGGTTTAATACCGTGTGCAATGACGCTGGTTCACATCTCCAGACTTTACTTTGGACGTTACAGGTAATTAAAACAAAAATTAAACTTAAAATATTAAACTCTAATGTCAAATCAGGACCGTTGTATGGAGTGGGAAGGCTAACCCGGTCAACAAATGCCCGCAGAAGTCAGATGTGTTGGCCGAAAGGTGCACATATCGCAGTCATGCTGTAAACGGACACAACGCAATTACATCTTCGGATGAACGCAGAAGAAGAAGTATGGAGCGGACACATGGGGAACAATAAACACAGGCACTATTCATCTACATTCATTTATAAACTGGTGTCGGCGTAGATAGAGTGACTTCAATGGTAAGATAGAATCATTAATGGAGAAATTTAAGAAAGAACTAAACAAGTTCTAATGTGGACTAAAAATGGGGGAAAAAACTTGGCGGTGAAGAAGACACGTTGAGAAAACCTGCGAACGATACAACTAGGTCTTAACATGAAACCCCACAGAGGCGTTTAAATGAAGGCAGATGAAAAACAATGGAGGAGAGAGAGAGAGAGAGAGAGAGAGAGAGAGAGAGAGAGAGAGAGAGAGAGAGAGAGAGAAAGTGAGAGAGAGAGTGAGACGCTAAAAAGATGTTGAGAACTAATACATTGGGGGATAGAGGAAAAAGAAACGATTTTTTTATATTATTAATTTTTCTTATATCAATGATGACGATACTGACAAAGTATACGGATTGGCTAAATAATGTTACTGATAAACAATAATCCCCCCCCCCCCCCCCCCCCCCCCCCACCCCCCCCCCCCCCCCCCCCCCCCCCCCCCCCCCCCTCCCCCCCCCCCCCCCCCCCCCCCACCCCCCCCCCCCCCCCTCCCCACCCCCCCCCCCCCCCCCCCCCCCCCCCCCCTCCTCTCCCACCCCAATTTTGTTTTGTAATTAAAATCACAAAAAGCGATGAAATCAAGAGTAAACAACATCATCATCATTCCGTAACACCGCGTTTCGTTGGGTCATCATCATCATCAAGTGCCTTGCCGACTGGCGTTGTCGATCATGCCTCTCCATAATCTGCGATCTCCTGCAGCATGTATCAGTTCGTGTGCCGACACACCTCCATGCCATGCAACAAGACTGTCAAGCATCTTCTCTCGTTGTCTTCCTCTATCTCTCCTTCCACATATCTTTCCAGTGGTCACAATATGTTCTATTTTCCCTCTTCTCATAACATGGCCGAAAAATGATGACTGTCTCCTTCTGATGTCTGTGATAAGTTGACTTCGGGCTCCCGCCTCTTTCAAAACCTCTTGGTTGGGTCACCAGTTTCTGTTGACTGTCTGATCAGCTCTCTCCGCCTTTGGCTGTCATTCTTACGATGGACTTCATGGTTGCATGCCTGAGACTTGTCCAGCCATTCAAGTTCTGTATCTGGATTGTTTTAATACTAGCTGTACCCGACTACGCGTTGCTGTGGCCCAGATTGGTGAATGGAGAGGAAAGAAATAGCTCTCAGCTAACAGTGTCTCTCATAACCCCTTCTCTCCTATCGACGCAGTCATATCTCCCTCTCCGATGGATTGAAAAATCATCCTTGGCGAAATTATTAAAATAGAAATAGTTAAGAAATAAGAACTTTAAAATAATATTTTAAGCTCTCTCAGCTAACTGTGTCCGCCCCCCACCCCCCATCATATCTCCCTCTCCGTAGGATTGAAAAATCATCACCTGGCGAAATTATGAAAATAGAAATAGTTAAGAAATGAGAACATCAAAAAAATATTCTAAGCTCTCTCAGCTAACTGTTTCTGGCATAAACACCCCCCCCCCCCCTTTTCCCCAAAACATATCATCTTCTCCGAAGGATGGGGAAGTCACAGTGCAACGAAATATGGTAACTGAATTGAGCTTTGCATCTGTGTCTACCCAGACTTAAATAGGTAGCATTAACTTATACAGAGAAGTAAATGTAGCCAGTTTAACAGCTACCACATCACCCATCCAGTACCAGTACTACTGCAGCCACAACCACCACCACCATCACAACAATAACAACAACAAAAACTGTCACTACAATCTGTGTAGGTCGGTGTAGAAAAGAGGAGTTAGCGCCGTATGCTGTCGCCACGGACTATTTAGTTTAATTTTGCCCCGGACATAGGCAAAAGAAAAATACCCCGCACCCGTCAAATCTCCCTCTCCGAGAAAACGATTTTTAACTGACCTTGGCATCCGTGTCCACCCAAACTAAACTGGACTGTAAGCCGTCTTAGTTAACAGTTTCTGTCATCGCCGAATAGTTTTTGATCGAGAAGCGTCGCGGGGAGGCTAATTAGAACTTAACTGAAATCGGATGTCTTTGGGCGAAAGGCGCAGATATCGCAGCCTAGCTGTAAACCACAACACAATGTGGCAACCACCTTTTTAGTGGAAAAAGAACAATTATCACCTAGCAGGAAATCGAACACCGGTCACCCGAGTGAAGGATGACATACTTACAACTTTACTACCGACGACTGAAGAGTTTAGGTCAGATATCGCAGCTTAGCTGTAAACCACAACACAACGTGCCAACGGCCCTCTCGAGGGCGAAAGAAGATTACCCGTGACATGACCATTGAGCATCACGTCGCCGCTGTCGCAGTCTAGCTGTAAACCGCAAAACCGAAAAAGGCGTAGATATCGCAGCCTAGCCATAAACCACAACACAACGTGCCAGCCGCCCAGTTAAGGGCAAAAAAAAAAATTATATAAATTAAAGCAAACAGTGGAAATGAAATGATATAATAATGCAAAGTTCAATAAGAGCTCGGCAGTCAAATATGGCCGATCACATAAAAACAAATCCGGGCCGGCAACGAAACAAATAATGATTTGGCAGTTGCTGGAGCTACGTCGTTCGTGGTTTGTGCGATTTTCTGACAACAAATCACGCTTGGAGTCAAAGGTGATGTTGTGTGCAAATTTGAAAGCAATCGGTTCAGCAGTTTCCGAGTTTTTAGCTTACATCATCGGAAAATTAACATTTTTATTAGGGCTGTACCGAATATTCGCTTCGTATTCGCTTCGGAGCCGAATAGTAGACCTAATAAATATTCGGTATTCGGCCGAATAGTTGCGGTCGGGCCGAATACGAATAGTGGTTACCTTACACCCGTTTCTGGACTGGTAGAAAATAAACATTTCAAGATTTCCCACCTTGGTTCATACTGTCAAGCGTTATCTTTGTGCACCACCTACGAGCGTACCAAGTGAATATCTGTTTAGTACAGCTGGAAATACCTTTAGTGAGACCAGAAGCTGCCTTAATGCAGACATCATAAAACGATTTTTTTTTTTTTTTGGAAAGCTAATGCTGCTTTTATGGATTAATTAAGCTGTCAGTGACAATTTACAAGTTTAGTTACTTGTTATAAAACTAGGAATGCTTTCATTCCTACGTATTAGTTTCCACGGACTGACTGACTGAAGGATGCAAAACATTAAATGTTTTTAAATATTTACTATTCTGTACTACATTTTGTGAGGTAAAATGTTAGCGTACATTTGACATTATGGGTGTATTTTTTTTTTTTTTTAGATCTATTTAATACAGAAAAGTGGGAGTGGGCCTAAGTCTGAATAGTGGGAAGACAGTAGTAATGGTGGTATCAAAGAAAATAATTATTCCTAAATGTGTAATAAAAGTCAATGGTTTTATTTTGGGACAAGTACAGAAATTTAATTATCTGGGCACATGGATAACATCAGATGGAAGATGCATTACTGCAATAAGAAACAGAATAGGACAGGCAAAAACTGCATTTTATAAAACGAAGAACATCTTATACAATATATCTTTGCCATTGAAGGTTAGAAAAAAAATTCTTGCTTGCTACATACATCCAGTTTTAACATATGACTGTAAGTCCTGGACGATGGGTAGGCAGACCAAACAATTTCTTGAGGCCTCAGAGATGTGGCTTTACAGAAAAATACTCAAAATACCTTGGACAGAAAAAAAAAAAAAAAAAGCAACCAAGAGGTTTTGATAGAGGCGGGAGCCCGAAGACAACTACTCACAGACATCAGAAGGAGACAGTCATCATTTTTCGGCCCTGTTATAAGATGATGGAAAATAGATTATGTTGTGACCACTGGAAAGATCTGTGAAAGGAGTGATAGAGGAAGACAACGAGTGAACATTCTTGAGTCTTGTTGCATGGAATGGAGGTGTGTCAGCTCACGAACTAATACATGCTGCAGGTGATAGCAGATTGTGGCGAGACATAATCACCCATGCCAGTCGGCAAAGCACCTGATGATGATGATGATGATTCACTATTCGTATTCGGCCGAATAGTTGGTCCAGCTATTCGTATTCGGCCGAATAGTGAAAATCACTATTCGGTACAGCCCTAATTTTTATTAATATAGATGTATTGCCGCAATAATAGTGATAGTAGTAATGATAAAAATACTAATAGTAGTAGTAATAGTAGTAGTAGTAGTAGTAGTAGTAGTGGAAATAGTAATAGTAGTAGTGATAATAATAATAAAAATACTGCTAGTTGTTTTTCTGTCGGGGACAAAATTAAACATCCTAACCAGCGCAGGCTGTGTGGCGACAGTACTAGCCATGCGACCCTTAATCCTTTGGTTCATAATCCTGTGCCTACACCGCCCTGAAAGTAGTAATATATACAAACAGTAGTGACATTTTGTTTTCAGTTTATGATGATAATAATAATAATAATAATAATAATAAATAATAATAATAATAATAATAACAATAACAACAATAATAATAATAATAATAATAATAATAATAATAATATTAATAATAATAATAATAATAATAATACACTAAAACCCACACAAAACGATTACCATATAATGGACAGACCATAACAAGTTATTATTCTAAGCCTTAGAACGGGACACAATCGATTCGCAGCCACGTGTAAACATTTCAAATCGGTGAATCAGCCATGTGCACATGTGGGTTAGCACCTGAGACAACAGATCATGTCTCCCAAGACTGTCACAAATACAACATATCAAGGCAAAACTTTTGGCCAAGAGAAACATCGGTGCAAGTCAAACTTTACGGGTCGCTGAGTGAATTTTAAGAGACAGTGAAGTTTTTACTAGAGACAACAGCAGCTAATCCATTACAAGCAAACTAAAGAAGAAGAAGAAGAAGAAGAAGAAGAAGAAGAAGAAGAAGAAGAAGAAGAAGAAGAAGAAGAAGAAGAAGAAGAAGAAGAAGAAGAAGAAGAAGAAGAAGAAGAAGAAGAAGAAGAAGAAGAAGAAGAAGAACTGTCAAAGATAGTTGCGTATCCTTTAGGTGAGTGATCTCCAACCTAAGCATAAAGGTCCCTTTTCCATGCCTTTCAGGCGTATTGGGTATATAGGGCTAGATCTTTCTTTTATAAACCAAAAGGCATTTGGTGGGTTATGTGGTCAGCATCCCGCGGGCCGCCTTTACTTCTTCCCAGGAATGTACCTGGTACCCACTCAAGGCTGGGTCGACCTGGGAGCCAAGGTCATTTTTGAAAAACATTCAGCCCTCCTCAGGAACCGAACCCACTACCTTCCGATCCGAGGCCAAGCGTCTAGCCACTAGACTACGGCGGCTGCCCAGCCTCAGCATAGCAGGTCAAAATATACAAATCGCTGGTATTATCTATCTTCTTACCCTGGTGTCAGAGTTGGACTGTCACTGTGGAAATGGAAATAATGGTTCGGGGTTCGTACATAAATGCTATACCAGAATTATACAAATCTGCTATTCGGAACATAAAACGAAAGAATACGTAAAAGCCAAAATTATCTAATCAACAAAGGTGTTGCTTGCGCCAATTGTCAATTTATCGGGTCCAAACGCGTGGTCGTAAAACTACCGAGTTAAGTGGTGAGTGGTGCGACACTGTGAGTTGTGGATTCCTTGAATATTTTGTTTTCTTTCTTTCTGCCTTGTCCTTCTTTTTGACTTCAATAAAATGACGAGTGGTCGAGAACGTTCAGTATGGTGTGTACTTTCGCGGGTGCAGTGTAGGTTTTTTGGGGTTAACCATTTCTGCCAACAGTGAGTTGCACTTCTTGCGTGAAACCTTTATTGTTAGCACTTCTTTTTTTTTTACCTTTTGTGAGCAAGCTTCAACATTTTGAGGGGACTAACAAGTTCTTCACTACTTTTTAAATGAGGGAGTGAAGGACATTTTGTATTACAGCCCTTAAAACAGAGACGAAGCTGCGATCTTCGGATCTTGACTGACGTCTAATGAATTGATGATGCCGTGATAATAGGTTAGTTGCGTATCCTTTACAGGACGCTGCAGAACCAACCCCAACAGCCCCTGGCTGTTGTGTGGTTTTTCTAGGCAAATTTACATCCAGTAGTTTGTCATTGCTTTCTGGACGATCGGCTTTCTTGATACCACTGTCAAAACCAACGCAAGGCGCATGGTCCGCAGGGGGGATCGAATCCGGCATCCCGGCATTACGAAGCCGTTATAATTAGAATGAAAACAATAATAATAACGATAACAGTCAGAACGACAGGGACGATAACTGATATAACCGAAACCACGAAGACGTTGGAGATGTTGGTAGAGAAAAAATATAACCACGATGATAATAATGATCGCATTAATGAAGAAGATGATAACAAAGATAAATATAATGATGAACTCCTTGATGTTCACCGGCTGTAAACTCCGGCGAAATCTGAGGTTGTTTGTCCACTTCTGGACTTTAGTCAAGTTTCAGAACTTAAATTTTGCGTGAACATCCGTTTCACAGATCTGGGTTGACTGGGAGACGTCGTGGTATAGCGGTTAGACTTTCGCTCGTGGATCGGAAGGTCATGGGGTTAGATCGTGACGAAGCCGGACGTTTTTCAAAAATGACATTGACTTCCAATCGACCCAACCTTAAATGGTTACAAGTCCTGGGAAGTAAAGGCGACCGGCGTGATGCTGACATCACCCACCAAGTGCCTAGAGGTCTAGCCCTTTATGCCCGAAACGCTTAGAGGGGTAGAGAAAGGTTCTTAACCTGTAAGCAGACTGTGGATACCTCGCTTCTCAGGCAAATGCACTCCGTTGAAACACTTCTAATTATTTGACTTTACGACATGCTTGTTAGAGAGGCGGTGCGACTATTCTTTTCCCCCCAGAACCACGGGAGGAGTAAAACTGATGATAAAGATAAGGACGAAGAAGTAAGTGATCATCGTTTCCGGCAGGTTAAAGCGGCGATACGTCACGTTTCATCATGGCGTCAGGCCAGTTATCTGTGAGAGCGACGGTTCCCGGTGTCTGCAGACCATTTATCTGTCTGCTCAGGTGTTTCCTGTCAGTAGCCAGATGTAGAGAGATGAGAGGGGGTGGTTGGGGGGGGGGGGCGGGGAGGGGAGGGGATACAGAAATAGCAAGAATGGGACGGGGGGGGGGAGCGGAGAGCGGACAGACAGTCAAATATGCAGGATGGTTTGATGGCCGAAGGTAGAGGCGTGGGGAGGGTGGGGGGCGTGCGAATGGGTGGAAGAGCGGATGTATGGATGGATGGATAGAGAGGCAGACGGACAGATAGACTTACGGATAGATGGATGGGTAGGTAAAGAAGAAAATAAATATACATATCCGCGCATATGTATGGGAGGGGTTGCCATGTTGTTCGTTTGTGGCTAGACACCCGCCTGTGGATCGGAAGGTCGTGGGTTCGCAGACTTTCTTTAAAAAATGACCTTGACTGTCTCGCCGACCCAGCCTTGACCCAGTCCTGGGAAGTAAAGGCGGCCGGTGTGATTCTGACCACATCACCCACCAAGTGCCGATTGGTCTATAAAAATATAGGTCTAGTCCTAAAGGCGTGGAAAACGGACCTTTGCTTATGTATATATATATTGAGAGAGAGAGAGAGAGAGAGAGAGAGAGAGAGAGAGAGAGAGAGAGAGAGAGAGAGGAGAGAGGGGGGGGGGGGATCTGTTAACGATGCAATTAAATTGTTTCAGCAGCATTATTCCGGCTCCCGTTTCTCCATGAATGGCATGTTCATACTAAATGTATTGTCTGCTATTGTGGCTTCCTTTGGGCCCTAGTCTGCTCCGGTCTTTGACTGACCAGTCCTGTCACAGTCAGCAGCTTTCTCCAAGCAAGTCTTCTGGAGTTGGAATTTTCCAGGGCCACCTGTGATTGTCTTTTCAGCAGATGGTAAAGGTTTACCAATTTGAACTTTCAACTATTTGTGTCCCAAACAACGTACAGTGTGTGATTAGCTCTGAGTGTGTATTAGACCACAGCCTGTGTGTAACCAAATTTTTGATATGAACTTCCGGGAGAAATCTGACAAGACTTCCTAACATAATGTACAGCATATGTGGTCTCTTTGAAAGTGATGCACTCATATTCTTTTCACTACGTCTTATAACTCCTTAGTAAAGTAAAGATCCCTTTTCACACTTTTAGGCACATCGGGCATTTGGGAAGAGCGCCCATATTTGTACAGACCAATTGGCACTAGATGGGTAATGTGGTCAGCAGTACGCCGGCCATCTTTACTTTCCCAGGACAGCCATCCTGGTACCCATTTTAGGCTGGGTCGACCTGCGACGCCCCACACCAGGACAAAAAAAAATCCACGCAGCCAGCAGTGGGTTTCGATCGTGGTACGCTGGAACTACGAGTCGGACTCGCAACGCCTTAGCCACAGGCGCCGCTCTTATAACTCCTCACCGATTTAAAACAAAATCTTCTGGATTTTATTGAGCGAAAGTTAAACACATTCTAATATAAATGGTCGAAGGAAATATTACCATAAAACGGGAAGAATTAAAGAGGAGCGAAGAAATAAGAGAAATCACGGGAACAACAGTTATAAGACAGAAAAGGCCCTATATTGGACACATTTGGAGAAGGAAAACATAGAATCACCAAACATGCAATGTTATTCGTTTGATTTCATTTAACCACGTTCTACCTCTGACTAAGAAGCTAGCATCGTCCTAGTCAATATCGGTTGTAATTATGGCTGTAATGTTGTGAATTCCCGGGGAAACCCCAGAGAGTTCCCGATGGGGAGAAAAAGGTCGGAGGACCCGTGAGAGAAGAGAAAAACGGGAGAAGTGAGTCTCGTGTGTCTCATGGTAAACGAAGTGAGAGACACAAGAAAAGCATGAGACGTGAACGGAAGACGTGAACCGAGAGACTGAAGTAAGACAGTTGAAGTTCTGCCCTGACTGAGAGAGGACGCGTGAATGAACGCCTGAGAAGAATAAATGATTTGTGAAGTGAACGTTATATTTCAATAGGAGGACTGAATGTTTTTCCATACGTCGTAATGTCAGATATCAGAGTCCATGAAGTATAGATGGATGGTTCCTGTAGTGTGTGGGAAGTCCGTCCAGGTCGCTAGATTCAGCCAAACAAGTCGAGCACGAGGAAGCATGAATGTATGTTTGCGATAACTGGCGATTCAACGAATAAAAGCAAAGAACTCAATATTCGTTCATGCTGTGTCGTTTCAACTCACTGTTCGTCTGAAAGCAATGTAAACAATACATGCCCCTAGATGAGCACATTACAATGGCCAAACAATTGTGTTGCTATTTCATTGCGTAGTGTTTGATGATAGTATTTTATGTCTTCCGTGACTATATGGCCGGCCAGGTTCTGTTCCGTCTCATTGTGCGGGTTGGAATCAGATCGTGTGTTCCTTATTGTGCCATCCGTTGGTGGTGTTACTGCCATTGATGTGGCTATCTCTTGACTTATTCATGGTGATTTTGCTGTACCAATTCTTCGTGTTGTTTTAGTAGCTGTTGTTCCGCCATTAGGTCCTCGGTTGCTATCGCGATCTTGGCCAGAGAAGGACTGAGGGAATAAGGACGTCCAATAGAGACCCTAAGGCGAAGGTCGATGAGACAGCCAGAGTTGCTGGGCTGGATTCCATCCATGATATCGATGTAATTCCACAGGATAGACCTGGAAGAGACTGTGCGCTGTTTGTGGCGTACAATGGCACAGAAGGACAATGAATACATGAATTCTTCTAATTGCTTTAATCTTCACCATCACCCCCAGCCAGCAGTACATCGGTGTCTCTTTCTTTTAATTATTATTATTATTATTATTATTATTATTATTATTATTATTATTATTATTATTATTATTATTATATTATTCATGTAGCAGGTCCTTTGCAGAACGTCGCTCTGATCACAGTCAGCCTGAAAGAAACTCTGTCTCTCGCTAGTTCTCCTGCCTCATGCACTTTCACACTCAAGGAGTCACTTATATCCTGTGCCCATCTTCGTGTTGGTCGGCCCCTGCCCCTCCTTCCTGGTACCAGGCCTTCTGCTATAATGTTTTCCAATCCGTCGTGGCGCTTGATGTGACCAAAATATTTCAGTTTTCGAGAAAGGATGCTGTTTATTAGCCAATGTTCCTTGATGTTCATGATCTTTTAAGATGTCAATTTTTCTCATCTTCATCTTCTTCTTCTTCTTCTTCTTCTTCTTCTTCTTCTTCTTCTTCTTCTTCTTCTTCTTCTTCTTCTTCTTCTTCTTCTTATTATTATTATTATTATTATTATTATTATTATTATTATTATTATTATTATTATTATTATTTTAATTATTATTATTATTATCAGCTAGAGGACGGCGGAGGGAAACATGGATCGACAACAAAAAAGATACTTTACGCCTTCACGGTTTGACAATAGCCAGTGGCAGCCAGCGTGCACTGGATGGCAAATTATTCCTCCCTGCGCCGCTTAATGGCAGGAGTGGTTTATGATTATTATGATTATGATTATTAATTTTATTATTATTATTAAGTGCAAGTTTAAAAGGACCCAAGCACAGCTCATTGATATCTTTCTTAGTACGAGAGGTTATATCTTTGTTGTCCAACATTCAGGTACATCTTTGGAGATTTGCCGCTTTGTCGGTTCATGGAGACAACACGGCGGAAAACATGAGCATACGAAACCGATCGCAAAGAAGAACGAACGAACGAACGAACTTTATTTTCATAGGGTCACAAATTACATTCAACTCTTCCAAACACCCACATTTCACACACCAGTTGTATGTTATCAATAAAGCATGTAATGTTCATGTAATAATATGCTGTTTATGAAAGCAAGAAAAAACGCAGAAGCATGTGGCGTAAAATGCATGGGCACATTCGCGCGCACACACACACACACACACACACCCACATACACACTCCCACCCATTCACTCACTCATTTACACACCTTCTTGGAGAAGAAGAAGAAGAAAAAGAAGAAGGAGAAGGAAGAGAAAAAGAAAAAGAAGTAGTAGACGAAGAGGAGGAAATTGCGAAATTGTCGCGAATCAAATAATTATCAACTAACCACAAACATTTGGAAATATTCACAATCGTCATTATAAACTCCACCCTCATTATCATGTTCCATTCCGAGAGACGCGAGCTGTTACGTACATCCATAAATATGCATCCACTGTTAAACTGATTATAATTTTTTTTTATTGACTTTCTTCCTCGACCTTGCTTTAAATGCATACACGGGTATGCTCTAGGAAGTAGAGGCAGCCGGTTAAATATTAACTACATCATTCATTGAGTTTAGACTTCTTATTACAGTCCATGCCTTGTGGTGTTGGTAGTCATGATAATTGACAACCCGCTGTCGCGTGTATTTTTAATCAGTTCTGACACAGATGAACTTCCATAGTTCATGCTGTGTGGTGTTGGTTGTTATATCTATTAACAGCATTTTGTTTCGTGTACTTTCAAAAAGTTATAGCACAGATTTAATGCCGTGTGACGATGTTAGTCATATTCACGGCCTTCTGTCTCGTGAATTTTCAGTCTGTTCTGGCACAAATGACTTTCCATAGTTTATGCCGTGTGATGTTGGTAGTCATATCCATAACCTTCTGTTTCGTGTACTTTCAATCAGTTCCGGCACAGATGACCTTCCATAGTTTATGCCTTGTGACGTTGGTAGTCGTTTCCGCAACCTTCTGTTTCGTGTACTTTCAATCAGTTCCGGCACAGATGATCTTTCATAGTTTATGCCTTGTGACGTTGGTAGTCGTATCCACAACCTTCTGTTTCGTGTACTTTCAATCAGTTCCGGCACAGATGATCTTCCATAGTTTATGCCTTGTGACGTTGGTAGTCGTTTCCACAACCTTCTGTTTCGTGTACTTTCAGTCAGTTCTGGCACAGATGATCTTCCATAGTTTATGCCGTGTTGCGTTGGTAGTCATATCCACAACCTTCTGTTTCGTGTACTTTCAGTCAGTTCTGGCACAAATGACTTTCCATAGTTTATACAGTGTGATGTTGGTAGATGTATCCACAATCTTCTGTCTCGTGTACTTTTAACCAGTTCTCACACAAATGATTTTCCAAACCATGATGTCAAACTGTTCAGCGTCTTCTCTCTCTGTCTCCCTCTGTCTCTTTGCTCCCTCCAACTTTCCCGCCGTCACCATGTACTCCTAGTTTCTTCCTTCTCATGACATCACCAAATAATGTATATTTTCCCTTCTGATATGGGAACCCAGTTCTCTCAGTGAGTCAGTTTCTTTCAAGACATCTTCATTCTTCTTTTTATTCTGCATTCCGATCCCCTGAGGTTCATCTCTCCAAGTATCACACGGCACCATTCATCTCTCTGGTTGGCCTTCTCTTTTCAGTTTGTGACACCGATAGTTTGAATGTCTGTCTTGATATTATCTCTCCATCGCCTTCTGGAATTCTCTCAATATTCCCCAGACATTGCAGTGTATTAGCCCTCATGATGTCAGTGATAAATGTGACTTGGATTATAAATTGTTTTGCTGCTTCTCACTCCCCTATCCTCGTTGTTTGCATCTTTGATAGACCCAAAGATTCGTCGCAAGATTCAGCTTTCATAAACTTGAAATAAAGCTTCATCTCTTTTAGTTGTGCTCAAGGTTTTAGAGCAAAATAAAACAACTGAAGACATATTCATTACTCCCTTTTTAAAAAAAAAAGACTAATCCATAAAAACATGAGACGCAAGGTGCCTTAAGCCCCGCACAGTGAATTTTTTTTAAATTCAACTTTTTTTTAACACTCCTAAACGGAAGCAAAAAGAGGCAGGAGAAAATCAAAACAAGCCGGTATACCCGCCATCTTGGCGTGCCAGAGAATGATGCTAAGTAGAATCAAACAGGAAGCATTAGCCATCTATTTTCTCAGTTGCCTGTTTGAAACTTAAGCTGCCTGCATCTTCTTTGATTTGGCTGCAAACATAAATTTGAGATAGACAATTTATTCCAATATCTGGACACAGATGGGCGGGGTCGGATGAGGTCTCTCGCGCTTCCGGTTGCTGTTTGGAGATGTATTGGTTGGTTTCTTATTTGTGTTAATGGGATATTTGTTTCGTATGGAGGGCTGGAGGGACGAGGAGGCTGGGAGGTGGAAGGATTGTTGGATAGGTAGGTGGTTGTGGAAGACGGGAGGAAGATATATCGGGAGATTACAGATAGGGACTAGACTAATGCGTGAGAACCGAAGGATATAAACATGGATGTCTTTGAGCAAGGTTGAAATAACAAAGTGGAAGGAGAATGAGACAATGGACCAAAAGAAAAGATGTAAACGGGGGGAACAGTAAATTGGTAAGCAACAGCCCAGAGAAGGAAAATGGCAATAGGGGTAGACTGAAATCGGGACAAGGATACAAGTTTAGGGAAAGCGGGAGCAAACGTTTAACTCTTTCAGTCCCAGTAAACGCATCATACGTTCATAGGTTCCTACCTAGAAGTACAATGAACGCAGGATGCGCCGATATTACTTCTCTCTTTACTACCCCTTTGAACTCTGATGCTAAATCCATTGGGACTGAAAGAGTTTACTAAAGGTTATTAAACATGAAGGACTCGGGAAAAGGGATTATGTTATTGAGAGTTTGAACGAACGAATGAATAAACACACGAACGACCGTTGTTTTTTCCAGAGGGTCACAAAATAATCACACAGGCCCGTCTTATATTCGGCCCATCCACAGACACATCTTTCAGGGAATGTATTTTATCGTATACATATGTCTGTTGTAGTCGGCTCTGTGGCTAAGTCGTTGCGAACGCATTGGGTTCGATCCCAGTTGCGGACTATGCGCCGTGCGTTGGTTTCGACAGTGGTATCAGACAGCCGACCGTACAGAAAGCAATGGCAAACTACTGGACGTAAATTTGCCTAGATAAACCACACAACAGCCAGGGGCTGCTGAAGTTGGTTCTGCAACGTCCTGTAAAGGATGTGCAACTAACTAACTAATGTCTGTTGTAATTGTATTTAATTGAGAAGGGGCTATGGCCAGACAAAGATGTCGTTTCCAAAATATTATCAAAGACCATGTAAGTAAAATACCGTTTCTTGCGTCATTTGGGCCGTGGGGTACATATAGGCGTAAGAACCTTGGAGCACAGGTACACTGAGCCCCCTCCTCCTCCTCCACCCCCTCCTCCTCCACCCCACCCCCACCCCTAGCGCCTCTTCCCAAATGTTAAAAACGGCGTAATTTCCTATGCCAGGTAGAGGAAGGATATCCTAAAACCAAGGTCATGAAATCCCCGTTACGTCCCTGACACCCGACCACCACGTGGTCTGTAATTGTTTTTTTTTTAACGATTGTTTGAATGTTTTTCTATCACTCTTCGTCTTGAACAGGTAAGCTGCAGAACTGTGACAAGATGCACGGCTCAACTATAGCCAGACTTCTACCCCTGCTAATGTGAGTAGGTCAGGCCAGACCTGGTACAAAGAGATGTCAGGGCGAGTCTATCTCGGCCAATTTGGGTAAGTTGAATCTACATTTGCTAACATACATACCTAATGGCAACTGTATTATCTATTTAACGTTTAACTGTTTGCTATTCTTAAAAAAGTTTACAATTCAGCCACCGTGTTTTTTTTTTTAAATCTATTTTGTTAAGAGTTTAAAAAAGACACAGAACAATTATATTCAAGCATTGGGCACTTTTACCTATTTTAAAAAGATTTGAAAAAGACAAAAGTTATAATATTTACCCACTGTGTACTTGTGTCTATTTTGTAAAGACTTAAACAAGACAAAACAATTAACATATTTAATGGTTGTTTGTAGTACGTACACGTTTTCGTTCCTATCAGTATTGCTGTAGTTTTTCTTCTGGCTGCATTTGACATTTCCACGTCCATCTAATCTTTGTCATTATTATTTTTGTCTTCGTATATTTTATCTTTACCTTTCGCTACCACCCTCTTTTCGTCGAATTACTACTGCTGCTTTTGCTGCTGCTACTGCTGCTTCTAATTATACTACTGCTACTAAAAATAATAAAGTTCTACCTAGGCAATAAATAGTGCTGCTACTACTACTGCTGCTACTACTGCTGCTGCTACTGATGTTGCTACTACTATTGCTACTGCTCCTACTACTGCTGCTGCTAGTACGACCACTCATAATACTGCTGCTGCTGCTACTACTACTATAGCTACTACTACTGCTGCGCTACTACTACTGCTGCTACTACTGATGTTGCTACTCCTACTGCTGCTGCTCCTACTACTACTGCTACTGCTGTTGCTAGTACGACCACTCATAATACTGCTGCTGTCGCTACTACTACTATAGCTACTACTACTACTGCTGCTACTGCTACTGCTGTTTCTTCTTCTTCCTTCTCCCCCTTTTTCACCTCCACATCGTCTTCTTCTTCTTCTTCTTCTTCTTCTTCTTCTTCTTCTTCTTCTTCTTCTTCTTCTTCTTCTTCTTCTTCTTCTTCTTCTTCTTCTACTTTTTCTTCTTCTTCCCTTTCTTTCCAAGAAGCATAGGCCCTCAACAAAAATCTGTCAAGTAGACCAAACTATTGGTGCTACGAGTACTACTACTATTATACTGCTGCTGCTACTTCTACCACTACCACAACACCATCACCACAACAAGAGCTAGGTTCCTTCTTATTCGTATACAGTTCAGCATTAGTCCGGTTTGCCTACACCCCCCCCCCCCCCTTTTTTTTTCCTCCTATAAATCCCATTTTTGAGTAACGTACTTGACACAAAAACAGAATATCGCCTGAAGAACAAAATATCCTCAACCTATCAACTCTTGTCGCGCGTTCCAATAGACATTTCTCACATCTTTAAGAGGCGGTCACTGCGCAAGACACGCATTGGCCAAAAGAAATACTTCCGAAGGTCAAAACCACGCCCACTGATTTCTGGGCGTGCTCCCAGAACATACATCTTAACTACACATTACTAGTCAACCAATCAGGTTCTGTCGGTACAATGTAGATAAGCTATAAAAACTTTGCAAATCACCTAGCTTTCCTCGCACTCGATTGAAGCCCCACCCTGGCTTTTGCCAGGGGCCGCAATATAGGCAGGCCATAAATATGGCCAATTGTCTGAACGCGGTTTCTGGGACCTCTCCACGGCGATCCTCATCCGCATGGTGGCACTTTGTGTCATCGGGTGTTCATCGCTTGTGTGATATCCTGGTGGGGTGGAAAGTCAGCTAGCTTTCATCATTACAGCCATCCGCTTGTGAGATGCAATTTTTCTTTATTTTGAAGCCCCACCCTGGCTTTTGCCAGGGGCCGCAATATAGCCCGGCTATAAATATGGTCTAATGGCTGAACGCGGTTTCTGGGACCTTTGCAAAGGTGATCCTCATTCACATGGTGGCACATTGTGTCATCAGGTGTTTATCGCTTGTGTGATGTCATAGTGGGGTAAAATGTACTACTACCACTACTGCTGCTACTACTACTACTACTACTACTACTACTACTACTACTACTACTACTACTACTACTACTACTACTACTACTACTACTACTACTACTACTACTACTACTATTACTACTATTACTACTACTACTACTACTATTACTACTACTACTACTACTACTACTACTACTACTACTACTACTACTACTACTGCTGCTGCTGCTGCTGCTACTACTACTACTACTACTACTACTACTACTACTACTACTGCTGCTGCTGCTGAGGTAGGGCTGAACCGAATAGGGATTTTCACTATTCGGGCGAATACGAATAGCGTGACCAACTATTCGGCCGAATACGAAAGCGAATAGTGTATCATCATCATCAGGTGCCTTGCCGACTGGCGTGCGCCTTGCCAATCTGCGATCTCCCTCAGCATGTATCAGTTCGTGTGCCGACACACCTCCATACCATGCAACAAGACTGTCAAGAATCTTCTCTCGTTGTCTTCCTCTATCCCTCCTTCCACAGATCTTTCCAGTGGTCCCCATATGTTCCATTTTCCCTCATCTCATAACACGGCCGAAATATGATGACTGTCTCCTTCTGCTGTCTGTAATAAGTTGTCTTCGGGCTCCCGCCTTTTTCAAAACCTCTTGATTGTTTTTTTTTTTTTTTTGGCTGTCCAGGGCATTGTAGGCATTGTTCTGTAAAACCACATCTCTGAGGCCTAAAGAAATTGTTTGGCCTGCCTACCGATTGTCCAAGACTCACAGCCATTTGTTAAAACTGGATTCTGTACCACGCAACCAGGTCGCAGTTTTACCCCGCTACGAAAGACTTAGGCAACAGCAACTATTGTGTTAATGAGAGAGTTTTTTAGTTAATCGCAGTGTATGCAGAAACGGGTGTAAGGTAACCACTATTCATATTCGGCACGACCGCAAGTATTCGGCCGAAAACCGAATAGTTATTAGGTCCACTATTCGGCCTCGAAGCGAATACGAAGCGAATATTCGGTACAGCCCTAGTTTTAGGCCTTCCTCCCCTCGCAAAAGACAGTTAAAGAATGAGAAAGGAGAGGCTAATCAAACACATTCTATGTCTGTGAACCCCCTCCACCCAATGTGCATTCCCGTGGTAAAAATAAGTATAATTGTCCACCTCATGAGAACTTTTTCTTTATAAAATCCCTGCTGAGTGGCGTTGGTAGACGAGTCCATGCACAACCTTCTATCTCATGTACTTTTAATCACTTATGACACAGATGATCTTCCATAGACTATGCTATGTGATGTTGGTAGTCATGTCTATCCGCAACCTTCTGTCTCGGGTACTTTCAATCAACTCTGACACAAATGATCTTGCATACCGTAATGTCAGACTGTCCAGCATCTGTTTTCTTGGTCTCCCTCTGCCTCTTCTCCCCTCCAACTTTCCTACCGTCACGATGTACTCCAGTTTTCTCCTTCTCATCACCTGTTCAAAGAATGTAGATTGTCTCTTTCTGATGAGGGCAATAAGTTCTCTTCGTGAGTCAGTTTTTTTAACTCTTTTTATCTGTCCAGGGTATTCTCATCATTCGTCTATAAAACTAAATTTCCACAGATTACCAATAAGTTTTCACTAATTTACTAACTGTCCATGATTCACATCCTCCCGAGGACAGCAGTAAATATATGATGATAAAACTTTTGTTTCCCGTTGCATTTTCATTCATGTAACAATATAATGCCGGGTCACCGGGGAGTCCATGTTAGTTGAGTATCCTTTACAGGACGTTGAAGAAACAACCCCAACAGCCCCTGGCTATTGTGCGGTTTTTCTAGGCAAATTTACGTCCAGTAGTTTGCCATTGCCCTGAACGGTCGGCTTTCTTAATACCACTGTCGAAACCAATGCAAGACGCATGGCTGGTATTTGGGATCGAACCCGGCATCCCGGCATTAGGAAGCGTTCGCATGGACTTAGCCACAGAGCCGACGTGGAGTCCAGACTACCTTAAAATATTCTCCTTTCCCTGTATCCGAACATGTGAACGACTGAAAAGATCAAAGCAACCGTTCCCCGTTGTAAACTTGAACAAAGAAGACACACAAACAAAAGATTGCACAGTTTATTGCCTGGCAATGAAATAAAACGAAGCAATTGAGTGAATCCGTTATTTTTGAAGTCCAAATTCAACCACTCTGAGAAGCAACTGCCTGCTTTCACCAGAATAACTGCAGGGTCACTACTATATCTTTCTGTTTACAAAGTTCAGGACGGAAGTAACAAATTTTAGCGGATTCAAGAAATCTTAGCGCTCTGTCATTTTTGAGTGTAGTTGAATTTGTACTTCAGCTATAAAGCCTTCACTTATTTGCTTCATTTGCTTAAATATTTATTACCGTGGCATGCACATGACGAGATACAGCGAAAGATGTCAGTCAATAAATTGTGCAGTCTATAGTTTGAGTTTTCTTTGTTTAAAACAAAATTATATCAAACCAGGCGAAAAATAGAACGAGTTAGCTCCACATGATCACTGTAGCAAAGGACAAGTAAATATTGCGGCGATAAAGTCTACATCAGCACATCACATGAATAGGCAACACCACAAATACCTACACGAATACACACAATTGTTTGAGCATTCCGAGAGAAATCCACATGTTTGTCTAGCCAATTGAATCTTTGACTTAAGTGTTTAGGAACTTAATAATAATAATAATGATATTATGTGTTCTGAATGGCAAGTAAAAATAATATGTATTTGAGAAACATATTAAGTACACACTATTTTATTTGTGACCAACTGGTCTGCTAGTCAACCTGCTATCCATCGCGGCAACCTTCGTTCTGGCCTTTGTCAGAAAGGATGCATTGAGACTGTTGATAGCCGGGGGAAAACAAGGATGTGTGCCTAGACTCACCATCAATAATCAAGTAACAAGTATAGTACCCTTGTCCACGTCGTCTGGCGTATTGGGCATATGTGGCCAGATCTATATTTTATAGACTAATCAGCGCTTGGTGGGTGATGTAGCAGCATCACTCCGAGAGCTTTACTTTCCAGGTTTGCACCTGGTATCCACTCTAGGGCTAGGTCAATCTGGAAGCCATGGTCAGGTTTTGAAGGGAAAAAAACCGGATCCGAACCCACGACCTTCGATTCTGCAGGTGAACGTCTAGCCACTACACCGCGGTGGCTAACTATTGGTAACAGAGCATCAATAATATAAGTGATTTTGGTTTATTCTTACATCTAAATGTAACACTGTATAATTTTGTTATGTGCTGATGAATTCTTTCTAGCCGCAACGTTTATTTAACACTTGTGATTTCAATAATGTGAAGCTAACTATTTTTACTTCTCGACATATTGGACATCTGCTATTTGTATAATAACAGAACAGAACTATCTCTGGTCAGAAGTCGCCTTAGCCTCGTGCAGTGACTCTCAACCTTTCCCATGCCGCGACCCTTTAATACAGTTCCCTCGTGCTGTGGTGACCCCGAGACAATAATTTTTCTTCTTAACTTCAATGAATATGTGTTCTCCAATGGTCTTAGGCGACCCCTGTGAAAGGTTCGTTGGACCCAAAAAAAGGTTCGTAACCAGCATGTTAAGAACCGCTGGCCTAGTGGCTTGTCGCTCACCCGTCAGGCGGAATGTCTAGCGTTCAAATTCGCACTGAGGCAATTAAAAAAAAAAAAATCAACTATGGTCAGAGCTGAATTTAGGCCCAAGCTAAATAAGCCATAGATTAGCACCTCACAAACTGCAGTGGCCTCAAATAATTTATTTTTTTCGTAAATGCAACTTTCTTTTCGAATATTCGGAAAAATCGTACCCAGACATTTTCCAGTTTAATTAATATTATTTTGTGCATACTATTTCAGGCTTTTATTTATTCTAACTGGCTGTTACTTAGTAGTTGCGTATCCTTTACAGGACGTTGCAGAACTAACCCCAGCATTTTTTTTTGGCTGTTGTGGTTTTTCTAGGCAAGTTTACGTCCAGTAGTTTGCCATTCCTTTCTGGAGGGTCGGCTTCTCGATACCACTGCCGAAACCAACGCAAGGCACAAGGCGCGCAGCTGGGATCGAACCCGGCATCCCGGCATTACGAAGCGCGTTCGCAACGCCTAAGCCATAGACGCCGACACTAACTCGCTGTAGCCTATTTAAATAACATAATGAACCTGAAATGCATCAACATCCACCTTTAATTAACTTATATATTTTAAAGTTTATTAGATTAACTAATGCAATTTAAACGATAGGTACATCATGACTATTTATAGCTTCGGGGTCTCATCGTGTCCAAATCCGGCCCTGTCCTTGGTCTGTTAAGAAAAACCCGTACACAACGTTTTACAAAAATCTTCCACCTCATTAACCGCTGCGTGTAAATTGTGGAAATTTATCATACAGCCTGTTAACAATGATATCCTTATAGGTAAATAATTGTAAATAAATATCTAGATTTTATTTGGCTTTATTTGTCATATATTTAAAAAAAAAAAAAAAACGAACTGATTTGAAGCACACAGTTAGCATGTTTACGGTAAATGGAACGACGCAAACTTGGCAAAACATTAAATTGTCAACACTGTGGAGGTTGAATTAAGAATCGACTTCAAAGTACTCGGGACATCCCTATAAGTGTTCCGTCTCTATCTTCATCAGCAGACGTAGAGTTCCAATTCCGATGGCACTGGTAACTGTCTGATTGTACATCCGTCTCGCCTTTTCCTTGAGTGTTAAGCGTCGGCCAGATCCCCTGGTAACTCCTCGCAGCGCCATTCTCCTCAGACCGTGATGATCTATTTACGCTTCCGCACTGTTCACTAGCTCCCAGAGGGAACTCACAACGTCTAGCTTGTCATACATCAGTTCACCACCAAGTGGTGCAGAACCGGCCAGTCTATCTGCTTGTTCCTTTTCCAACACACCCACAAGACCTGGAGAGAATATCCAAGATAAATAAAGACGCTCTTAAATTGAATAGTGAACTGGATACGTCGTGTACCGCCATGATCTATGTTTATTGACTCATAAGTGGCACCAAATTTGTTTCTTTAAATGCTGTATATTTTTAAGGTGTACTCAAACTACTAGTCCCACAAATATTAAATAAATTCGTCACTCTATGAAAGCAGCAAAACGTGTGCAATTGTTAGTTATTAAATCATATAGACATGGGCAATCTAAGACCACGTGCAAAAATCCGGACCGTATTGATCCATGCAAGCGTTTGCGTGATATTTGTTAAAAGTTTGAGTTCACGACTTTTGGAACTGACTACAGCTCACAGCTTAACTACCCAGCCTAAATGGAAACCATGTAATGTACTTGGAAGTAAAGGCGGCCCAGAGTGATGTTGACCATATCCCCCTCAGCCTTGATAGGTCTAAAAAAATATAGATCTAGTCGTGATTTGGCAAAGACGTGGAAAGGATTCTTCGCTCTACTTTCTCTCGGCATTCATGGCCACCCAATGTGCTGACCTAGATACAACTGGCCTGGCGTGGCTCGGCTGTACCACAATCACTCATTATCCCAGGAAACAAGACACCAGATAACCGCCAGGTAATCAGCCTACAAACACCACAAGGTCGCCGGTTCACAGCTTGCATCTTTGCTCACTACGAGGCCGCTTTTTAACTGTGAATTAGATGGAGCATTTCCGTTTGTCGTTAGCTGGAGCAGGGTTTCCAATTCTGGGTCTTTCCCCCCATATCTGGGTTTTTATATGTCGTCTTTTGGAAATCTGGGGTTTAAAAAATATATCCTTATATTGTTTGTTTGTTTTAGTATCTAGAAGCTATGAGTTGTTAAACCCTAAGGCTCGGTATTATAGATATCGCAACCTTTCGGCCTGGATTCCATTGTGAATACCGTGAATCTGGGAGAAATGTGGCTTTTCTGCCTACCCCCGGGAGTGAACCCGGACCACAAGGAGTTCGTCACCCGGTCACCGCGCAATCGGGTTTAGCCAACTACGCTAGAGAGCCGGGCATATCCTTATTTAAAAGTGGTAACTGTTTCGTTTCGTAAATATAAATGTTGTACATTTTAACAATCTGGGGTTTTGTTTTTGTTCAGCTTAGCTGGGGTTTTCACACACAAAAATCTAATTGGCAGCCCTAAGCTGGAGAGCAGCTGATCGCGGTTTTTTTTCTTTCTTCCTGCCAGTGATTGGGGGGGGGGGGGGGAATGAGAATACCGCAGACCCCTGTAAAGGCTATGTGGTGACCCATGTCCAAGATTGATCCCCATACCGCTTGGATCCCCTTGGAATGCCAATTGCCTACTCCTAGGGTTATCCAATGAACTGTGGCTAAAAAAAAAAAAAGATAAAGTCGGGAGATGTGAACCAGCGTCATTGCACACGGTTATAAACCATAAGTGCTCTGCCATCAGTACGGACAGATAATAAGAAAATGTTTGCCTGGGTCGTCGTTCGCACGTAACTCCGTAGCTACGGCGACGTTCCTCTATTCACCATGGAGTCTCAACTCTGGTACCCATTTCCTAGAAGCTGGGTGAACCACAGCCCGGTTTAAAACACCGACCATGGCTGCAGCGAGTCGCAGCTGGTTTGAAAGCGAGCCTCCTATCGACTGCGCTAACGCGGCTCCCTACTGTTGTTAACAATCTTAGCGAAAGGGACGCGGAGAACAATGTGCACACAACAGACAAATTGACGTTTGGGCCAGTGCCTTTCTCGACATGAATTACACAACAATAACAAAATCAACAATCTTGGAATAAGCTCGACAATCATTTCTTGTTTACATAGATACAGAACCAGTGGAATCAGACTGTGTTACTGCAGTGCTGTTTACGTAGAGAAAGGCTCCGACCTAAACGTTAATTTGTCTCATGTGTGAATGTTGTGTCTCTCTCACCCTTTCGTTAAGCTGTTTAGTTTGTTTGTTTGTTTTAGTATCCAGAAGCCATGAGTTGTTAACCCTTAGGCTCGGTATTATGGATATCGCAACCTTTCGGCCTTGATTCCATTGTAAATACCGTAAATCTGGGAGAAAATGTGGCTTTCCTGCCTACCCCCGGGATTGAACCCGGACCACAAGGAGTTCGTCACCCGGTCTCCGCGCAATCCGGTTTAGCCAACTACGCTAGAGAGCCGGGCTTAAGCTGTTTAGTCTCAGTTCATTGCGTTAATTTCTTGGTATTAGCTTGACTCTACACATCCCTGTTGTCACCACTGCCTATAGTCAACATGTCTATAGCACATGTTTGTTTGGTATTCTGGGGTGCTTGTTCACATGGGCAAAGTTCTTGGCCAGTCTTGAAGCTCTTGTACATACATCTGCGAAATCTGTTGTATGACGTTCATTCTTCTTCTCTGCTTTCATCGACGGGGCAAGTTCTGGTAGTTTGTCCACTTCTGGACTTAAGTCGTGTTGAAAAACTTGAGTTTTACATGGTTTGCATTGTCTAGAGTGGTGGAGGTCCCGGGTTCAAGCCGCGATGAAAGCTGAGATTTTTTCACATTGACTTCTAGTATTTTCCCCTGGTCTCTGGGTAGTAAGATGGGGCCCCTCCTGTGTGTACTCCTGTGCATATAAACTAAATCTCTTGGCAGTTGGAAGTCGAAATAGTAGCCTAACGGCGCTGCTCGGGTGAAATCTGGAGTTAATAATCTACCTTAAGTATTTCAGGATCGTCGTCGGTGCAACGAAGTTCGTGCACTGCGCGGAAACTCTTCATATAAATAAACCTCAAGTTTGAATTAGAAGTAGAACGGAGCACTCATAGGTTAATACTCTTGTATTATGATGTTGATCCGTCGACTAAAACTAAAGTGAAAGCAAATAGTAAAATGCTGCATTACTCTTTGGCAGCTGGAAGGTCTTAGCGGGGAGTACAGTCGTGAAATCATCGCCACGCCACTGGAGAGAACTGGGAAGCTCAAGCACACAAGGAGAGAAGAAATATTGACAGAGATGAATAATTTAGTGGAGGAATAATGGAAGAGCAGCAGCAGCAACAGAAGAAGAGGAGTAGGTGGAGAGGGGGAGGCACAAATAAAAATACTAGTTTGAAACATATTGTTTAAAACATATATTCTCTATTCCCCTTGGATTCATTACACTTGATAAACTTAGTATTGTTACAATTGGGTATCTGTGGCGGAGCGGTCAAACTGTTTGCCTCGCTCTCTGAGGGCCTTGGGTTCGTTCCACGGCAGCGCCTTTCAGTTCACGAGTGCCCTTTAGTTTACGGAGATCCCCGAGGATCGTCGCCAGAGCTACGGAGTTCCAGCTCTGCGCATTGCCGTCGGCAGGCGGCTAGCCGTTCTGCGGAGGTAGACCGAGCCATATGGGATAAAACCCGGTGCAGTGCAGTTGATCCTCTAGACTTTAACTATTTGCAAGTGTAAGTATAAATAAAGGGGAAGTCGCCGTGGCGGAGCGGCTAGACGCTCGCCTTGGATCGGAAGGTAGTGGGTTTGTTCCCTGGCTCCCAGGTCAGCCCAGCCTTGAGTGGGTACCGCCTGCAGTCCCGGGAAGTAAAGGCGGCCGGCATGATGCTGACCCCATCACCAATCTTATGCCGATTGGTCTAGCCCCATATGTCCTATACGCCTAAAGGCCTGGAAAATGGGTCTTTTCTACACAATGGGAGCACATCCCAGCAACAGTGACCAAGAATTAGATGTTGATGATGTATGTTATTGTTGTGGTAACTGATGCTAGAGTGGAGTAGGGTAAATAAGACGAGCCCGTGTGCCCAATTCTTAATCTTTTAAAAACCAATTTTATTCTGTAGCCCACTCTGACCAAATGTAAAATGTAAGAGAACACATTACACGAACCGTTGGGTTTCATGGGAAAGCAGCCATGACACATCACGTGGTTACGAGAATGAAAGGGCCGGGCCCAAAGAGCCGGCTGTTGCCAGACTTTCCCCCCAACATGCAGCAGGCGGGAATATCAAGTTACGTCTGCCATGTTCTGACGGTAGACTATCACTTCCGGCTTACACGCAACAAATAGGCAGCGAAAATGAAGACAAAGATACCTTTTAATTTGACACTTGGCGCGCTTTTCAGATTAATCCCCGCTAGGGAATATCTCGGGCCGGCTCCACCATGGAAGATCGTCTGCCTGCGGGATTACATTCTCCATGGCGGCTTGCGTGAAGTGGAGGACGTAACAGTAATAGATTGAGCATAGTTCGATTCTGTGATTTAATTGTTCTGTAAAGTTTTCATTCTTGTTCACTGCGGGTTTCCGTAGTTTTAAAAAAGCATTGTTGTATAGGATTTTATAATTCACTTTTATTACTATAGAAGAGGATATTTTGTTTAGAGATTTCTTATAAAAGACGGTTATTTCTTTTACGAAATTCTCTCCTGATAAACTAAATGTGTCTATTGGGAACTTACGACAGGTCTTTCTCTCTGTCTATCTGACTGCCAGTCCATCCATCCATCCACGTGTCCGTCTGTGTGTTTATCTAGCTGTATATCCGTCTATATGTCTGTTCGATTATCTCTCCCTATCTGATCTATCTATCTGATCTATCTATCTGATCTATCTGATCTATCTATCTATCTATCTATCTATCTATCTATCTATCTATCTATCTATCTATCTATCTATCTATCTATCTATCTATCTATCTATCTATCTATCTATCTATCTATCTATCTATCTATCTATCTATCTATCTATCTATCTATCTATCTATCTATCTATCTATCTATCTATCTATCTATCTATCTATCTATCTATCTATCTATCTATCTATCTATCTATCTATCTATCATCTATCTATCTATCTATCTATCTATCTATCTATCTATCTATCTATCTATCTATCTATCTATCTATCTATCTCTATCTATCTATCTATCTATCTATCTATCTATCTATCTGATCTGTCTGTCTGTCCTTGATGTATATATGTGTGTGTGTATATATAAAGTATCTTAGAACAACAGTATCCTCAAGAAGTAATATTATGACATTTCCCAATATGATATCATAAATCTCTGGACATGTCTGGCAACTTTGAACTATCAACTCAGATTGGAAGATGAACTTCTCTTCATTCGGCAACAAATACGAGTTGAAAGTAAAACAGAGGTAAATACAATGGAAAACAAAGCAGCTGGCAACGAACGAGGCTGATCAATCACACTCTATTGCTACACGTCAAACAGACACGGTAGCTTGTGGCCAACCTGTTGTCATAGTGATTTACACCGGAAATGAAAACAAATTTAGTACCGGTGTAGACATAATTTTTTGTCAGCATGTAGGTGATTGGGTGGGATTGCATGTAACACGACAGTGATTGATGTTGTTTGCGCCAGCTGTTGTTGTGATTGCTTGACTTTAATCAGCCAGTCTAACTGCTTTCCTGCACATGTTGTGATTGAATTAAGCTGTAGAAATAATAAATTCAAGGTAAACAACTGCAGTATTGGCCAATATGTATGTAATGGTAGAGCTGGAGGAAATCGATTATTGGGGTTAGGGAGTTGTGGATATTTTTGCTTTGGGAAATTGTAAGACGCGTATTTCTAAAATAGGAATTAGTTGATAGAGTTATTGTTTGGTACTTCAGCATATAACCCAGCCTAAAATGGGTACCAGGATGGGCTGTCCTGGGAAAGTAAAGACAGCCGGCGTAATGCTGACCACATTACCCACAGAGTGCTGATGGTCTGTAAAAATATGGGACGCTCTGCCCATATGCCCGATGCGCTAAAAGGCGTGAAAAGGGATCTTTACTTTTTTTTTCTTCAGCACATAGGCTTCTACGGCTTAGGTGTAAATGGAGGCAACTTGTTCTTTCTCTTTTCCTTCTCCCTGACACTGGTTTTCAGATGAGGTCACATGCCTCTATGAAGTCTGATCGACGCATGACTTTCACTGTTCCATACAACCTGGTTTCCATTGGAATGCCAACTGGCCAAAGCTAATCCGCTTATAAGTGCTTGGTCTCTTGTTAGTAAGATCGGACGCCCGTGTGCATTGTTGAACACTTAAAAAACTCCCTTGGCAGTTGAAAATCGAAAAAAGTAGCCTAATTGCGCTGCCGAGACGAAAATTTGGAGTTAAAAATCTACCCAAAGTATTTCAGGATCCTCGCCGGTGCTACAGAGCCTGTGCTGAGGTTATTAAGCACATGTTTCCAAATGCCAGGAATTCCTATAAACTAGGAGTCACTGTGGTGTGGCGGCTAGACGCTCGCATGCGGGTCGGAAGGTCGTGGTTTCGGGTCCTGAAGAAGCCGGGCTTTCGTCAAAGAAAACCTCGGTACCCAGGTCGACCCAGCCTTGAGTGGGTACCAGGTGTATTCCTGGAAGGTTGAGGCGGCCGACGTTATATTTATCTCATCACCCACCGAGTGCCGATTGGTCTGTAAAATAAAGCCTAGCCGTATATGCAATCTACGCCTAAAGGCGTGGAAAAGGGTGCTTTACTTCACTTTACCAAGTCGACCCAGCCTTGAGTGGGTACCAGGTGCAGACCTGGAAATCTAAGGCGACCGGCGTTATATTTATCTTATGACCCACCGAGTGCGGATTGGTCTGTAAAACAAAAGCCTACCCCTATATGCCCAATACACCAGAAGGCCTGGAAAAGGGTCCTCGGCTTAAAAAAAACCTACTGTTGTAGAAATCTAGCCACCCGCTTCACAAGTTCATTATAATGCACATGGTTGATCCGCCATGGCGTCTGGCGTGACTTATATTTAATAGACCAATCGGTACTTGGTGGATGACAGGGTCAGCATCACGCCGGCCACCTTTACTTCCCAGCCTTTTCCCTGCTATCCATTTCAGGCTGGGTCGACCTGAGAGACAAGATATTTCTTGAGAAAAGTCCAGCACTGTCCAGATTTGAACCGGCGCCCTTTGGATCCGCAGGCGAGCTGCTAAACGCTAAACCACGGTGGCTCTCTTTTAACTGTTGCTTGCAAAGAATAGCTGGCGTCCTTTCGTCAAAACAAAAAATACCCCCTCCCCACCCCACCCCCTGCCCCTTAACCACCCCAAAATAATCATCATCATCACCATCATGTAGCAGGTCCTTTTCAGAACGACGCTTTCATCACGGTCTGCCTGAAAGAAACTAGATCTCTCAACAGTTCTGCCGCCTCATACACTTTCATACTCAAGGAGTCACTTATATCCTGTGCCCATCTTCGTGTCAGTCGGCCCCTGCCCCTTCTTCCTGGTACCATGCCTTCTGCTATAATTTTTCCAATCTGTCGTGAAGCTTAATATGACCAAAATATTTCAGCTTCCGAAACAAGATGCCGTTTATTAGCCAATCTTCCTTGATGTTCAGATCTTTCAAGATGTCAGTATTTCTCCTCTTTTTCGTCCAAGATATTCTGAGAATCTTTCTATATCATTTCAGCTCAAAAGCCCCTATTCTCTTTCTTAAGGACTGAGAGATCGTCTACGACTCACATCCGTATGTTGCTACAGGGAAGATGCATGCTCTAACAATTCTAATTTTGATCTCCTTGCTGGTGCTTAACCAAAGACTTTTTAGGTTGTTTAATCTTTCCATTGCTATGGCCATCCTCCTTTTAATTTCTGTCAAACAGTCTTCATTGCTAATAATAATAATGATAATAATAATAATGATAATAATAATAATAATAATCGTTAAAAAAACACAGTATGACATGCTGACCATATCAGCCAGAAAGTGACATGTGGTCTATAAAATATAAGTCTAGCCCTGTATACCTATTGTGGCTTAGAAGTTACGAACGCGCTTCGTAATACCGAGTTGCTGGGTCAATCCTAGCTGTAGGCCTTGCGCCTTGCCTTGGTTTCGACAGTGGTATCGAAAAGTCGACCGTACTGAAAGCAATGATAAGCTATTGGGTGTAAATTTGCCTACAAAAACCACAATAGCCCAAAAATGTTGGGGTTGGTTCTGCAACGTCCTGTAAAGGATACGCAACTTACTTTTTTTTTCTAAACTTATATACCTATTACGCCTGATAGGGTGGAAAAGGGTCCTTTTTTTGTGTAAACTTTTCTCATTAAAAAAAAATCAACCACCTTATTTAGGAACTTCTTGCTTATTATTATCCGACTCGTAATTCCAACGTACCTCGATCGAACCCCGCTGCTGGCTGCGTGGATTTTTCTGTGGTACAGGGCGTCGCAGGTCGACCCAGCCTGAAATGGGTACCAAGAGGTATGTCCTGGGGAAGAAAAGACGGCCGGCGTAATGCTGACCGCATTACCCACCTAGTGCCGATTGGTCTGTAAAAATATGGGGTGCTCTTTCCATATGGCTGAAGCTCCTAAAGGCGGGACACCATATGGATCTTTACTTTACTTACTTGCTTATTATAATGTTAAATTGCAGTAAACCAAGTCGGCGTCTGTGGCTTAGGCGTTACCAACGCGCTTTGTAATGCCGGGGTGCCGGGTTCGATCCCAGCTGCGGGCCTTGCGCCTTGCGTTGGTTTCGACAGTGGTATCAAGAAGCCGACCGCCCAGAAGCAATGGTAAACTACTGGACGTAAACTTGCCGAGGAAAACCAGAACAGCTAAAAATGTTGGGGTTGGTTCTGCAACGTCCTGTAAGGGATACGCAACTAACTTTTAGCAAATCAAGAAACAGAGGAGGCCCTTCGAACGCAGGTAAGATTTCGACGGGGGATAAGCAGAGGCGTGTCGCCGAGAACTCTTTGATGCGGGACTTCCCGAACAAGCAGGGGCGTGTCGCCAAGAATTATATATGAAAGGTGTTCGTTTCAATAAATGAATCTTTCATACATAATTTTATGCGATTCGCCTAAACACAACGTGCAGCGGCGTCACCAGTGATCACGGCTCATGAGGTAAGTAGTTTCAGTAACAGCACACAACTCATTCTTCATACTTGGCACGCCTTGGGTAGGTGAGTATCCTTTACAGCAACGGTTCTCAACCTGCGGATCGCCACCCCTTTTTTGGGGTCCAACGACCCTTTCACAGGGGTCGCCTAAGACCCTCGAAAAACACATATTCATTGAAGTTAAGAAGGAAAATAATTGTTTGTGGGTCACCACAAAACGAGGCAACTAATTTAAAGTGTCGCAGCATTAGGGAGGTTAAGAACCACTGCTTTACACTGTACAGAACATTGCTAAACCAATCCCTGCATTTGTGTGTGTGTGTGTGTGTGTGTGTGTGTGGCTGCCTCGATTTTACTAGGCAATTCTACATTCTTTAGTTTGCCATTGCATTCTAAAGGGTCAGATCTCGATACCACGTTTGAAACCAACGCAGAACGGTCCGCTGTCGAGTTCCCCTCAGCTGGGATTGAAGCGGGCACCATGGAATTAAGAAACACGTTCGCAACCCCTAAACCACATACGTTGACCATTCGGGAGAACGTTAACTTAAAAAAAAAAAAAAGGTTAAAGGTGAAATAATCGGTTTTTATTTCACCGGGTCTTATCCCATATGGCTCAGTCTCTCTCCGCATGACGAGTAGCTCAATGCCGTGAACGTCCCACAAAGCACAAACATAGTAGTTCCTGTGACGATCCCTGGTGGGTCTCCGTAAAAACTGCCTTCGGCAACCAAACGATGCAGCTGGGGAAAAAACTCATAACCTTCAGAACGCGAGGGAAACTGCCTGATCACATGGCCCCGCAGATGACTTATGGATTTCTGGTATATGGTGCTAATCTGATCGGAAGGTAATGGACAATATCATCCCCGACGCCTTGACTTCCATAAACATTTTCTGGTACATATGTTATACAGGGAAAGCCGCCGTGTTGTAGCGGAAAGATGCTGGGCTTGCGGATCTGAAGGTTTTGGATTCAGATCCCGATGGAGCCGGACTTTGTTCCCCCTCCGAAATAACCTAAGTCGACCCAGTTTTAACCGAGTACCAGGTAACGTCATGGGAAGTAAAGGCGGTCAGCGTGATGTTAACCACATCACCCACCGAGTGCCGATTGGTATACACAAAAAAGGTTTAACCCTATATGCCCAATACGCCCGAAGGCGTCGCAAAAATATTCTTACTTTAATTTAGGTTATATAGGGTTAAATTAGGAAAAAGGTTATATTTACACTATTTTGTTGGTGAGGATTGGAATTCGTGTCTGTCGGAGCCGACGGTACATACGCTAACCATTTAGGCCACTCATGGTAGTTATTCATGCACCAGCGTTTCAGGCAGCCAAAGTATTTTTATTGGAGTAATTATAATGCGTGGTTGAATCATTATGCATGTACGGCGAAAAAAAAATATAGCTCTATCGAATAACTGACGTGCACGTTTGAATTATTATTCATGTACCATAATTTTTGGGACCGAACAAATGTGTCTTCTATTGAAGTAATCGTGTGCGTTTGAATTATAAATTATTTATGTGCGAAATTTCATGGGACCGAAAAAATTATATTTTAATCGAAGTAATTTTCATGTAGTTTTTAATTATTGTAATTTATATGCCAACGTTTCTGGGACCACTTTGTGTGTTCATAAATTGGAGTAATTTTAGAAGAAGAAGAAGAAGAAGATGAAGAAGAAAAAGAAGAAGAAGAAGAAGAAGAAGAAGAAGAAGAAGAAGAAGAAGAAGAAGAAGAAGAAGAAGAAGAAGAAGAAGAAGAGAGAAAGAAAAAAAGGTGTACTTGAACACAATTAGTTGGAGATGTAAAGGGCGGTAAGCCAATAGCTTCCGCGGGAGTTTACAGCCTACTGACCAGTAAAAGAATGATGAAATCCGGAGTACTTTCTAGTGATACTGCCAGATGCAAGATATTTTATTTTTAATTAGAATTTTAAAAATAACCGAAATACTAATCTAAATATTTTTCAAAATAATAACATACTTTTGTCATAAATATTAGTTTTGACATTTCCCGCCCGAATCCTACTTCCTGTTAGTATTGCCAGATGTAGCAGCATAAGATGTCGAGCAAAGGCTGATTTACTTTGCTAAAATATTCGATCGGCTGTCTGAATTTCATGCTTCGCGTCAGTGAAGAGTTTACATGCCAATCAGGCAACTACTTGATGCCAACATGTATGAACGATGCAAAATGGCAGACATCCGGAGATGAACAGGAAGCTGGCGGGTCGGTAGCGTTATGACATCGCGAACAGCCTCAATTAGGGACCCAAACCGGCTCGTCTTCAACGCCAGCACTTGGGCGAAGCGGACATTTCTGTCATTGGATAAGAATTCCGTTTTGGTGATATATAGTTATTTTCATGAATACCAACTAATTAGTAGGTGTCCTCTGTCTAGTAGGAATTAATTTAAAACATTCCGCTGGCCCTACTCTGGCTCTTGCCAGGGGCCGCAATATAGTCCGGCCATAAATATGGCCTAATGGCTGAACGCGGTTTCTGGGACCTCTCCACGATGATCCTCATCCTCAAGGTGGCACATTGTGTCATCGGGTGTTTATCGCTTGTGTGATGTCCTAGTAGGGTAGAAAGTCAGTCGAAGTCAGTCAACAGCCTGCTTTGATTATTTTAATTGTGGACTTCTAATAATTTCCCCTGGTCTCCGGGTAGTAAGATCGGACTCTGCCCGGCAAAATTTGGAGTTAAAAATCTACCCAAAGTGTTTTCAGGATCTCCACCGGTGCCACGGAGTTCGTGTACTGAGCTGAGATTCTTCGTACTTAGACTTGAGTAAGAAGTAGAACGGAGCAGTTGTGGGTTACTACCCGTGTGCTATGTTGTTGATCCGTTTAAACCTTAAAAAACAAAACAAAAAACTAAATCTAAACCATTATAAGTCTGTACAAAGAAGACTCAAACAATAGATTGCACAATTTATTGCGTGGCATATTTCGCTGTGTCTCGTCAGGGGCAACCTTCAATAAAAATTATTAAAATAAAGCAAGTAAATGAATCTTTCCAACTAAAACACAAAATCGACTACACTCAAAATTGTGTGTTTCACCAATGCAACCGCGAGGTGAAGAGCATGTACTTTTGGCTGCGTAATTCTGGACTGAACCGGTTTATTGTGGTCACTTCCACAAATCTTAATAATCTACGGTTGGCTGAAGTGTAAATATTTTGAAATGTATTTTTTTTTACAAATGTGTCAAAAGTGCACAATATAACACCCAATGGCTGATGGGGGATTTTTTGTTTACCAGTAACCAAATTTGTTGTTGTTGGGTTGGTGTTAGTGGTGTGCATGTCTTTTACCATCCGTAGTGAAATATGTTCAGTAACCCGTCTCTCCAGTCGTCGATCAGTTCTGCCCACATATGCAGCATTACAGGTGCTTTTAGACTGGTAAACACAATTAGATTTGGCGTACGTCGACATTGGTTCTTTCACTGGTAACTTAGGGATTATGGCTGTTTTAAATCGGATAACAGCGTGAAAAGTGTGACTAACCGCTTCTTTAAGCCGGTCATAAAAACATTGCATTACGACTTATTTGCACTGATATTTCTATGCTGATTGGTTTGTACAGCTGGCAATAGGGTTTTGTAAAACCTCATAGATATCTATCAGAAAGCAATGTTTGTTTAAGCGTTTCAAATGCTGTTTGTAGCGTGTCGATGGAACAAATCTTTTCCGCACGGTTGAATAATGTCCTCACTAGACCACGCTTGTATTACATGCGTGCAAAACTGTTAAAGTGGATGTACTGGCCTGTCCAAGCATCTTTAAGATAACCCTAACTTTCAGTACTGTCACCCTCTCTACCTTTAATTAAAATATATAAAAAGAACAAGGCGTTGCAAATTTCAAGTTGTAGGGACACTGCGATGTGTGTGTGTGTGTTCGTTTTATTTAGGTGTGAAAAAACTCTGCCTGTTGCTTGTTATTGACGATGATAATTCTATCATCCACATAACGTTTCTTAAATACCAAACTATCAGTATTACTGGACATCTGTTCCTCTAAGTGTACCGTCAAGATTTCAGCTAGAATAGGGTCCAGAGGGCATCCCATGGCCAGGCCGTCAATCTGGCGGTATGACTGCTTAAGAAAACTGAAGTTGATGATGGATGTGCACAACAGCATAGAAAACAAAAAGTTGCAGGTGGATTTACCCACTTCAAAACTCAAGAAGCTTTCACTGTTGCCTACGTTCATAAACGGTCTTCTGAATATCTCCTTTGTTCAGTACGTGTATTCCTGTTCCCGTGATCATAACTTATCTAGCCGAAAATCCGGCTGTTTTATTTCCTCGAACTCCTACATATAGTCGGCTCTGTGGCTAAGTCAATGCGAACGCTTCGCTTTGTAATGCCGGGATGCCAGGTTCGATCCCAGCTGCAGGCAATGCGCCTTGCGTTGGTTTCGACAGTGGTATCAATAAAGCCGATCGCCCAGAAAGCAATGGCAAACTACTGGACGTAAATTTGCCTAGAGAGACCACACAACAGCCAGGGGCTGTTAGGGTTGGTTCTGCAACGTCCTGTAAAGGATACGCAACTAACTCCTGCATGTCCCTGATAGTATATTCACGAGAGTTTATGATGATGTTTTGTTAGTCACTTATTGCACATTTGACCATTTTAAACCCTCCGCAGTACCGACTGAGAAGCAGCCCTTATAATTCCTCTGGTAACTCTATGTTCTACTATCCACTTAAGAGCTACAGTGATTGCCTCCACCTCCATTCCTCTAGTAACTCTATGTTCTACTATCCATTTAAGAGCTACAGTGATTGCCTCCCCCTACATTCCTCTGGAAACTCTTTTTCTGCTTTCCACTTAAGAGCTACAATGATTGCCTCCCACTACATTCCTATGGTAGCTTTATTTTCTACTATCCACTCAAGAGCTACAGTGATTGCCTCCACCTGAATTCTCATGCTTGAAGCAGCTAAATATCAGTCACTGACAAACGAAGCAGTAAAAAGATTTTAAACAAGGAACAACTGTAGCGTGTGCATCTCAAGCATCGTCACCGTTTAGATCACAGATATTCACTTGGATAAACTGTCCCGGATATGCAGGAGTGCGAGAGAACAAAACACAGGATTCTTTTGCCATAAAAACGGTAGTTGCATGAATACTTATATATGATAAGGGAGAAACCCATTTCTGAACCAACGCTGATGGGGCATACGATCTTGGGTGCAAGGGTTTGTGAATGTGGATTTCAGTGTGGATTTGGCAAGAAAGGACGCATGAGAGGGAAAGAACTACGGGGGTATAATAGGTTTGCCACGTGAACTGTTGGCGTCTAGATCTTCAGACATTTGCTGCGGAAGACGGAGCGTCAGTAGGTATGCCCGGTGTGCTATGACGTAAATTCTTAAATCAGCAATCAGTAATCAGTTTTAAAATAATGAATCTCCGGATTATAAGAGAAGAAGATAAAAAGTTTTGAAAGCATCGGATTTCCAGGTATCCATTAATGAAATTTTTCCTGTAATAGCAGTCTGTAGATTTGGTCAGATCCGGCAGACAAAACGGAAGCCAAATTGGCAGCATATAATTAGGGCGTAGACAATGAGATTTACTCTTTCCCTGGCACATCAAATATGGTTAGAGTCTCTGCAGGCAGGGCTGTGTGCAGACAGGGAAGGTAGGTGGTCAGACAGACAGGGAAGGTGGACAGTCAGACAGACAGGGAAGGTAGGTGGTCAGACAGACAAGAGAGGTGAGTGGTCAGACAGACAGGGGAGGTGGACAGTCAGACAGGCAGGGGAGGTGGGTAATCAGACAGACAGGGGAGGTTGGTGGACAGACAGACAGACAGACAGCGAAGGTAGACAGACAGACGGGGAGGTGGGTGGTCAGACAGACAGACAGACAGACAGACAGACAGACAGACAGACAGACAGACAGACAGACAGACAGACAGACAGACAGACAGACAGACAGACAGACAGACAGACAGACAGACAGACAGACAGACAGACAGACAGACAGACAGACAGACAGACAGACAGACAGACTGACAGACAGGGGAGGTGGACGGTCAGACAGGCAGGGAAGGTAGACGATAAGACAGACAGGGGAGGTGGACAGTCAGACAGACAGGGGAGATGGGTGGTCAGACAGGCAGACAAACAGACAGACAGACAAATAGACAGGCAGACAGACAGACAAAAAGAACCACTAGATCATAGCACACTGAAACGTTTGATTTTCATTCACAAAACACAATCTCAATCCACCCTCCCTGAGTGAACACAAAGGGACATAACTCGTATTCAACAAACCCCCATCCATTTGAAAACGAATAAAGAAGAGGACAAATGGCAGGAGGGGAGAGGGAGTCTGAAGTATTCCTGGATAACTCTAAAAGACCTCTCAGCGGCTCGGACTAATCACACAACTCCACGACTGTAATACTGCACGTTGGCAACAATAAAAGCAGTCCCGCGCCTGGCCCCCCAAACATCAGCTCAATCCATTCCCGACTACCTCCCTTAATAATGGCCCCTAGATTGTAAGCCAACATACCATCAATCACGCTCAAATTATACTGTAGTTATATACCTACCTCTTTAAAGCTGCATGCAGCCAGACAAACGACCCCGCTAGATTACTTTGACACTACAATAGAGAAAGCAAAGCTCCGGAAAGATTCTGTGAACATATTTTTTAAGTCTACCTGTTTATTTTACGCGCCTAAAAATGCTTTATTTTAAATTTCTTTTAAACTCTCCAACGCAACGGAAGTAATCGTCCTGGCCATTTTTGGAGCTTCTTGTTTTCTCATGCACAAGATGGCGTCATTCTTAAATTTATTGTTCTATTCATATGCTGGGGTATGTTCTACATTGGTGTCTGGTCTGTTGTACTTTTTCTCTTCTTTGTTGTATTTTAGATTGGCAATTATTTTATCTTTGTATTCAGTTTGTTTTAGTTGTGTTCTACTTTGTATCTCTGTTGTTTCCTTTTGTTAATCTTCTTTATTCTACATGCGTGTCTTCATTGTTCTACTTGTGTACCTACATTATTCTACGTTAACATCTTTATTGCTCTACTTTTAAAAAATCTTCCTTATGCTATTTTAGTTTGGGAGTTGTTTTTTATTTTTTTTAACTTCTTTGTTCTACATGCGTGTATATATTTATTATTCTACTTCTGTATCTTCATTGTACTACTTTTGTACCTACATTGTTCTACTTTAACATTTTCATTGCCCTACTTTTTAAAAATCTTCCTTATTCTATTTTAGTTTGGGAGTTGCTTTACCATTGTCTTTAATTTGATTTAATTTTGTATCATTGTACTACTTGTGCGTCTTCATTGTTTTACTTTTGAATCTTCATTGCTATAATTTTGCATCTTATTTGTTCTTCATGAGTATCCTCATTGTTATATTTTTATTGAGTTTTTTTTAAATTTTTTTTTTTTTTTTTTTTTTTTTTTTTTTTAGGAAAAGTGTTTTTAATCGTATGTGATGTGTATCATTTTTTGTGGTTCTGCTACAAGATTAACGAGAACGAAATTTTATATTATTTAATGGATACAAAACGTGTGACGTCTTAAAATATTCAGAGACGTTTTCACTTGTAGGTTTTCCTTAATACACTTCGATATGTGCGCCGTTTGCAGCTCTGATGATATCTAGACGGTGTTCAGTGTCTCGCCACATCTTCTGAATCGCAGTTGCTGCAGCGTCCTCTCTGTTCAAGCTGCTGGATGTTTCTTGTCGTCTCAGCCCCGTTTTAATCCTTATGGTCAAACGAAGTCACAAGAAATATGTTGTGAACATTTATTTTATGCGACACTTTGCAATATAGCGCTATTTTTTTAACAGAGCAATTAGCACTCGATGGGTGATGTCAATATCATCACCACACCGGCCGCCTATACCTCCCAGGACTATACCTGATACCCCCCAGGAGCGTGTTTAAAAAACAAAAGCAAGACTGTGCTGGTGAAAGCTGGACGTATGGTAATCCTAGTAATTGGTAACCACTGTCCCAGTGTACCAATAAGTCCTGTGTGGGTAAGGAGCATGCGGCGTCACGGCCTGTGTGGGTAAGGAGCATGCTGCGTCACGGTATGTAGCCTCTTTAAAAGTAAAGGACCCTTTCCCGCGCCCTCAGGCGTACTGAGCATTTGGAGAGAGTCCTATATTTTAGAGACAAATCAACGCTTGGTGAGTGAAGTGGTCAGCATCACAACGGCTGCTTTTACTTTCCATGACTGCACCTGGTACCCACTCAAGGCTGGGACGACCTGGGAGCCAAGGTCATTTTTGAAGAAAGTTCGGTCCCGCCAGGACCCGAACCTACGACTTTCCGATCCGCAGGCGAGCTGCCTGTAATAGTTGTAATTTAAATAATGCGAACAAAAATAATATATTGCACAATTTATTGCCGGGCATATTTCGCGGTATCTCGTCAGTGGCGTTACTACAAAGTTACATAAAATGAAGCACACACACTGAATAAATCCAACTGAAATGCGAATAGTTTCTTCCGACGCATCGTGGAGTGTTTATTCGTCCGAAGTTTACCGAAGTCAGGTAACTTACCAGGTAACTTCAAATTTACTATAAAGTCCGTCTGCTTACAACGGAGGTGCTTGTTGATTTTAATTGTTAAAGCTTTGGCCATTCTCAGCAGTCGCCTGTCCCATGTGTGATAAACCATACGAAAAGTTGTAATTTATCTGATGTTTTGTTTCCCCCCAGATCTGCTATGTCCATGTCGACTGGAGACGGGCGAACATCTAGAGTCATGGACACTTCCATGTCTGCCAGGATGATTTAGACGATGTAGTTATCGTTCTTTGTTGAGGTACCGTACGCTGTGAAATAAAGCAATAAAACTGTTATACACGAGTGTCCTCGCTGTTTCATTGTTAGTTATTAGGCTTCTAGTTAGTATGTTTGTATGTCTATGTGTGTTTATGTGTGTCTGTGAACTGGTTTCTGTTCATTTTACTATGTTATGTTTTTGCTGTACTCATGGCTGTTTGTGTGCAGTTATCTTCTCCTGACGCAGAATTTTGATTTACCTCATTATAACGACCTTTCTCGGCATCTGTGCTTAGTCGTTGCGAATGCACTTCGCAATGCCAGGGTACCGGGTTCGATCATTCAAGATGCAGTCGATCTGACAGTAGACCGTCTTGCATTGCCTCCAATACTGGTACCAACGGGTCGACCGTTTAGTTGCCAGTGGCAAACTACTGAATGTAAATTTGAATTTGTTTAGAAAAACCACAACAGCTATTTAGAAAGATGGGATTGATTCTGCAGGTATTGTAAAAAATGCAGACTAACTAAAATGACATTTTTTACATAAGCAGTACCGTGGCGTCCATATAGGGTGTGTAACCCAGTGCTTAAATTTTACCATATTGAAACAGTAGAGCTCCGTTACAACGTAAAGGGTTTGTAGAAGGTGTCAAAATCTTTTTCTTAACTGAAAGGAAAGGAAACATATGACAGACTTCAGTGGTTAATGAAGGACGTAGTATGGCCAGGGCAAACACACTGAACGCGATGCATTCCAGGGACTTTGAGACAACAAAGAAAGTCAGAGACGATGATCTGCCTGTTGGAAATGAGTTTTCAACAAGGTCAATCATAAAGAATCTGGTTCCGGGGCAAACAAAGTAGATGTGGGAATGAACTCTTAGTGGACTCATTGAGCATGGAGCCACAGAGATAGCTGCTGGGTGGGAAGACGGAGCTCGAATAGGTCTGACCGATGTGCTAGAATTGTGGATACAGATAATAAGTAACTAGTTGCAAACAGTGTCTGAATTGAAGGCATTTTTAGCTAGCGGATGAGGAATTGTGAGCAGAAATTTATCTTTTTTAGGACCTTTGAGCAAGAAAAAGAAAAACACCAACATCCTGCATGATCTGAACACCGAGGAGAACTGGCTCATAATGAGCATCTCGTACCGAAAGCTGGAGTATTTTGGCCATGTTATTTTGAAGAAAACAGTAAAGGAAGGTACAGTTTTCGGAAAACTTCTTCTTCTTCAGCGATCTCTGGTCGTGCGCATAATCCACTGTGGGTCATAAACTAGGATGTCTTTTCAAGGTCTCTTAGGTTTCCCCAAAGCTTAGTTGTCAGTACTACTGGGTGTTGCCATATGTTGCTCCGCAGCTCCGCCAGGAGAGGACAGTTTTGCAGGACATGTTCTGGAGTCTGTTCAGCACGAAGGCACTGACAGAGAGCTGTTTGGCTCATACCTAATTTATGTGAGTGTTTATTGAGTTTCCGGAAAAACAAGACAGAGGTCAACCTCCACGAATGTGGATCCAAAACACTGAATATGCATTGGCTATGAAAGCACATAGGGTTGCAGAATTGACGTGTCGTGACGAAAGCGACGTTCTGTGAAGCTCCTGCTGGTTGATGGTGGGTGAGGCATCATTACCGTATGACTTGCTGTAACCGACACTTTTTGAAAGACGAAACGGGCACGATAACTGCGATTGACATGTGCCTGCACAAAGACATGTCAAGCAACAGAACAATAATTACAGATATCAACCAACCATGTCAGCAATCTTGAGAACAATTCACATCGACATCGTTTTCATCATGTAGATCCTCTTCAGAAAGTCGCTTTTGTCACAGCCTACCTTAAAGAAATTCGGTCTCTTCCATCTCTTGCGCTTTCAAACTCTAGGTTTATATCCTGTGCTGGTCGGTCCCTGCCTCTCTTTGCTGGCACCATGCTATGCTTTCTGCAACTATTCTTTGCAATCCGCCTTGGCGTTTGATATGGCCGAACTATTTCACTTTCCGACACACGATGCCGTTTACTAGCCAATCTTCCGTGATGTTCAGATCTCTAAGGATGTCTATACTTCTCGTCTTCTTGGTCTGTGGTATTCTGAGAATCTTTCTACAGCATTTCATCTCAAAGTCCACATTTTCTTCCTTAAAGATTGCAAGATAGTCTACGACTCACATATGTATATCGTAACAGAAAAGATGCTTGCCTTTATAATGTTGACTATTTCCTTTGTGGAGTTTAATCAATGACTTTTCACACTGTTTAACCTTTCCGTTGATTTGGCCATTCTTCCTGGTATTAACAGGATAATGATAGTTTCCAGTTGTGTCCAATATTCTGGTGACTGCTTTTGTGTGTGTAATCATCAAGTGGCAATGGTTGAGATACACTAAGACAAAGGACTAAAAAATTAGGCTTAGAGTAAAGAATGCCTAAGAAAAACCATTAAACGAAAGTTCCTGAGAGAGATCAATGGTGTAAACTTGATGCCATCCGTGATATCCTCAAAAGGATTGCATTGTGTGGGGTGGGATGGAGGCTGACTTCCTGACTGGTTGACTGACTCGACGAATGACTAAGTGGCTCATTGACTGACCGGTTGACTGAATTACTGACTGGCTTACTGACTTGCTGTCTGACTGACCTTTACCCTTTCCTGGCAGCTAGCCGAAGGTGTGACCGATCATTGCGACTCAAAGATCATTTTTTTTTCGGATACCGGTCAAACAAAGCAAATCCAAGATACTCTAAATCCACTTTAGGGGCTCGAAAAAAAAAAAATTCCAATATTTAATCTGCGTCATAGAACATTTCACCATTTGTATAAACGTCAACAACATCGAATCATTTTTACCAAACATGTTGAACATCGATTCAAATTTACCTAACACACATACTATCGTATCAAACTTACAAAATTCATAAGACATCGAATTAAACCGATACAACTTTTAGAAAACTGTAATAAACTGACGAAACTTAAAATATCGTACACAATTTACTAAAGTCTTAGAACATTGTATCAGAATGACAAAACACTACTCATATTGAGTCACAAAGTGGTTAGAACATGGTTTCAAATTAACTACAATAGGAGTGTGATAGGCCCTGGGCAGCTGTTTTATAAATTTGATTTAACTTAAAGCGAGTCAAAAACTTGGCAAACTGTGGGTCAGAAAGTGATAAAAAAGAGAGAAGCGGTCCATTCGTCCTTTTAGACCTTTCCTGTTAGGACGGGTGACGTGTAGTTCTGATTTTCCTTTGCGGTCAGGGGTTTAGCGCAACACGGGTAGAATTATGTAGGCATAGATAGGTTCCATTTGTTGTAGGGTATTTACTAACACGTTGTGCATTTTAATGCATTATTATTTGTGGAGAACTTAGCTTATGTTCAATGAAATAAACAGATGTTGAACGTGATAATTATAGTTCCAGTTGTTTTGACTGAGATTAGTAAATTAAGTAAGTAAAGGACCCTTTTCCACGCTTTTAGGCGTATAGGGCATATAGGGCTAGACCTATATTTTTATAGACCAACAGCACAAGATGGGTGATGTGGTCAGCACAACGCCGGTCGCCTCTACTTCCCGGGACTGCACCCGGTACCCACTCAAGGCTGGGTCGACCTGGGAGCCAAGTTCATTTTTAAAGAAAAGTCCGGCTCCGCCAGGGAGCGAACCCACGACCTTCCGATCCGCGGCGCGCGTCTAGCCGCTCTGCCACGGCGACTCCCGAATGAGATTAGGACTTGCAGTTAATGTACCCAGTTCACTGTTACTGCTATCTAGACTGTATACAAAAGATCTTAAGTGTTTTCTTTATTTCTTTATTTTTGTTTTGGGGTACTTGGGCTTTCCCTTCTAGTACAGGAGAATATTGCATACAATTAACTAAACTCTCAGAATACCTTCATCAAAATGACAAAACTCTTATAACATAGCATAAAATTTACACAACTCTAAAACAATTTACAAAATTTAATGAAAAAAAAAAAAAAAAAACATATTGAATATTCTAATGAAATGACAAAACAGTTCGAACACTGCATCAGAAATGTCAACAAATTTCGAAAGTTGTATCAGAATGACAAAACACTTTGAACATTGCATAAAAAATATATTTCGAACATCGTATTAAACTGAAACGCGCTTAAAGCATGGCATCAGATTAACAGGACTCTGATAATATTGCATCAAATTAATCAAACCCTTAGAAATTCCCGAAACTCTTAGAATATGGCCTCAGGTTAACCAAATCTGTAGATTATTGCATCAAACGGATTAAACTCTTTTAACAACTCCCCCAGTTAACGAACCTCTTTGAACATTGCATGAAAATGTCAAAACACTTGGAACACCTATCAGAAGACAAAAATCTACCAAGAATAGCTCTTAGAACTGAAACTTTCTAATAAAGAGTACAATACTCGGCTCGTACTCCATCCCATAATTTGTACATCGCTTTTGGTAATTAGTATATGTTTATGTTTGAGCAGCCCATACAAATTACTCGATAACAATCAATCAACAAGTTGCCGTCTCCACAGTAATGGTTGGCAGCAATGGATCTCCAGAATAGTGTGTCTCGTTCTGGTTTACCACTTTCTCAGACTTGATACTACCTTCCCACTTGTATCGTTGTCTACGTCTTGCTCACTAGCCTTAAACTTTCACCTTCAAAATGGTTATCATGAGGGTATCATGTCTGTTGATGTATGCGAAACATTTCGTCATTTTTTTCTTCTTTGAAAAATTTTTTTTTTTTTTACAGGAACCAACTTTTTATTTACACTCTCTTCGAAACCACTTCATTTCATTGCTATTGTTTCCATGTTTACATATTCTTCTGTTTAGCCACTTCGTCAGAACTGATTTCCACTTTGTAATTGTTTCTTCATTTTCCAGATGCCTGCGACCTATAGTTGGACTAAGTATACACACCACTTAACAGTTCTCAAGTTTAATGGATTGTTTCAAAATATAAATTGGCAAATGTTATGCACATTCATCCCCGGTAAATGATGTAGAGATGGAAATTCCATTCAAATTTGCTCAACGGATTATCATCGGTCATAACCCAATATTTACTGCCAGAAATGAGCTGGATTAAGGGGTGGTGTTTGGCATGTTTGGAGTAAACAAGGCACGCTGGGGAATGGATTGTCTTTCATGGGCGACACATGGTCTCTACAATAGCGCCCAAGCCTTGTACTATGGAGGGGGTGAGCTTTATCCCTGGCCGTAGTTACTTCACTTACCGCGAGGGGATCTTGCTAGTCACACTCGCCATCGCCGTGGTCTGTGAGTTTCATGCCTCCTCGAAGCGCAATATAACACTAACGTCTGAAAAGAAGAAAGGTGCCAATCATTAACTAGCATGTACAATTAGTTATGCTGTCGGGTACTGGAAAACAGAAAACATACTGGTAAACTGTCCAGGAAAACTGGATTATGTTATGTTATCATAAATGACGTCACTGCCTAACTGCCTACTGTGCTTTCCCATGCGTGCCCAGTCCTCCGAGCAGCAGCACTTCTAAGTACCTCTACTGATTGTTTCTATGAAGAGCTGGTTACAATGGAAGACTGGATAGATGGTTTATTAGTACCATGAAAGAGAGGATGAGCTGGGAAGTGCCCATGGGTTGGTAATGCTGGGGAAGGGTGGATGGGTTGGTAACCTGTTTGGGGCCAGCGGGTTGGTTGCTAGGTTGCCTAGAAAGACCAAATAAGTCGATATGATGGAATGAGAGATGTGGTGGAATGGGAAAGTGTTGGAGAAATATGATAGGACAGTAGCGTGTTTTGGAAAAAGTGCCACAGTGGACCAGATAGGTTGGCAGAGTGGCACGGTGGACCAGATAGTTTGTACAGTAGCACGGTGGACCAGACAGGCAGGCGCAATTGACCAGATTGGCTGATAGAGTGGCAAGGAAGAGCATTGCAGGTGAAAATTAGCAACAACTCTGAGCAAATATCTGGCAACAAACGAACGTCAGCGCAGCCTGGCATGTCACCTGTTGAAAATCTTTTATTTTGTCAGACCATGTAGCCTTTTCTGTTCTCCACCTAATTAATTTTCTCTCTGAATTCTGCCAAAAATGTGCCCCTCCCCTCTCCCCTTTTCCCCGAGGATTCATTTACTCTGGTGTACGATTTGTTCTATCAACATTGTAAATTTGCAAGGTCTATTCCGTCAGTCTTACAATTCTCCCTTCCACATTTTTCATTAACCATTCTGTTCTTTTGATTTTGGACATCCGGTTTTTTCCCCTCCTCTTTGTTCCCGTAATTCATTTATGTCGTTCTGTGTGATTTTTGTGTTGCCTCTGTTATTTTCCTGGTTCCTTCACAAATTACATGTAATTAGTTATTTCTTTCTGTTTCTAGTTACATAGCTGTGTATCAATTTTATACCGTTCTCTTGAATTCATTAGAAATTAGTTCATCGGAGAAAGCTGTTTGTATTGTTTCGTTTACTGTTGACATTATCACCCTGCATGTTTGTACTCTTGGGATTTAGGTACCTTTCTTCTTAATCTTATAATAGTACGTGCTTTGGTAGTCATGTCTATCTACAGCCTCCTGTCTCATGCACTGTCAATCATTTCTGACGCAGATGACCTTGCATACTATAATGTGAAACTACGCAGAATCTTCCCTCTCATTCTCTATCTGTCTGCTTTCCGCTCCAACTTTCCACTGTCACGATGTACCTCAGTTTTCTCTTTCTCATAAAATGACCAAAGAATGTAGATTGTCTTCTTCTGGTGTGGGCGATCAGTTCTTTTCGCGAAGCATTTTTTTTTTTCAAGAAGTCTTCATTACTCTTTTTTTTTAAAAATCTGTCCAGGGTATTCTTATCTCACATATGTTTAATCTCTCTCTCTCTCTCTCTCTCTCTCTCTCTCTCTCTCTCTCTCTCTCTCTCTCTCTCTCTCTCTGACTCTCTCTCTCCCCCTCTCTCTCTCCCTCTCCCTCTATCTCCCCCTCTCTCTCTGACTCTCTCTCCCCCCTCTCTCTCTATATATAAATGGACTACTCTATAAAAAGACGATGCAACCTGAAAACTGTATTTCATGACAGTGCATACTATGTATGCTCTAAGCCTTGATTACAGCTGGCCTAAGCGAACATGTAGAGCACTACAGCCTGCTTGTTCTAGACGTACTGGTGTTACCTTCCCTTTAGAGTAAACAAGGCAGGCTGACGGAGGGATTATAATGCTAGAGCAACATATGGGCTCTGCAGTAGTGCCCAGGCAGACAAGAACTGTTAGAGATGTGATGCCGAACATCACGATACATGCCAGTTAGCACATAGAGATACGTCCTAACAATATATGACAGTAGCCTGTCTTTCATGTACCATGTGTAAGATGTAGCATCACAGATAGGGACAGGATTGGTGCCGCCATTGGGGGGGGGGGGTGCGTTAGCGAAGTCGATAGGAGACTCGATTTCACATCCATCTGCGACTAGCTACAGCCCACAGACAGTGTTCAAAACCGGATGGTTCCCGGGGCTCACCCAGCCTCTAGGTAATGGGTACCAGAGTTAACGCTCTGGGGTAAATAGAGGAACGTCGCTGTAGCTACGGAGTTGCATGCGAACGGTGACACAGGCGGACAGTTTCTAATCTTCTGTCCGTACTGGTGGCAGAGCACTTATGGTTTATAACCGTGTGCAATGACGCTGGTTCACATCTCCCGGCTTTTCACCTTTACAGGATTGAATGTTTTGAAGGTAGTGGCTTCAGCCCACATGGAACAGAAAATGTTCTGTAGACTTTACCTTCGACTGATTATTTCGGTGATGGAGTATGGTTTACGATTGCTAACATTATCTCAAACCCAGATAGAGAAGTTGGAAAGTTTGCAAACTGAAGCCATGCCAGTCATTATAGGATAAACACGGGACACGCCAATTGTGTTTAAGCGGCAGATACGTGCCTTGCCATCTGTGTAGAAGAGATACAAGGCTTTACAGGCGGCGAAAATTTACCTTAAACCCCCAATGGACAAGAAACGCATTTTACGTGTGGTCTTAGAGGATAGCAAGATGCAATGACTGAAATCCTTTGAAGTCGGAGTACATCTGTCAGTGAGGCAGGGAACGGCAAACAAATAAGCCAGTGAAACGGTTGTACACGCAAAACTCAGGTCCAGGTAAAAGCCAAAAGTCCAAATGGACGAACTACCGGGACCTTCCGCCAGAATCCACAGCAGGTGGACAAGAAGAAGAAGAATAAATGATAGAAAAGAGATGGCTCTTTGTTGGCACTGCAGAAATCCTGACAAGAAATGTGTTTATTTCTGACCCCCAAAGAAATGAGGTTCTGAAATGGGGAATCATAAGCGGACGTTCAATCACGTGGCAACTGGTTCTGTGGGCATTTCGGCTCTTCTTGGCCCCCAAAGAAGGGCACGGGGCACGTGTGGGAATTTCGCGAATGCAGTGATGAAAACTTTGGATTAATTGCATTTATTCATTGCATTCATTCATTGCATTCATTTATTGCATTCATTCATTGCATTCATTCATAGCATTCATTCATAGCATTTATTCATAGCATTTATTCATCGCATTCATTCATTGCATTCATTTATTGCATTCATTCATTGCATTCATTCATTGCATTCATTCATTGTATTCATTCATTGCATTCATTCATTGCATTCATTCATAGCATTCATTTATTGCATTCATTCATTGCATTCATTCATTGCATTCATTTATTGCATTCATTCATTGCATTCATTTATTGCATTCATTTATTGCATTCATTCATAGCATTTATTAATTGCATTCATTTATAGCATTTATTCATAGCATTCATTCATAGCATTCCTTCATAGCATTCATTCATTGCATTCATTCATTGCATTCATTCATAGCATTTATTAATTGCATTCATTCATTGCATTCATTCATTGCGTTCATTCATTGCATTCATTCATTGCATTCATTGCATTGATTCATTGCATTCATAGCATTCATTCATTGCATTCATTCATTGCATTTATTCATTGCATTAATTTATTGCATTCATAGCATTCATTCGTTGCATTTATTCATTGCATTCTTTCATTGCATTTATTCATTGCATTTATTCATTGCATTCATTTATTGCATTTATTCATTGCATTTATTCATTGCATTTATTCATTGCATTCATTCATTGCATTCATTCATTTATTGCATTCATTTATTGCATTTATTTATTGCATTCATTCATTGCATTTATTCATTGCATTTATTCGTTGCATTTATTCATTGCCTTCTTTTATTGCATTTATTCATTGCATTTATTCATTGCATTTATTCATTGCATTCATTCATTGCATTTATTCATTGCATTTATTCATTGCATTCATTCATTGCATTTATTCATTTATTGCATTCATTCATTCCAGTCATTCATTGCATTCATTTATTGCATCTATTCATTGTATTCATTCATTGCAGTTTTGATGTTGGTGGTTCTTCCTTTCATCACTTCTATTTCGTCTATTTCGTCTTCATATCACAGTTGTCGCATTCTGGGCGGAGTCTGTAAAATGTTTTTGTAGTTGTACTGCTGATGGTGCTATGATTGCCCGGTCGTCAACAGAAATCTGTTTACCAGTGAATTCTCCAATGTTGTTCACTTAACTGGTGTTAGCTGATTTATTTACTTGGTGAAAAGTAATACTGATAAAACACACTCTTATCTCACTTCAGATCTAATGTAGAATTTTATGTACATATACAGTAAAACTCCAATATTCGCCACCCCAATATTCGTCTTTTTCTTAATTTGTCCTGTTTTTTCCCTGCTGAAAAGTAAATATTCGTCCTTATGCCGACGTGGCAGACGAGTCATCAGACCGGAAAAATTCACCATAAAGGATGTCCTTAGGGACTCTGTCATCCTCCATTCTCCAGGTGTGACCCAGCCACCTGAGCTTTCGTAGACTGAGCATTGAGAAGACTGTTGTTGTACCTGCTCTTTCCAGTAGAAGTGCAGGCCTTGAAACAGTGAAATTAATAGTCACATATATAAACGTTGTAGGAAGAACATGGAAGGGTGCCGGAAATGCTAAAGTAAACTATTTAAAACTAGGTGATGCAGACCACATAACTTACCAAGTGCCGACTGGTCTCTAAACTATAGGTCTAGCCCTATATGCCCAATGGACCTGAATGCGTGACAAAGGATCTTTACTTTACTCAAAAAATATTTAAAATGTACAAAGAAATTTATGAAAGGGAAAAAAAATGAAATTTAAAATCAGTTTGTGTGTTGAATTAAGAAATGAAATAAAACAACTAGGGATTTTCCTATAAACGCTCAGTCCTCATCTTCAGCAGCCAACAAAGAGTTCGAGAACCGATGGTGAAAGTAGCAGATTGCTTTTATGACCGCCTTGTCGGTTATCTGAATAATATGTTTGTGTCACACTTAATTACTGCCTTCTTGTTCTGCCTTCTTTATGAAGCAGAATGCTGGAGAATGACCAAAAAGGATGTACACAAGCTGTCCACCTTCCACCACATGTCTATGTAGAAGTATCAACATTTTCTGGCCAGATACATTCTCAAACACTAAACTACTTCAATTCACAAACCAAGAAACTTTAGACAGTATGATAAGCAAGAGAAGATGGAAATGGCTTGGCCACGTTATGAGAATTAATGCTGGTATACCTGCCACAAAAGCTTTCACGTGGATACCAAAGAGAAAGAGGAAAAAGTGGCGCCCAAAAACAACATGGAGACGAACGATGGAAAGTGACCTGAGTACGACATCTCTGACATGGAAAACTGCACTGAAGATTGCATGGGACAGAACAGCATGGAAAGACCTCTCTGACGCCTTATGTGCCACTATGCATAACGAGAACTAATTCGTGAGGATCGAACAAAGACAATACCAGATACAAGAGGGACATAAATGCAGTCACGAAAGAGTTTGATGGGAGTACAGGAGGCAGACCCTGAAGATGGTGGACAGATGATATCCTGGCAGATCTGCAAACCCTTGGAGTCACCAACTAGAAAGTTGAAGCCTGTCATAGAAATGAGTAGGGGCGGGTTATATTTGCCACAATGAACCTCGTAGGTTTAGAATTCTGAGAATGAAAAGGAGGAAAAAAAATTCTATTATCACCTGACATCTCAGTTTTCTGGCGGGGTGTGTTCAAAGAGACTAAGCGCTCAGGTGCTGTTGAATAAAAGATGAGCGGAAAAGTTTCAGAGATCTTCTTATGTGTTTATGTGTTGTGTGAGAGTGAAACTCGTACTGATTATCTAACTTTCTTATTTATCACGTCATCATTTTGTGTGTGGAATATAGACCTTAGACAAATATGTGTGAGCTTCCGGTGTTGATGGCGGGCAGGGGGAGACAGATCCACAAAGAAACGATGTTTTCAGGAGAAGGGTCGGTACAGAACCAATAATGAACTTTAGAGGAAGACAACAGATCAAATTGTTTGGTCATGAAACAAGATTGGCAGCAAACAGGGCACCACAGAGAGCAATGTTATACAGATACAACGGTAATAGAGCCAGAGGTCGACCACGCAGAACGTGTTAGTTGCGTATCCTTTACAGGACGTTGCAGAACCACCCCCATTATTTCTTGGCTATTGTGGTTTTTCTAGGCGAATTTTGCGTTCAGTAGTTACGCAAAACATAGACCACAGAAATATTAGAGACACTGAAAAGCACTTTATCAAAGTGAACAGAAGGGCCCATTACAGAGATCTCTTCCTACCTCCTCCAGGAGCGGAGAAAGGAAGAAGACAAAAAAGTGGGTTTAATCTGCGGAACGAAACTTTCATTTAAACAGGGGTTTTAGTTCAAACAATTTTGGGAATCTATATTTTAAATTGCAATACCAGCAACTTCAGAATAATTTTGTTTTCCTTCAACTAGAACCACAAATAGGCTCTTTATGCGTCGTTACTGCAGATACAGTGTAGAAATTAGGAGAGAAAACAAATATAGCCTTATGCATGGGAATTAGGATACAAAGAAATTCAGAACAGAAAGGGTCTGTTGGAGAGGTGAGTGATGAGCGCCGTCGTTCATCTCGTTCTATCCCTGGACAAGCTTGCAATGAATTCCTGTGACGTCGGTGATTGAGTTGTGTGGCTTGGAATGTGGGAGGCTTATGTGGATTAGCTTATAATAGGGGTAGGGATTGAGGAACCTAGACACTGACATGATTACGTTGAGAGCACTTCTAGTGTAGGAGTGAAAAATGGAAAAGCTGGTGGTGGGAGGAGAAGGGGTATAAAAGAAGTAGTGGAAGATGTGTATGTATGTATGTATGTATGTATGTATGTATGTATGTATGTATGTATGTATGTATGTATGTATGTATGTATGTATGTATGTATGTATGTATGTATGTATGTATGTATGTATGTATGTATGTATGTATGTATGTATGTATGTATGTATGTATGTATGTATGT